>CM043326.1:29883015-30428242 GCA_023736055.1 Quercus glauca
GCCGAATCAACCGCATTGATGTATCTCAGCCAAATTTCCTAGCCGAAGACGATCTGCCCCCAGTGGCATATCCCATCCCCCAAGATGTTCCTCTGATTGTACCACAAATTCACCAAGATCCGCCCGAAGCAGCAGTCGAAGAAGGCGTTGCTTCTTCTAATTCCTCGCCTGAAGAAGAGATTGACAAATTTCAGTTTGAAGAAGAGGAAGCACAGGGGATACAAGCAATTTTAATATCGGAGGCCAAGGAAGAATTGAACAGACACTCAACGGCTCACACCCCTCTCCCCATGATTACCCAATTAGAAGACTCCTCAGATGAAGAGGAAGAAATGGCTTTGAAGGCAGACGACAAGAGTTTAAGGGAACTCATGAAGAGGAGGAACAAGGCACCTACCCCTACAGAAGCCAAAAAGTCCAAACCTTCGGCAAATCTCCCTCCTCCTCCTCCTCAGCTTCCTGCTGACCTTGGACTAAAGCCAGTCCCTGAGCTGAGGAAGAAGAGACAACACGAAGTCCTTGAAGAAGGCGAGTTCGGCCCTTCGAAGGGAAATAAACAGCAGAAGGTGACCAAAGACCAGCGAGGCAAAATGACCTCTTCTGTTGAGAGCCGAGAGGATCTTCTTGAGGGTGATGTGTGCCGACCACCGCGCATATGGTCTCCCAAGCTAGAGCTAGATGGTGCCCCCCTTGCTTAGGACACCTCAGTGAGGAACTATCAAGGAGGCCAGGCAGGCCATATTACTGAAGTCTTGGAGCAACCATTTCTCCTACCAAGAGATATGGAGTCTTATAGGCGCTTCAATCAGTAAGAACTTTTCTTTTCCCTCAAAAGGGATCTAGCTATGGTAAATGATTCAATCAACCTTTCTAAGTAAATATTTGATCGTTTTTACTCATTCCTCTTCCTTGTTTTACATTGAATTTTTCTGCTTCTGTTGCGCAGATTACCCAACAAATTTACGTGGCCGAAGAATAGGTCAAGGATGCCCGTAACGAGGCAAGGGCAGAGGCCCATCATCGGTCCGAGGTAGAGAAAACCTAGGGTAGCCTCAAGGACGACCAGGCTAAGCTTTCCAAGAAGCTAAAAGAGGTTTTTCAGCAAAGAGACAGTGCTGAGGATGGCCTTAAGACTACAGAGAGGCAGACCGAAGATCAGCGCAAACAGCTGCACTTAACTGAAATCAACCTTGCTACCGAGAGGCAATTTGTGAAAGACCTTTGCGCTGAGCTTCAAAGAGCCAAGGAGGATGCCTAATTGGCCAAGGAGGTAGCTGAGGCTAAGAAGCGGGCCGCATATAAGCTTGGGGTGGAGGAGACTCAAGTTAGACTTACGGAGGAACTCTCTGTAGTATGTAGGGAATACTGTGATGAACCTTGGGGTAAAGCCCTTGATGCTGCAAGGGTTCCTGCAGATTCTGACTTGAGGCAACCTGAGAGCATCTATTATGATCCTGATATTCGTGAGCTCCCAGGTCTTGACTCCTCTCATTCTGAGCAAGCTCCAAAGGCGTCCGAAAAGGCATTGGTGGACCAAGCCCCTCCTGCTCCCCTGGAAGCTTCTAAGGAATCAACCCAAGCTAGTGGCTAGGAACAGGGAGCCGAGGTTCCTCAGGATAAGGGCAAAGGCCATGACAAAAAGGAAACTCATTCTAAGTCCCAAGACCAAGCTCAAGACGTTGCTGCTTCTCTGCCTAGTCAAATTGTTGACCCTCTTGGCTCCAAAGCGAAGCCTTAGATATTAGGTTTTTTATTATTATTATTGTCGTTGTTGTTTTCTTCTTCTTCTTCTTTTTAAGTGAATGTAAAATACTCTTTTTCCAATCAATGGATGTATTTTTCTTTTGTTTTCTATATCTTTACTGTACACACCATAAGGTTTATCGTTATTGCAAATATGTTGCCACTTTAACAATAATACCTTGCTAATGACGTAGATAACTTAACTAAATACTGGCAAAAATTAGGTTGTATAATAATTAGTACTTTACCTGAATTGGATTCTGTCTAACGCCTACGAAGGACAACACTAAGTGTTAATTTAACCCAAGCATGGGATCCGAGAAGCTGAACATGATCCAGGATTCGTTCGAACATTTATAAAAATTATAAGGGAGTGCTAACTAACTCATATCATCTGGTCCGATGACTTCAGACATGATTGAATTTAAGTTTAAACACTTATGAAAATTGTAACAGTGTTAACCAACTCATATCATCTGGTCCGATGACTTCAGGCATGATTAAATTTAAGTTTAAACACTTATGAAAATTGTAACAGTGTTAACCAACTCATATCATTTGGTCCGAGTACTTCAGGCATGATTGAATTTAAGTTTAAACACTTATGAAAATGCCATCGGGTGTTATCTAACTCATATCATCTGGTCAGAGGACTATAGACATGATTGAGTTAGGTTTAATAATAGTACATTTTCAGGTTGTTTACATTCCACGGCCGAGATATTACATGTTCATACAAATCTTCTAGGAAGTATGCTCCGATGCTAGCCCTTGAGGTAATACGGTATGGTTCTTCCCAGTTGGGCCCTAGTTTTCCCCATGCTGGGTTCTTTGCAGCACCCAGAACCTTCCTCAACACCAAATCACCAGGAGCTAATGGCCTCACTTTGACGTTAGCATCATAACCCTTTTTGAGCTTGTGTTGGTAATATGCTAGTTGGACCATTACATTCTCCCTTCTCTCTTCGATCCAGTAAATCATTGTTCTTGCTCGGATTGAACGAACTAGTTCTTAAGGTTGAGAGACCAGTTTCTAAAGGGATGACAGCTTCAGCCCCATACGCCATCAAGAATGGAGTTTCCCTAGTAGACCTACGGGGAGTGGTTCGATATGTCCAGATGACATGTGGCAGTTCTTCCACCCATTTGCCCTTTGCGTCGTCTAGCCTCTTCTTCAGTCCGTTCAGTATGACCTTGTTAACAGCATTGGCTTGCCTATTCCTCTAGGAGTAGGCAGGAGTAGAATATCTGTTCGTAATTCCCAACTCACAGTAATATCCTCTAAACACTTTGCTATCAAACTAGAGGCCATTGTCCGAGATGAGGGTATGAGAGACTCCAAACCAAGTAACAATGTGTTTCCACAGAAATCTCTTGGTATCCACATCTCTGATGTTTACCAGGGGCTCGGCTTCGACCCATTTGGTGAAGTAGTCCGTACTGACCAGCAAATATTTCTTGTTTCCTACTGCCGTGGGAAAAGGGCCCACAATGTCCAAGCCCCATTGAGCGAAAGGTCATGGGCTAGACAGTGGATTGAGGACTCCTCCTGGTTGATGTATATTTGGAGCGAACCGTTGGCACTGATCGCATTTTTTCACATACTCCTGGGCTTCCTTCTGCATATTCGGCCACTAATAGCCTTGAGTGATGGCTCTGTGCACTAAGGATCTGCCTTCTGTATGGCTTCTGCAAATTCCCTCATATAGCTCCTCGAGGAGTACCTTAGTTGCTTCAGGATGCACACATAATAAATATGGTCCATAGAATGAACATTTATATAATTTTTGGTCTTGGGACAACCAAAACCGAGAAGCCTTCCTTCCTATCTTGTCAGCTTCTGACTTTTCCTTAGGCAGTGTGTCTTCCTTTAAGAACAATACCACCGAATCCATCCAACTAGGTCCTGCTCTGGCCTGGTTAACTCGAATTGCCTCCTCCCTTACCTCTGTAGGTTTGCATAAGTGCTCTACAAGAATAAACCGAGGAAGGCTTTGTGTCGAGGAGGTAGCAAGTGTCGCTAGGGAGTTGGCATGAGTGTTTTGCGCTTCTAGGGATGTGCAACAAGTTGAAAGATTTGAACTCTGATTGCAGGTGTCTAGTTGCCTTAAGTATCCCTGCATTCTTTCATCTTTGGCTTCTAATTCTCCTCGCATTTGGCTGACAACTAACCTTGAGTCTGAGAACATTTCTATTACCTTTTTGCCCATTTTCTGAACCATGGTCATACCCATTAGCAAAGCTTCGTACTCATCTTCGTTGTTTGTAGCTAAGAAGTCTAGCCTCAATGACTTTTCGATAGTGATCTTCTCAGGGGACACCAGCACTATCCCTGCACCAAAGCCTTTGTGATTCGCTGCACCATTAACATACACTTCCCAAGGTAGGAAACCTTGTTGGGAGATCATGCCAACCGATTTTCCATCCATGTTTTGTGTTGATGTTACCTCTTCTAAGGAAGGTTCTGTGAACTCGGCCACTAGGTCTGTGAGAACTTGGCCCTTGACCGAGGTATGGGGCATGTATTTAATATCAAAGGCCCCTAGAACCGTGCCCCATTTGGCGATCCTTCCCGTATAATCAGCACTTCTGAGTATGGCTTTAAGTGGAAGTTGGGTGAGGACGACGATTGTATGTGCTTGGAAGTAATGGGGCAACTTCCTTGTGCCATACACTACGGCTAAGATGGCTTTCTCCAATAGTAGGTATCGAACCTCAGCCTCATGCAGTGACTTGCTCACATAATAAACTAGCCGCTGTACACCACAATCAACTCGTATCAACACTAGGCTTACGGCATGAGGAGCCAAAGCGATATAGGCAAAAAGGACTTCATCCATTTCAGGACTGGACATAACAGGAGGCCAAGAGAGGTAATCTTTAAGCTGTTGGAAGGCAAAGGCACACTCTTCGGTCCATTCGAATCCCTTCCATTTATTCAGCAGCTAGAAGAATGGTTTGCATCTATCTGCTGATCTGGAAATGAAATGGTTCAAGGCCGCAGTCATTCTGGTTAGTCTCTGGACTTCTTTGGGATTCCGAGGAGGTCGTAAGTTGTTAATTGCTCTGATCTGGTCAGGATTTACCTCAATTCCCCTGTGGGTCACCATGTAGCCTAGGAATTTGCCTGATCCCACACCAAATGAACACTTGGAAGCATTCAAGCGCAACTTGTGCTTTCTAAGGACTTCGAAAACGTTTCCAAGATCAGCTATGTGCTCAGGTATAACCTTGCTCTTTACCACCATGTCATCTATATAGACTTCAATGCTCCTGCCCAACTGTGATTCAAACATTCTTGTCATCATCTTTTGGTAGGTAGATCCCGCATTCTTTAAACTGAACGACATCACCTTATAGTGGTAGTTCCTAATAAGGGTGACAAAAACAGTCTTTTCTTGATCATCCAGGGCCAGTGGTATTTGGTGGTACCCTTGAAAGGCATCCAAGAAGCTCATCCGAGGATGGCCAACAGTTGCATCCACCAGCTAATATATTTTAGGCATAGGGAATGAATCTTTTGGACAAACCTTATTCAGATCTGTGAAGCCCACACACACTTGCCATTTTCCGCTTTTTTACTTTACCACCACAGTGTTAGCCAACCATTTAGGGTAGAATACTTCTTTGATTGCTCCGGCTCGTTTGAGTTTCATCACCTCTTCCCTGACAGCGTCAGCATGTTCTTTAGATGGGCGTCGGAGCGACTGCTTTTTAGGGATAATGGCTGGGTTAACGTTCAGATGATGGAAAATGAACTCCGGATTCACTCTGGGGGCCTCGATGGAGTCCTAGGTAAACACGTCAATGTTTGTTCTAAGGAATTCTATCAGCCCTTCCTTCTCTTGAGGAAGCAACTAGGATCCGACTTGAAAGAATTTTTCTAGATCATCACCGATAATGATCTTTATCAAACTCTGACATTCTGGTCCCTCGGCTGAGTCCTCGGTAGACAACACCGAGGGTTGTAACTGCTATAAGTCCCTTTCATCATAGGCCGAGGACTCGGCCTAGGGTTTGTGCCGGATTGCAGCCACCAAGCATTGTCTGGCCACAGATTGGTCTCCCAAAATCTCCTTAACTTGTCCTTCGGACGGATATTTAACCTTCTGGTGCAAAGTAGAAGAAACAGCCCATAGTGTATGAAGACAGTGCCTGGCCACGATTGCAGTGTAGGGTGAGTAAGCGTTCACCACAATAAAATCTACCTTTACTACTTCTGGACCGGTTTGCACAGGCAGCCTGATTTAGCCCTTTAGGATGACCACTTTCCCATCAAAACTCACCAGAGGAGAGTTGTAGGGCGTCAGGTCCTCGGGTGTTAAGTTCAGACCCTTATAAAGGTCGGGGTATATTATTTCAGCACCGCTGCCTTGGTCCACCATCACCTTCTTCACATCAAATCCCCCTATCCTGAGAATGATCACCAAAGCAACGTCGTGGGGTTGGATAGTTCCGATTTTGTCTTCGCCTAAGAAGCCCAAAATTGGTTGAACTTCCCTTCTAGCCCTCTTTGGCTCTCGGTCAACATCTTCTGCGGATAGCCGAGCCACGGACATTACTCTGGACAGGCAAGACCCAGTTCTTCCTGGTGCAGCGAATATAATGTTTATCGTACCCAATGGGGGTCTTGAAGAATCATCTCTCCGAGGTCTTGAGTTTGCCTAGCTCCCCTGATCATGGGCATGGGGCAAGAATTGTTTTAGCTTGCCCTCGCGAACGAGCTGGTCTAGGTGGTCCTGCAGATTCCTACAATCCTCAGTGGTATATCCATGATCTTGATGGTATTAGCAATAGAGGTTGTGATTGTGCCTTTTAGGGTTTCCCACTATTTTGTTTGGCCGTTTGAAGAAGGGCTCATTCTTAATCTTCTCCAGAACCTGATGCACCGGCTCTCAAAACACGGCATTAACTGCCTGAAAGTTTGCTGATCCTGATTGTCCAACCAGATCTCTCCGGGTTCTGTTATTGTTGTGCCAGTCCGACCTGAAATCCCTCCTCTCCCGAGTGATAACCTTATCCTTTCCCTTCCCTTGCTGCTGGTCCTCCTCGACTCTTTTGTACTTATCAATCTTGTCCATCAGTTGGCGCACACTAGTGACAGGCTTACCAGTCAGGGATTTTCTTAAACCGTGATCAGCTGGAAGACCGAGTTTAAAGGAGCTGATGGCCACTTCATCAAAGTTACCATTCATCTCGTTGAACATCTCCCAATATCTATCTGAATAAGTTTTCAAGATTTCTCCCTCTCCCATGCTCAAGGACAGTAGAGAAGCCAAAGACCGAGGCACCCTGCGACATGTAACGAAACGGGAACCAAATGCCTAAGTGAGCTCTTGGAAAGAACTTATAGAATCTGCTCTCAGGCTGTCAAACCACCTCATTGTGACTGGTTCTAGACTATATGGGAAAACTTTGTATATCAAGGCTTCATCTCTAGAATGGACAGCCATCCTCTGGTTGAAATGGCTCACATGTTCCGCAGGGTCTGTTCGGTCATTATAGATGGTAAACGTCGGCTAATGGAAGCGCCGAGGAAGTCTTGCATCTTCGATGTTACGTGTGAAAGGCGACCTGACGATTTGGTTCAGGGCCTAACTCATAGCGTCATTCCCTACACCTCGACGTGATAGGCTTCGGACCCGCCGTCGACGATGATGCTCTTCTTCATAGGCGAAGGATTCACTGGGTGGGGTTCGAGACCTTCGCCTGTAATCAGCGTCTCTTTCGTCATTAGAAGAGGAATCCAAGTCAGGGGAAGCCTTTCTCCTTTTCGCATGGCGTAACTCTCTTTTTAATCAATCAATCTCTAGCTGCATGTTCTTCTCGTTAGTTGCACGGGGAATGTGGTCCCCTCTTCGAGGTTGACTCCTGTCAGTATGTGTGGTATGGACACTTTCTTCACGGTCACCTCTCTACTCAAGGTTAAGAAAGGGGTCTCTGTGTTTAGAGCCTCTCGACTCCGCTTGTTGTGGACCTGGTTCCACCATAGTTAGCCGATGTCCTCACTGTCACTCAAACTCTTCCCACAGACGGCGCCAATTGTAAGGACACAACTTGATGTCCAAGCCCAAAGACGAACTGGGTATTGGTCTAGTGAGCCCACAACAATAAATTTATAGAGAGTGGGTTGAAGAGCTAGGTACAAACAAGATTGCAAACAGCTAATATGGGCTTTAACAAACGATCATGCAAAAGCAATACATGTGCAACTGGATAAATGTCAAATCCGAGGAGATCATTATTCATGTAAATCCCTATTGCAAGTCTACAAGTATAACTCTGACTAATCCAATCTTTTCTCTCTCTGTTTTTTGATCCTTTTTCACAGGGGGGATCTTTTACATTATATAGTCCCCTATAGATCATCTTGATCATACACTTGTCAACCATTTGGGTTGCTACTTGAATATCTGTCCCATCAGTCACTTTCTTTGGCCTTTTGTGAGTAGCAGTTGCCAATGTAACACTGTTTAAGGGTTTTCTCCACATAAATGTGATTAGGAAAGTGGTTGCTAGGCATTTAATGTGGTGGTAGCAGCTTTTCTACTAGATATTTCTGGGCTCTTATTGCCCTTGCACATGTCTGAGTTTCATCCTTATCGTAGGAACTTCTTGGAAGGTCACCCACGCTCCTTGAGTACGTTTCTAACCGATGTTTACCGTATCCGAGAAGGGGTAAGGTCCTCGGACTATATCCCTCCATTCTTTCCTTATATGATTCTCAACTTTGGGGCCTCTCCCAATTGTGTGCTCCTCCTCGGACATATTCACGTCCTCAGATAAGGCCCAAAACCCAATATACAAATTTGGGCTTTTACCCCCACCGGAGGTATTACCTTTCTCGATTTCTTTGCTGCCCATAGAAACCAGAACAACGCAAATATAGACACTAAAGCAGCGAGAGTTGCTCTAGAATGTCCACCTTTGTCGTTGCTAGCATCCCACCACCACGACCACGTGGTGGAGACTGTATTCAACATTCTGGGCTTTATGAATGGAAAAAGGGAAATGAAAGAATCAAGAATTAGAAGTCTCCAAATTTCAATTTATTTTAGGCAGGAGATCAGATACTTCTGCTGGTATATGTTTTGCACTTACTAGACAGAAATCTTATAGCAGCACAAAAGAAGCTTCCGTCAATTCAAGGAATGTAGAGTAAAATTTTAGATGTGAACCTCATTTCTTTGGAGGTTTAAAAGTCCCCAAGATTGTGAAATGGTGTTAAGTGTCTCCTTTGAGATCATGACAACGTTGTCGTGGAAGATAAACTCATCATCAAAACTCTTTTTTTTTTTTTTTGAATGTCATCATCAAAACTTTGTCGTGGAACATATACTCCGGAAATATATAATTATAATGGGTGTGGCAGTGTGCTGATGATCCACTTGTTAATAAACCTTTATAAGAAATAGAAATATATATACAGTGGCGACGCCACGTTATGGTCAGGGTGTTCCCAGGAACACCCTGACCTGAAAAAAAAAAAAATTTATATAATAATTAAAATTTTTTTATTTGCTTACCCTTAAAAATAAATTAGGAACACCCTCAATAAAAATGAGGAACACCTTCAAATTAAAAAAAAAAAAAAAAAAAAAATTTATTGTAACAGAGCAAATGGCAAGCCCACGGATTCTCCAAAAAAAACTGGACGGCAAGCCCAACATCAAGCCCACAGCAAGCCCAACAGTAGCAAACCCACGGATTCTCAAACAAAAAAAAAAAAAAAACCAAACCCCAATACAGAGCACTAAATCAGAAACCTCAAATCACTAAATCAAAAATCACAAAAAGCTATAGCAAACCCTAAGCTCCCAAAACTAAGATCCTTCACCATAGACCTAGGCTTCATCACATTAGCAATCTCGAAGACATGTCGAGCGGGATGTTACCATTGTGCTTGATGTTCTTCGTCTTCTTCCGATCGCGCTCTGGCTCCTTCAGCGCCTTGATGACCAACGCGGCGGCGGAGGGCACCACGAACACCTTGGCCTGACGGTTCTGGACCGTTAGCTTGACCGTTACGCGAAGGCCCTTCCAATCCTTGGCGGTTTCCTTGGCTATGTCTTCTCCGATCTTCTTCAGGGAGAGACCCAATGGACCGATTGCCGCTCCGACCTCACCTCCGGTGACTCGGACGTACACGTCCACCACCTATGAGGGTTCGAGCTTTGAAGGCATCTTTTGGGTCTCTGGTGGTGGAGAGTCGGAGAAACTGATCAGTGAGGTATTTCATTTTTCTTACTTTTCTCTCTTTTTCTCTCTGACTTTCTCTCAGTTTCTCACTCTCTCTCTCCTTTTATATGAAATCACTGAAATGAAATGCTCTCTCACTTTGTTCTTTAAGACTAACTTTTATTGTGATTGGCTGAAACTTTTAACTTTATTAATATTTTGCTTGGTTTTTGACTTTTTGAATTTGGCTTTACGTTACCCGTTGGTGTTTGTACGATATTAATTGTTTTTTAGTGTAATGTGTATTGTGATATGTGAATGTGAAATTTTTTGATTGGCAGCTGGCTTTTGTAATTGGGGCATCAGGCATGAGCTGAGCTAGTGCAACTAATAAATAATAATTTAATTAACTAATAATTAATCAAAAAAAGTAACTAATAAATAATAAATAATAATTTAATTAATCAATATATTATAGAAGACAAATAAATTAAATTATATTAAGCTAAACAACAATTAATAATTTTATAATTAATAAAATAACAATATAACAAATTATAGTTTATAAAAGACAAGCAAATTAATGAAACAACTAAATAACAATAATTAATAATTTTATTAATATTTCAAATAAATTTATAGTTTATTGGTTATTATTTTGCTACCCTGGAAAAAATTCTTGGGAACTTATAGGAACATCCTGAGAAAAATTCCTAGAGTCGCCACTGTATATATATATACATATATTATACATATATAAACACGTACTAGCTTTTGAGCACACGTGTGAGGCGGTGTGTTGATGATCCACTTGTTAATAAACCTTTATAAGAAATAGAAATATATATATATATATATATATATATATATATATATATTATACATATATATACACGTACTAACTTCTGAGCACGCGCTCACATGCATGCTTAGATGCTCTTCTATTTTTTGGGATAAAAATTAATAATTTGTATTTATTATAATTTAGAAATATTATTTATTTATTTATTTTTCAAACAAATAAAATTGATAAATTTTAGAAATAAGTAGAAACTGTAATTTCCTTTTTGAATGTGAAGGGAAAAAAAATTCTACATTTTAAGAATTCTTTTTTTGAATTCAAAATAAATTTTATTATTTGATATTTATGACCATATTTTTAAATGAAGTTACCATTTATTAATAAGGGTATTTTTGAACCACATAAAAATCCAGTATAGATATAAACTCTTTGCACTTATGTTACATCTACACCATTTTCACAATAAATCATTACTGGTTTTAATTTGAACATATTATTAAAATTATTTTTTCGCCCACTAGTAACAAGTTAGTAACCACATGCCACTTAAAATTTATTATAAAAATGTTTGTAAAGATATGTGAACATAGCATTTATTATGAACCACTTAAAAAAAAATTTTTTTTGAGGAGCATCTTTAAATTTTCACCCAAATTTAAAGTTTTTTATTTTCTATTTTATTAAAAAAAAAAAAACTTTCTTAACACTCTCTCCAACACTCTCTTTATCTTTTCCTTATTTTATTTAATAAAATTCTTTTTATTCATTTTTTTAATTACTTTTTTCTTCTCATATATGTCAATTTCTTATTCATTAATTTTCTCCTCAAGAGTTTTTCCTCAAACGTCTTCTTCACCTACGAGAGAGAGAGAGAGAGAGTCATACCAGCAGCATGTCCATTGCACTTAGTCCATATTTATATCTTCATTTTTTTCCTTTTTTGGGCATTTTTTTTTTATGAGAGGAGGAAGTTGTTCTATACTTCTATGAGAGAGAGAGAGAGAGAGAGAGAGAGAGAGAGAGAGCACAACATTTATCACAAACCACTTTTTTAAATTTTGAGGAGCATCTTTAAATTTTCACCCAAATTTAAAGATTTTTTTTTCTATTTTACCAAACCATTTTTTAACCGTCTCTCAAACACTCTCTTTATCATTTCCTTATTTTATTAAAAAAAATTGTTTTTATTCCTTTTTTTAATTACTTTTTTCTTCTCATATCTGTCAATTTTTTATCTATTAATTTTCTCCCCAAGAGTTTTTCCTCAATGCCTTCTTCCCCATTCATATGAGAGAGAGGGAGAGAATCATATTAGCAGCACGACCATTACACTCAGTCCATATCGATATCTTCCTTTTTCCTTTTTTGGGCTTTGGTTTTTTTAATGAGAGGAGGAAGTTGTTCTATACTTCTATGAGAGAGGGAGTGAGAGAGAGAGCATAGCATTTATCACAAACCACTTTTTTTTTTTTCTTAATTTTGAAGAGCATCTTTAAATTTTCACCCAAATTTAAAGATTTTATTTTTTTTCTATTTTACCAAACCACTTTTTTAACACTCTCTTTATCATTTCCTTTTTTTTTTTTAATTTAAAAAAATCGTTTTTATTCATTTTTTAAATTACTTTTTTCTTCAAATATCTGTCAATTTGTTATCCATTCATTTTCTCCCCAAGAGTTTTTCCTCAACGTCTTCTTCACCCACTCAGATAAGAGAGAGAGAGAAAGAGAGTCATATTGTTAGCACAACCATTACACTTAGTCCATATCGATATTTTCTTTTTTTCCCTTTTTTGGGTTTTGTTTTTTGTTTTAATGAGAGAAGTTGTTCTATACTTCTATGAGAGAGAGAGAGAGAGATGTTGATAGAGAGAGAAAGAATTAAAGAAAAGAATATGTTAAATATTTTGACCCAAATTTTTTGTATGGAGCTGCAATGGCTGTTCATGCATGGAGTCACGGTAGCTCTTAAAAAAAATCAGGAAGATAGAGAGTCTATTGAAGATCAAACTTGTGGGTTTACTATCAAATTGGAGAGAAATTTGGCTTTGAAGAGCCATGGAGTTGCTCTTGTTTTCTAACTCAAATTGGAACAAAAAAAACCCACTATCTATTTTATCTATTCACTTTTCCAAACATATTTCAATAGCCTCTCTATTCGTTCTTTACTTCATTTAAATGATCATTTTTATTATTTTCATTTCTAATAATTATTTAAATTTCTTCCTTACTTCCCCAGCTAAATATTTACTCCACCCCATCTCCGCCCATCTTTCATAATAGCGTTCACCACCCAATGTCATCACCTCGTCCACTCCATCGCTAGATCATCCCAAGGCCCTCCATCTGTAAAACCACCAAGCCTCTTCACTGTCGTTCCCTTCATTGACAATATCTCTATTGCACTCTTCCCCTCTTAAGCAACATCTATACCTCAGTCCTCCACCCTTCCACCAAGGACATGCGACCAAGATAGGGTCTGATTGGTGTCTCTGCCCCTCTTTTATTATTAATTTTTTTTGCTTTTGTTATTCTAACTAATTTTGTGAGAACATGATTGTAAATGAATGTTTCACCCCTTAGATTATAGTTTGATTAGTCTGTAAATTTGAAATTGGTTTTGGAAATTCAAAAGATAGTACCTAAACAGGCTACTGTCTTATATGATAGTATGGAGTATTGGATATTGCAATTCCACTCATTACATCACAAGCTCCTCGCCTACTCATACAAAGATATATCAATCAACCTTGGGGTAGGTATCCCAACAAGAGGGATCTTCTTTTTCAGTCCAATACCAAACTTTTCTGTAAAGTCCAACTCCTCTCCTTGAGGCAATTTCCAATCAAAAGAATGTAGAAGCGTAGCAAGTGAATACATGACCATCCTCTCAGCCATAGCTACTCCAACACATATTCGTCGGCCAGATCCAAATGGAAAATAATTGAAGTCACTTCCACTATAGTCCCATTTACTATTCAAGAACCTCTCTGGATCAAAATTCAATGGATTTTCCCAAATAGAAGGGTCTCTTTGTATCGCCCAAACATTCACAAAGACTTGAGACCCTTTTGGAATGGTGTAACCTCCCACAATGCACGTCTCACTAGGGCAATGAGGGACTAAAAATGGCAAGGCTGGGTGCAACCGCAGTGTTTCTTTCATCACAGCACGCAAGTATGGTAAATTGTGAAGGTGGAACTCTTCTACAATGTTATCTTTGCCAACTACAGTCTCTAATTCTTGTTGGGTTTTCCTCATCACCTCTGGGTTATTCATAATTTCAGCCATGGCAAACTCAATTGTGTTTGAGGATGTGTCTGTCCCACCAACCACCATATCCTGTTCCCAATATACATTAAAAAAAAAATCCAGTTGTAAAAAATAATAATAATAATAATTTAAACACTAATTGAAATTAATCAATCACATTAATTGTCATGTATGTTTTATGTAGTAAAATTTAGAGTTGCTTAGTATTTCCTTTGAAACTTGGAGATTTTCCAAAGTGGTACACGATTAACCTTACAAACGAGTTGGGTGATGTGTTCGAAGTTGACCTGATTGAGTGCGGGTTGGAAACTTTTCGAATTAAATTGTTTTGTTATTTTTATGACTTTTACCCACTCTTTAATCGATCAACTTTTTCGTATTTTAACTATTTTTTTTCATATTTTCCTTCGATTCAAATAAAAGAACGTAGAAAACAATCAAAAATAGAAGTTGAATAATACTTTTATTTCAATTATATATATATATATATATATATATATATAACCAACATTTTCACGGTTGTAATGTGAGTTTTTGGAAGCATTTATTTTAAGAGAAATTGTTTTCACCCTTAAAAAAAAAAAAAAAAATTATACTTGTAATTAATTGAGATACCAATCAAACCTTTATTTATTTATTTATTTATTTTTGATGGAAAACAATCAAACCTTTTTTGATTGGCTTGACTGTCATATTTTATTACTACTATATTGGAAAATCTACTACTACAATGGTAGATATACTACCATTGTTGTAAGATAAATGGAGCTAAGTGTTGTTCCGTTGTAACGGCTTAATTTAATGTTTCAATAAACATGTGACATCAGATTTTCTATAAGATTCAAACTATATAATTATATTGAATTTAATTATGTTTAAAAATATATAAAAATTGTGTTTTATTAATCAATATAGTATATAACCATTGACAAATTTTATTTCACAAAATTTGTGAAACAATAGAAGAATAGAAAGTACCATGAGAAGGGCCTTGACTTTGGTCATGGTCAGAGGCGTCTTGGAATCACCTTCATCCTTCAATTTCAGCAAAAACTCCAAAAAATCCTTACTGACCTTGTCTTTGCTCCCACCTTCATCATCAATCTTCAGCCGTTGATCAATTATAGCATCAAAGATCCGATCAAACCTTCGGGCCAACCCATCCATCTGCCTCTTTATGCCTTGCAAGTCAAACCGGGCCAAACCCGGATAAAAATCCGAGATGTTGGGCTTCACCGAAATCTTCATCATCTTCGACATCACTTCTCTGAACTCTGCCCCTAGCCTAGACCTCTCTTCCCCCTCCACTGTTCCACCCCACAACATGTTGGTAATCGCGTTCAGCACCGTCAAGAACATCTGCTCCCCGATGTTCACGGGCGACCCGACCCGACTATAAAGGTACCCAACAGCTTCCCGAACCTGTTTCCGACGAAGCGTGTAAACAGAGTCCAACGTTGTATTACTAAGCAACTTGAGCACACAGACTTTTCTCAACATCCGCCACTCAGGCCCATATGAGGTCCACGCTATATCGGACCCACCATAGGTAGCAGCCCGACCCGCTTCGGTCGGGTCACGGTTTGCAAAGGTGACATCTTGGTCTTTGAGCACTTGGCGAGCCATGGAAGGTGAGGTGACCACGATGCCAAGCTTGTTGCCGAGACGGAGCTTGTATATGGGTCCGTAGATTTGGGCCAGGCCAGCGAAGTAGGAGTGAAGCTCTGGGTCGAAAGAGAGGAGGTTGCCGAATAACGGGACGCCACGTGGACCTGGCGGCAGTGGGTGTGGAGAGGTCCTTTTGTGAGATTTGTTGGTGTTGTAAATCCATGCGTACCAAGAGAGCGTAATGATGACAATAAAAAGAGTGAGGAGTGAGCTTGAAAGTTGGTGATTTCCATGGCTAAGACTGTGGAGGAGATCTGAGAAGAGAGTCATGGTAGTGGTTTTGGTTTGTGATTCTAGGCAACCGGTATGGGCGATATATATAAAGCTTTTGTAGGCATGGAATTGGCAGAGGGCTTAGACAGTAAGTCAGTAAGTAAATAGGACAAAGATAATACCGGCTCCACTACCACAAGGGACAAAGACCATTTGTTACGATGTGTCCAATGGTTCCAAGAATCCAAGCGTCCAAGTATCCAACCCAACAAACCCCGTCAAATTCAAAGAAGTTCACATGCATGAATGTGATTATATGTATACTAAATTGAGTAGTAAACACAATATATATATATATATATATATACACATATATATATTTGGAGAGAAACTAGCAAACACATGTTAAACGAAACTATTTACTCATAACTCAGCTCGTGCATGATTGCCAATTGTCATGCCTAAGAATAGTTTCTTGCTTCCATGCATGCCGGCACTAGACATTTTGTATTTTGGGAGGGGCGAGAACTAAAAATTGAACATTTTTTATACTTATATATTAATTAAATTAATGTTTATTTAATATTTTTATATTATAATATATTTCATTTAAAATTTATTTTTATTGTCTTTTAAAATGTAAATTGACTAATTAAATTTTTGTATTTACGTTCTTCTAATACTTTTTGGTGAATTTCTTGCTCATTTGTGATATTCTCATCTAAATTTTGTGTTATATTTTGTTTATTACTAATAAAAAATTTATCAATTCTTTTTTAGACTCAATTAATTTTTCTTCTTTTTTTTCTTTTTTTAAGTTTTTCATATCTAGAATCATATTTTCTAGTAGACATTTCTAATCAAACATTATATTTATAAAAACTAAAATAAAAAATAACTTTCAAGTGCAGAGCAAAAAAGAAATAAAACTTGATTTATATAAAAAGTATTGTTGTAGTTTCACCAAACAATAACAAGGTTTTAGCAATCTCAACCTGCATAAATAAAGACTTATTCAATATATTACCACTAACTAAAAATATATATATATAAATAAATATATATATATATATATATATAAACACAAGATTAAAATTTTAAAAAAAAAAAATTAAGCACAAGCATAACAAAAATTTAAGCATAGCCATAACACAAGGCCTATTAATAAGACCCACCCACAAAAAAACACAAAACAAATCCTATTACACCTATAACCCAAAAAAAACGCAAGCTTAAAAAAAAAAAATTTGAAGGCCCAAATGTGAAACGTCCAAGTGCAACCATAACACAATATAAACAAAACAGGCCTAATCTTATTATCTTAACAAATAAAATGAAAGAAAGTCAAGTGCCCAAGCCTTTATTCCTGATACGGTGATACCTCAAAACTCAAAACCTGCAGAATCAATCAAAACGCATCTGCATCGCAACAAAAAAAAAAAAAAAAAAAAAAAAAAAAAAAAAAAGGCAGTCTGCACTACAGTTCACTCCTGACTCCTCAGTCTAAGTTCAAAGAATCAAATTTTTCAGATCAGAATCATTAGATGTGATCGGATGATTTAGATCGGAGGAAGCTTGAGCAATTGAGCCTGGCAGCCAACAACAGTGGAGAGAATCAGAGAAAGAATGAGAGAGGCGGAGAGCAGAGAGAAAGAAGCAGAGGGAACAATAAAAATTTTAGGGATTTGAGGTTTTTTATTTGTTTTGATTTGTGATTATTTTGTGGTTAATCTCTTAGACTAGATTTGTAGTTTATCTTGTTGATTTTTGGTTTGTCTAGAGAATAATAATGTTATTTTGTTATTTTGGGCAATTGATTTTGTTTAGAACCAATGTTTAACTGGATCTACCAAAATTTCTATTTTTCGGTTAAAAGCATGTGCTGGATATTTTTAATTCATCTAAAAATAAATTTTTTTTTTTTTTTTTTTTTGCCCCTACTACCCCTTCTTTTCTAAAATTTTGGGGCCCCCCTTCCACTTGGGGGCCTTTGGCAATTGCCTAATTGGCCTAGTGGAAGGCCCAGCTCTGCTTCCATGTACCAAGTACCAACTTCCAACTCCCAACTCCCGACTCCCAAGGGCCAATGCCAAATTCGAAAAATTAACAACAATTCCCCCACTCGAAAACACTCTAAAATCATGTTCTACAATATTAGGGTACACATTTAAATATTTTGTAAAACCCTCAAACATTTTGGTCCATTATAAATAATATAATATGAAGATGCAAGATATCAGTGAACTGATTTTCCAAACCACTATAAGATGGAAGACTTGAAAAGATAGAAAAGTGATACTATCGAAGTGCATTGGTGTGGCAACGGCCAAGGCCCCTCCGATAGTTAAGTTAGAATTCTATAAAGATCTCCAAGAACCTAAAAAGTATAAGAGTTAAGTTTTTTCTCATGTACCTTGATTTGAGTGAGGTTTGGCCTTTATATGGGAAATCTTGAGTGAGTCTCTTTGTTTTATGCCACTCTCCTCATAGGAGATATGTTAGCTAAGTGGAGATAGTAAGAGCGAATTACAAGGAGATTTCTCTCACGTTCTGAAGTACTGGACTTGTGGGATAGATTCCATTTTGTGATATAAGTGTCATTGAATTTATCTAAGTGTTGAGTGGCAATTGATACGGATGAGCACTATGAGAGTGGATGACAAGCACTCAATGGATGGCTCACTGTGACCTTATTATGGTAGTAGGCAATGTTCTTCTATTCTGGACGATCTGGCATACTTTAGACGACCCTTTAAACAAGATCGCCATTTTATTTTGTATAATAATCCATAGTTATTAATTCATAAAAAGGAAAAAAAAAAAATCCATAGTTATTGATTCATAAAAAAAAAATAAAAAATAAAAAATAAAATCGTACTTATCATACCTGATATCGGCAAGGATTAAGGTTTAAAAGTCTTGGCACATCAAGGGAATTGGGTAAAAGGTTATCCATGTAGACACTCAATTTTGCACCCATAATTTAACCTTGGGAGATGACCAAATAATCACTCTAAGTACCCAAAAATCATGGTTACACTTCATGCATTAAGTCATTCATCACATATCATAAAATGATCTTGAGATTCTAATGATCACGACGACATGCTCAGTTTCTAAATCGGACCGTCGGATAGAAAAAAATCACAAGATCAAGTTTTGATGGTTTGCATGCATTCATTTGGGTGGAACTGATCACACATAATTAATAGAAACTAATTTTGATTGGTTGACAATTAAAATTAATTAAATGAATTTCTATGATTGGTAGTTTATTTTAATTAAAATAGGTCTAGTTGCAGGGGAATAAAAAGATTAATTTGATAATATTAATATTGAATTGATATTTAAGTTTAAAGGATAATTATCTTTGAGATAATTATTTGAAAGATTTAATTATCAAATTAAGGTGAATTTTATCAGAAAATGAGTCTAAAACATGTCCAAGTATAGTTCCCAGCTTAGAATAATGCCAAAAAAAGAGTCTAAAACGGCCAGAAGATGCAACTGGGTGAAGCAATTAGGAGTGCCAATTGACACTTCAACAATGCCAATGGCACTTTTGAAGTGCTGATCTGTACTTCAACAGTGCCAATTGGGCGCATGGATGCTCGCCCTGATACACTCACTACTAAGTTGTATTAGGTAAACACCTATGTCGGTCGTATTGCTAGACGACAAGCTCACCTTGGTGGCTTCGTAGAGTCTCTCTCTCCTTCTTCAGAGGCTTTTGAGGACGAGGACGACATTGGTGACTCTGATCATGGTGCTATTGATGAGGATAAGGATTCTGGTTCTTCCAGTGATGAGGAGATGACTGCTTCTCAGTAACTTACCCTTTGTCATTCGTGACAAAAAGGAGGAGTAGTTTTGGGTATAAGAGTAGTCATGCACTTAGGAGGAGAGTTAGTATAGAAGATTATTTTGTTAGGGGGAGTGTTTATTTTTATAAGGGATTTAGTGAGGACTTTTTGTATCTTTTCTTTTCTTTCTTTTACATACATTGTTTTTACATTGTGATAGCAAACCTTGTACTCATTCGTGATACATATATTGAGGTTGTTGTTACATTCTTTCACCTATCATTTCATGTGTTGTTTCTTTTCTCTCTTTATGCACATGCTTTTTATTTATTATATGCAATCTTTTATTTCTGTTTCACACTAGGATGCTGTGATAAGTTTTGTTTAAAGTGTTTCAGAAATACAAGTTGTCAAAGTCTATCTTGTCATGAACTCTCTTCTTGCAAAGTTTTTCGAGAGTTTGTGTTAGGATTAGATTTTATTGTATTTAACAAGTGAGTATGAGTTGAGTGATTTATGACTTCTCTCATATGTTCATTTGTTTGTTATGGTTTTGTCACGGATTGCCAAAGGGGGAGATTGTTAGGACATATGTGAATCATGTTAAGAACATATGTCATTTAGAATTGGCTAATCTTTTGACAAAATACACTTTACTTGTAATTGGGTAGATCTAGGATGGTTTAAGTCTTCAAGAAACATTTTGTTCAAGTCAAGAGTTAAAGCCATGCAAATCTGTTCAAGAAACAAGTGAAGAAGTGCTGTATTTTAAAGCTCGACAGCTAGCTCGACAAATTGTATCTATCGATGTTTAAAATGTAATTTTAGCCCAATGCTCGACAACTGCTCGACAGATAACCTATCTATCGAGATTTAGGAAAATCAGTTTTTTAGATTTGATTTCACGCATATCCATATATATTTGTTTAGGCTTTCTTTTCTCACAACCCTAGACATATATAAGGATTTAAGAACCGTCTTAGTTGATGCAAGTGGATGAAACTTGATGCAAAGGTTTTGTTCAAGCAAATTGTGACTGAAGACAGAATTTGCCCTAATTCATATTTCTCTTAAAGAAGCTACTGTGTTTGTGCGCCGTAGGGTTTTGTAACCAAGGAGTTTCTTAATCTTCATCGTGTGGATGAACTGAAGAATTTTGCAACCAACATCCTTCTCAAGTTGATGGTTAATCACATACTTGGATCCATGCATCGATTGGTTAGTCACATATTGTAGGTTGGTATAAGGTATTGGGATTCCTTTACTTGTAACCGCTTGTTGTGACAATAGTAGATTTTTAGGAGTGGTGACCTTAAATTCACCCGGTGAGATTTTTGCCTTAGAGGTTTTCACCATTCATAAACAAATCACTGTATCAACTTTATTTTTTGCTATATTTAACTTAGTTGGTGATTATTTATACTACCACGTGTATTGCATGTTAATTAAATTAACTTGACTAATTAATTGATTAATTTATCATAAATGATCAATATATTCTTAGCCTATCAAATTCAAAACCCCAACAATTAGGGGTGTGCATCCAACCCCGTTGACCCAACAAAAATGGCCTTAACCCAAAAAATAGTATAACCCTAGTATTCCAAGATGCTCATGATAGCTCTCCAACAACCTGATGCTAATCCTATCACTAAAGGAGGTTTACTTGCTGATGTGACACTGCTTTTAAGCCTCGAAAGCTGTGTTTTCCCAAATGTCCATGTAATAAAGTTGAACATGCACAAAAAATACACAAGAGTAGGAAGAGACTAGAAAAAAAAAAAAAAGAGAGAGAGAAAAAGAGAGTATCCATGTTTTTGAGAAAAATCTTTGTAACTCTAGAAGATTAAATAAAGAGGAGTTCATTTCAATTTTTTTTCATGCAGTTATTGATATGTTCTTATCCAAGTTTTCCATTGTGGATCAATATTAGCCCATAATATAAATTTATGGTAATCTTTATCTTGCTTAGTATCACCTATAATTAAGCTAAGATTTTTGGTCGTACAAAAATGTAATCCAATAAATCAACAAGAAGGACAATATATAATATTTTCCTTTTTTTAAGGACAATAATAAATATTCCAAAAATCACAAATAATGTTTAGTCATAAACTTAGGCTGGGTTTGGATCCAGCTTTTTACGTTTACGTTTAAGTTTCTTCACCTTTTTTTTTTTCCTCCCTGCTGCTGCACACTCTTTTATGGGACAACGGCTACTGTTCATGTGAACAGTAGCCGGCAATTGTTGACTTTTCAGCCTTTTTATCAGTTCTGTGGTCCCATGAACAGTGCACGGGATCCACAAATCTCACTTTTTAGCAACTTTTTTAATAAAATTGGGTCCCACGGCACTATTTACACATTTAAAAATTATTTTGCTATAGTGATTTCAGTTTTCAGTTTTCAGTTTCAGTAAAATAAATTCTATCCAAACGGACCCTTAGATCAAATTTTAAGAACAAATTCCACCAAACTATAAAATCAATTGAAAGTGTTCTCTTTAAAGGTTATTACCCAACTCCCACCCAAAGCGATTACTTAGTGCGAAACAGTTGCTTGGCCTATGGATTAAACTTGTGGTTTTTTTTCCCAGGAAACAACATGTGTGGGAGAGTCGAGAAGAAGCTAGAAATGTAAAATGGTCTAGTGGTATGTCTAAGAAGCTTTTGACTTGGTCAAAATAAACACATGGTGTATTAGCTTCCCAAGGATGCTAAGCACCCAATAGTCCAAAGCCCCCAACAGTTAGGAGTGTGCATCTAATCCGATCCATAAACCCAACAAAACTAACTTAACCCAACACGACATGACACCTCATATTAATTTTTCACTGGTTAATGGGTTGAATTGGAATTTTTTAAAGACTCATGTTGGGTCAAATTGTGGTTGATATTTTTTTCAATCCAACTCAACTTATATATAAGTTAATTACACTTTTTCCCCTATATATTGGTATTTTGAGAATTAATATAATTTAAGAATATTAAGTGCATTGTAATAAATTATTTTAAAAAAATGACATAGATAATTGATGAAATCACATTTTTTACAAAACTTGAAACATTTAAGTCCAACCCACCATGGGTTAAGTTGGATTGGTTTTTGTGGGGCCCAAAATATTAACAAACCAGGCCCACTCCATAGCCGGCCCAAGGCCCGCGCTGAGGAGAGTATATAGGCCGAGGATAAAAGGGGAAGAAACCCAAGTCGTCTAAAGGCCTCACCTAGGATACCCATATCCTCGGCGCACCGACTATTGATAAAGGGAAAATATCCCTCATCCATTAAACATATTCCACCAACATTCTGGCCGCTTTAATGGTGATGTGACCAACAAACCCAGTTGCCTCGGTTACTTCAACTAATAGAAAGTCTGCAAAGGCGGCTAAAAATTAACATAAAGCCTGCAAATACAGATGAAGGGACAAACTCCAGTACATAGAGTCCAGATAATTGACAAGTGGATGGCTAAGATTAACAAAAACGAGACTATATATCCAATAGGGCTCCCAGCATAAGAGAGGGGGGTGGATAAAGATAAGTTCTAAGAAAAATAGATCCTCGGCCTAGGCCAAGGACAAATATGCTTCGCAAACACTTAGCCAAATTTCCACCATTAGATTCCTATGAATCGCATGTCATCAATTATTTATGATAAACTTTATACCAGCCATTGTTTACTTCGGTGATGCCAAGTCCTTACACCCATATCTCTACAAATTTTTATTGTGAAGGGTCCATTACAAATTGAGTCCCTACAATTGGGGCCCACCGTGGGGCGGATTTGTGCGCTAGCAAGTACGGTGGTTGGTGTAAAGAAATCAAGAGCAACGTTTTCAAAAGTAAAACACCAAAACAATACAATCTACAGCAACAATATTCATTCAGAAGTCAGCAATCACAAGAACAAGAATATGCGAAAAATAGAAAGAGACAAAACAAGTCTACTTTTTTATTCATATATGAAGAGAAATTACATCTTTTACAAGTGATGCCCATGGGGCTTGTTCTAAAGCTAACTACAAAGACTGACGTCTGGCAAAGCTGGCAGAGGAACAAAAGATAGAAAAGAAGGCTCGTTAAAGAACAAAAGATAGAAAAGAAGTGAAGGAAGAGAGGAGGAAAAGAAAGAAAGAAAGTTGGCAGAGGAATAAAAGATAGAAAAGAAGTGAAGGAAGAGAGGAGGAAAAGAAAGAAAGAAAGTTGGCAGAGGAACAAAAGATAGAAAAGAAGGCTGGATGAGAAGTAAGAGAAGAGGAAAAGAAAAAAGGAAGGCTCGTTGAGGAGCAAAAGAAGAAGAGATAAAAGGGAAAAGAGGGAAGAAGAGCTACATAGAAGGCGGAAGAGGCCGCGGCACAGGACGGCTCCACTTCCGGGTTCCGCCTGGCTTCCCTCCCACCCCCATAACTGCCGGCTTGGGGGGTCAAAGACCCAAACCCAAGAGAGGGAGGTTACGTTCTTTCTGGATCCTCCTCCAAACGACAAGGAGGGCCCCACCTCTAGTTAGGTTGAAAAGAAGGAGAATCTTCGGATCTCTCCTACTCCAACCCCAACTTGACGTCTAGGGTCGGAGTGCCATCCTCGGCTCCTGATAGGGGCTGTGCATCCTCGGGACCACCCTTTCCCAGGGCTGATTCATTCGAAGGGGCTCAAATGGCTATGTCTTGCAGAACCTTTGGGCAATATTTTTGGGAGAAATTTAAAACGAATGTTTGTCAAGTGTGAAGGAGAAGGTTGCCCTAGAAACGCCTTATATAGAAGGCGGAATATTGGTGAGGGCCAATCCGCAATAAATCCCAGGGAGAGATTTCCGGAGGCAATAATTCCGCCCCAAGTTCCAAGGGGCCTATCAGCAGTTAGATCCTCGTAGATCCATGACTGGCATTAATGAGGAGGCGCCTCATTAAACAAGAAGGCACCAAAGCGTCAGAACACATTACTCGGACAACCCAGGAGACGCCTCGTAATCAGAAGAGTCCCATCAAGCGAAGAGGCACAACACGGCAGGGTCTTATCCTCCACCAACTCCAGCCCGCATTTATTATTATTATTTTGCTTGAAAAGTGTATTTATTTAATGCTTATTGTAAATTATAGCAATGTAGAATTAAATGGCTATGGATAAATAGATAAAATAATAAATAAAATGAGAAAACTAGGTACTGGACAGAACCAAGGCATCCCATGGTCCTCGGACCCAAGCCTCATGGGGAAACCAGATACTTCAGATGAAAAATGAGAAAACTAGGTACTGGACAGAATCAAGGCATTGCATGGTCCTCGGACCCAAGCCTCATGGGGAAACCAAATACTTCAGATGAAAAATGAGAAAACTAGGTACTGGACAGAACCAAGGCATTGCATGGTCCTCGGACCCAAGCCTCATGGGGAAACCAGATACTTCAGATGAAAAATGAGAAAACTAGGTACTGGACAAAACCAAGGCATTGCATGGTCCTCGGACCCAAGCCTCATGGGGAAACCAGATACTTCAGATGAAAAATGAGAAAACTAGGTACTGGACAGAACCAAGGCATTGCATGGTCCTCGGACCCAAGCCTCATGGGGAAACCAGATACTTCAGATGAAAAATGAGAAAACTAGGTACTGGACAGAACCAAAGCATTGCATGGTCCTCGGACCCAAGCCTCATGGGGGAACCAGGTACTTCAGATGATAAATGAGAAAACTAGGTACTGGATAGAACCAGGCATTGCATGGCCGTCGGACCCAAGCCTCGGGGGAAACCAGATATTTTAGAATAAAAGCAAAGTGCTAGACAAAACTTAAACATTGCATGGTCCAAGGTCTCAGGCCAACAGGAAGAACATTTCCTCATAAAAACTAAGTACTAAGAAAAGCCAGGGTCTTTGTATGGATCACGAGTCCAAATCTACGGCAAAGCCAACCCCCTTAGGCGCTAAATAATGAGCCCTATCAGGGACGAAAACCACGAGAAATTGAGCGCTAAAGCACAAACGACCCAAACCTATCCATCCTCGGGCGGCCCTTTGCGCCAAAAGAAAGCTGCAAAAATAGCTGAAATAACGATAACACTGACAAAGAGGTAAGGCCCAACAGGCCGCGAAAATACGCCGAGGAAGTCAAAATCCTCCTCCCCGCCTAAGGGGACGTGCAGCAGAATTTTGAGGGGCTAATGTGGGGCCCCAAATATTAACAAACTAGGCCCACTCCATAGCTGGCCCAAGGCCTGCGCCGAGGAGAGTATATAGGCCGAGGATAAAAAGGGAAGAAACCCAAGTCGTCTAAAGGCCTCACCGAGGATACCCATATCCTCGACGCACCGACTATTGATAAAGGGAAAATATCCCTCATCCATTAAACATATCCCACCAACATTCTGGCCACTTTAATGGTGATGTGACCAACAAACCCAGTTGCCTCGGTTACTTCAACTAATAGAAAGTCTGCAAAGGCGGCTAAGAACTAACATAAAGCCTGCAAATACAGATGATAGGACAAACCCCTGTACATAGAGTCCAGATAATTGACAAGTGGATGGCTAAGATTAACAAAAACGAGACTATATATCCAATAGGGCTCCCAACATAAGAGAGGGGTGTGGATAAAGATAAGTTCTAAGAAAAATAGATCCTCGGCCTGGGCCGAGGACAAATATGCTTCGCAAACATTTAGCCAAATTTCCACCATTAGATTCCTATGAATCGCATGTCATCAATTATTTATGATAAACTTTATACCAGCCATTGTTTATTTCGGTGATGCCAAGTCCTTACACCCACATCTCTACAAATTTTTATTGTGAAGGGTCCATTACAAATTGAGTCCCTACAGTTTCTATACCTATGATGTTTTGGATTGGGTTGAAACCCCCCCCCCCCCCCCCCCCCCCACTTGAAATAGGATCCAATCACCAAACAAATTCCAATATCTAAAGATACCAAAAGAAGCCACAAGAATATATAAACTAAAAAAGAAGCAGACTTTTAATCAACATGAAAATAACAATAATAAAATATTTGTTTAGAACACTCACACCAACTCTCTAGAGGCGTCTCAAAAAATTTATTAGTGTATAAAGTGGATGTCAGTTTTGGAAATTTAAAAGATATGACCAAGAAAACTACTCTCTTATGAGTTATAAGTAATATTAAGGACAATGTTTTCACAATTGTTAATATGGTCTATTGAGATTAAAATAATATCACTTTCATTTAGATCCATCACTAATACCATATTTATTATGCACCAAATCACATCAAGCATGCCAGCCATTATGGAAAAAGTTGTGCACGTGAACTTATTGCTCTCTTATAGGAGTATGGACATTGCAGTTCCACTCATTATATCAAGAGTATATAAACTTTAACTTACTCATACATAGATGGATCAGATAACCTTGGGGTAGGTATTGCGACAAGAGGGATCTTTTTTTTCAGCATAATCCCAAACTTTTCAGTAAGGTCAAACTTCTCTCCTGGGGAAGTTTCCAATCAAAAGAATGCAGAAGTGTAGCAAGTGAATACATCATCATCCTCTCAGCCATTGCAGTTCCAGCGCATATTCTTCGACCAAACCCGAACGGAAAATAACTGAAGTCACTTCCACTATAGTCCCATTTACTATCCAAGAACCTCTTTGGATCAAAATTCAATGGATTTTCCCAAATAGAGAGGTCCCTTTGTATTGCCCATATATTCACAAAGATCCTAGACCCATTTGGAATGGTGTAGCCTCCCACGGTGCATGTCTCACTTGGGCAATGAGGGACTAATAATGGCACAGCTGCATGTAACCGCAATGTTTCTTTTATTACAGCATGTAAGTATGGTAGTTTGTGAATATGAGACTCTTCTACAATGTTATCTTTGCCAACTACAACCTCCAATTCTTGTTGGGTTTTCCTCATCACCTCCTGTTTGTTCATGATTTCAGCCACAGCAAACTCAATTGTGTCGGAGGATGTGTCTGTCCCACCGACCATCATATCCTATTCACATTATAAACTAGATTATGGCATTATGTGGAGGCCTTGCTCGACAATTTAGCTACCAAATAAAACAACTCCACACGATTGTAATATTAATGCCAGAACTAGAAATATAATATTTGTTTTAATTGGTGATGGTTAAACATTGTGTAAGGTACATAAAGCTGAAATCATGCTTTTAAAACATGATATCAACTAGAGTATATATGATAGTAGTGTGTAGTTCATTGTGTGTAACAATAATCACTATATCATTTTAAGCGGAAGCCTTTGTACCACAACTCCCTCTAATTTATTCGGTTTTTTGCTTAGTGATTCATTTCAAAATAAAGTTGTAATTATTAACATATATTTTTAGGGTTATTAAAACTATTTTAGAAAATTTTTTATGGAAAAATGAAAGACTGATTGACTTTTTTTTATATATTTTTTTAATTTTTTCAAAATAAAAAATTCTTAAAATGAATAATTAATGTATATCTTAATTACAAATAATATTACGAATATTAATTGGACCCTTAAAATTACGAATAATATTTACTACAACGTTGTGAATGTAAAGAGCATACCACGAACAAGGCCTTGAGGTGGATCATGGTGAGAGGTGTCTTAGAATCACCTTCATCCTTCAATTTCAACAAGAACTGCAAAAAATCCATACTCTCTTTGGTCCCACCTTCCTTATCAATCTTCAGTCGTTGGTTTATCACAACATCGAAGATCCGATCAAACCGTTTGGCCAACCCATCCATTTGCCTCTTTATGCCTTGCAAGTCAAACCTGGCCAAACCCGGATAAAAATCCGAGATGTTGGGCTTCCCCATAAGCTCTGTCATCAACGACACCACTTCTCTGAAATCCGCACCTAGGCTAGCCCCCTCTTCCCCTTCCACTGTTTCACCCCACATCATGTTCGTAACCACGTTCATCACAGTCAAGAACATCTGCTCCCCAATGTTTACGGGCGACCCAACCCGATCATAAAAGAACCTAACTGTTTCTCGGACTTGTTTACGACGAATCATGTAAATGGAGTCCAACGTTATTGTATTACTAAGCATCTTGAACACTTTTCTCAACATCCGCCACTCAGGCCCATATGGGCTCTGATGAAGTCAAGAATTTCACCAATGAGTCACACGATACCTATGCGCACGAGTATGAACCTACACAAAAAAGAGAAGAGAAAACCTTGCGAAGAGCACCGGTGTGGTGCCGGCCGAATACCCTCCGAAGGTTAAGTCAGAAATATATTCTCACAACTCTAGAGTGCTAGAGAGGGTAAAATTATGCGTACCTTGATTTGTGAGGGTATTAAGGCTTTTATAGTAGTTGAAAGTTAACCTCTCCTACTTGGAGCAAGAGTCTTTTCCTTATAGGAGTCTTTATGAGTGGAGATTGCGGAATCCTTTCCTTGTAGGACACTAAACGTAATCGTCAAGGTGTTTCCTAATAGAGAGACTCATTAATGAGGCATCTTTTAGAACTCCACTTTGTATTAGAATTCTTCTATGATGCTGCGGATATTTGGCCCATTTACCCTCGGCCCACAAGGGATGGATCGTCAGGAAGATAGCCCATCAGGCCCATTATTTCTAAATTTTATCCTCTTCAGTTGCCCCCTCACACCGTGAGTCCGTCAGAATTTATAGGGCTCGCAGGGTGACAATAGACGGCTTGGTCATGACGGAAAACAAGCATAACGGTCAATAGATATGGCGAGTAAAAATCATGACGGGTAAGAGTTATGACGGTCAAGATACTCCGTGAGTAAATGATTTCCACAAGCATAACTTCAACCTGACACAATGGCACGCGTCACTATGCTACTGGGCGTTGTTTTGGATCGAGGCGTCGCCTCGTCTCCCGTGTAATCTCTTTATAAATATAGAGCTTTCACCCCTCATTTCTCATTTTTGCTTAGAAATACTTCAATTAGAGCGCAATCCGTCATCCTTGTCAGACTTCACAGCCTAGTTATCTGCATCTGTCATCATCAAATCCTCTCCGTTCACATTATTCTGACGGGTAAGTACTTTTTGTTATTTAGTTCTTCCGTCAGATTTTTTATACCTCACATCATACATCCGTCACCATTTATAGAGGAGTCAGTCTTAAGTTTAGGCAATGTCTAGTGCGTCGAGTAATCAATCGTTTGTCCGCGACGGGGCGGGCTATGAGGATATATACCCATCAGGTCATAAAGACCTAGGCAGTCCTAGCGATGATAGGAGTCCGTCCGCCTCTTCTCCGTCCTCAACAAATGAGGATATGGAATTGGTTGAAGTAGATTTTGACGGTAGCGAGGAGCAACAATTAGAACCCGTTGTAGGGGCCGATGGACCAAGGGAGTTCATCATGCTTCCGGAGTGAACGGTTAATGATTTTACATCAACCATTAAAGAGAACCACTTCAAGACTCTCAGGGACAACTATCAGATTCCTGATCATATTCCAATCTATCTACCTTACAAATCAGAGAAATGTTATTATGAAGGGATGGACGGTGTTGGAATATACGAGCAAATGTTGAAGGCTGGACTCAGATTTCCACTGAGCTCCCTTCATCGTGAGCTGTTAAAGTATTTGGGTTTGTCCGTCAACCAAATATCCCCAAATGCCTTGAGAGTCTTCATTGCGATGGAGATTCTGTACGGGGCTATGTCGGACGGAGCTAGGAGGTTGACGGTAAGAGAGTTTTTACATTGCTACCTAGGAGCTCGCTGTTAAAGGTCATATACGAAACCCCAGACTCCAATCGAGACTGGAAGAGTCGTTACTTTTTCTTAGAGGGTGACGGATAGATGTGCCATCTAGGAGAGACAGACCACATGCTTGTAGATACAACATGGGGCATACTATCTGAGAATGGTATGTGTCCGTCCTAGTGTAAGGATCCTTTATTTTAATCGTTCAACATATTTCAAAATGTTCTAACCGTCCTGTGTACATGCAGTCCAACGACGCCCGCAAGTTAGCGTCGAGGAGTTCAGCTTCCTTGAAAGAATTTTCAACAAGACTACGCCGGACGAAAGGACCTGGGCGAAGTTGGTAAACCTTGATACAATTTGCTGGTACTGTGACGGGCCCATACCTTCACCGCAAGCCATAAAATACGAAAAAAGGATCCGTCAGCGTATGTCCGTCATTTTCTTTCTGTTTGAACATTAAGTTTTTGTTTTAAGAAGCTAATTTTTATCCGTTCATGTTTACAGAAATGGATATTGCCAAGAGGAGGGCACTTATACGGTCCAACGCCGCAAAGAATAAGGCGGCCAATGCCACAGAACCGAAGGAGGCAACGGTTTCAGCAAAAGGAAAGCAGCCGTCCAAGGGAGACCGTCCTCCTAAAAAGCCTAAGGTCCCCTTGGAGCCCGTCGTGGGGCTTATGGCTGAAGGTGCCAAGACGGTCACCCCAACAAAGCATGGGGCTGGTAAAGGGCTGATGAAGGGTCCGTCCTCAGACCTTAAGAAGCCACCTCCCCTTCTCTGGGACGACCCTAGTTATGCTTTGGAAAAGCTATCTTCCCTTCTCACCTCCGAGGATTACGAAGACCTGGGTAATCACTCGACGGAGGCCATGGGTGAGACAAGTTTATTTAGTATTGCTCAGGTAAGCCCCGTCCACGTCATATATGCTTACTCTTTATCCGACGTACTATTTTTTATTTCTTTTGAATTTTTCAATATTTCAGACCATGGTCATGGTGAAGGGACTCATGGGACGGTGTCTTAACCATGAGACGACCCTAAACCGTCTTCGGGATAAAGGCAAGCAGACGGAGGAAGAGCTTTTAGAGCTAAAGGCTTGGAGGGTCGCTCAGGAGAAAAAGTTTCAACTGCTTGAGACGGACAGGAACGAGCTGTTCAAGTTGACGGAGGAACTGAGGATAGTCCTTCAAGACAAAGAGAAAGAAATCGGTCTGGCAAAGGAAATTGCTGTCCAAGAGTACCGTGATTCAGACGCCCTACTGTCCGAGCTCGGAGATTCTTTTAATGAAGGCTTTGACGAGGCTATCCGTCAAGTGAAGGCATTATATCCGGATTTTGACGTTTCGTCCGTCAATGTCAATGCTCATGAACTTACTTCTACCCGTCCTGCCAATTCCGAAAATACGGATGAACTATTTGAAGAGAACCTGCCCGTCAGTGCTCCTGGTGAACAACAAATCCATCAAAGTGATCCCATGGACGGCAAAAGTACTCGCATTGATCAACCAGTCGTCGAGAGTGGACTTAAGGATAGTAAAACCAGCCGTGAAGAAGAGAAGGAGACACCCGTCGTAGTTTAATTTTTTACTTAGCCTTTTATTTTAATTTTTTGATATGTAAAAGTATTTGGGGAACAATTTATATACTTGTCCTCTTTGATCAAACATTTCCCTCAATGGGTACTTTGTCCGTCAGTAGTTTCTTATTCTTTTGATATATATAATCTGTTGCTTTATCTGTTAACTTTATTTGATTTGGTAAACGAATTTCATCGTTCACCCTTACGTCTGTCGTACTTAGGAAAACATTGTCTTGTTTGATGATGTTTTCTTAAATCAGTCCTTTTTTGAGGACGTTTTATTTTTCAAACATCTTGGGCAGTCCGTTCATGTTGTGGACTCCGTTCAAATTTTTAGATTTGCAGGTTTCTTTAAAACCTTGGGAGGTCCGTCCAATTTGTGGACTTGGTATTTATTTGTCTAGTTAGTGGATTTTGCAATACCCGTCCACCGTGTTGGACTAAGTTTTTATCCGTCCTTCCTATGAGGATTTTCATCCAATTGGGAGGACCTGCCCGTCATGAAGACTAGGTTTTTATTTGTCTACCACAGGACTTAGATTTTCATCCTCCTGGGGTTACCCGTCTACCTTGTGGATTTTCTCCATCCACATATAGACAAAAATTTTCGAACCTCTTAGGGTTATCCGTCTAGTTTGCGGATATTAAATTCTATCCCTCCTGGGGACATCCGTCCACATTGTGGGTTTTGTCCGTCCACTTTTTGGACTTAAAATTTTAACCCTCTTGGGGTTATCCGTCTAATTTGCGGATTTAAGATTCTATCCCTCTTGGGGATATCCGTCCACTTTGTGGACTTTGTCCGTCCACTTTTTGGACTTTATAAAATTTTAACCCTCTTGGGGTTATCCGTCTAATTTGCGGATTTAAGATTCTATCTCTCTTGGGGATCTCCGTCCACTTTGTGGATTTTGTCCGTCCACTTTTTGGACTTGATAAAATTTTAACCCTCTTTGGGGTTTGTCCGTCTATATTGCGGACTTAAGACTTTGAATAGTGCATGTAGATAAACATAGTTGAATCTGAATAAAAGATCATTCATTCGTAGAAAAGTACTTGCCCGCTTGGGCTTAAAAATATATTGTAGCAAAACCAAAGTAAAAAACGTGCCCGTTGGGCTTATTGTAGCGGAAGCTTAAAAGTAATCAGTAAATTTAAGAGTAAAAAGATAGGTGTTGTTCTTCAAGTCGTCGCTTCTACTGGTAGTATCTCCGTAGGTGCTCTGTGTTCCACGGGTGATGCAGCTTCTGCCCGTCCAGAGTTTCAAGGTGGTAGGTCCCTTTTCTGTGCCATGAAGAGATCCTGTATGGTCCTTCCCAGTTGGGGCCGAGCTTTCCTTGAGAGGGGTCTCTAGCGGCTCCTATTACTTTTCTCAGCACAAGATCACCGATCTGAAAGTCTCTCCGTCTGACATTGCAGTTGTAGTATTTTGCCATCAGGTTCTTGTTAGGATTGGTGCCCTTAAATCCTATTGTTAGATGCTATGTATAATATTAAGTGTGACATTGTGTTTGACATTATGTATGACTTAATATTATGTTTAATAAATTTGTTTTATTATTATCTGAAATAATGGTAACATGAATATTCGGACATTATCATATAGTCCATGAGATGCATAGTATGTGATTTATGTGAATAGTCACAGAAGATATAAATCACAAGTTCTTTGTAAACTCATAAGTATAGTTCGTAGTCGGTGATGAAATTGGGCATTTCATCTGCGAAGACTATAACATATCAACTACGATGATTTGTCTTGATCATGGAAGTGGAGACTTCTAGTTGATGTGTTAATATGTTTTAAGAGTTAAGACATATTGAACTGGACCGCCATGAGATTTATTATTTGCCTAAGGACTGTCAAATGAATAATAAATCTCATGACTTGTATTTGCATGAACTCTTAATCCTGAGAGAATAATGGACCTGATCATAAGATGTAGGTTGCTTTGATATATCAGGAGTGAGATCTATATTAATGGTCAAAACCTCAGTATGTTGGGCAACCACATTAAGTGTTGATGGAACATGTATTCTCAAGATGGAATTCATAGTCTCTTAACAGAGATATAAAATATTCCCTTGAGATAAGTTTAATGAGTTTGTTATTCAGAGAGTTAGGCCTAACCACTTTAGTAAGACTAAAGTATATATTTATGGAATTGGATTTCATAAATATATAATGAATAACATTAAGGATTAAACCGGGTACTCAAGGATCAAGATGTAGTAATTTACAAAGTGGCAGTCTATATTAATAACTTTGTATTACTACGAATATTTTATGAAGGGGTTGCATGTATAATAAAGTCTTGGGATATAATATATAGATAAGACCTAGAGTGCAACTATATTTATATAGTGGTATTAAATATAGTTAATGGTAACTTTGGACTTGTCAAGAGTTGACAGAAAAGCCCAAGGCCCATTGGAGCTAGTGTCTTATTGGTCCCTTTTGGTCCCACTCCAAGCCACACACTTAAGCCCAATTGGTAAAGCCCAAAAGGCTAGCCCAATTAGATATATTGGTTAGAAACAAAGGGAAAAACGTACAGAAGTTTTTTGGTAAGAAAAACACCATTGTAGTGGTGTGGAAGTGGGTTTTTGGTACTCACTAGATATCCCTTTGTTACCAATTTGAGAGACCACACATCTTGGGCGATTAGTGGAATTGGAGTGAAGATTAAGAGTATTCCCAAGTGCTTCAATCTTTGGTTTTGAAACTCATCGCTTCAAGGTACGATCTCTTGTTCTCATAATTCTGAAATTTACTTTACACATGTTATCAATATTGAATGAAGTAGATCCGTTCAAAACTTATTTTCCGCTGCACTCACATTTAATTCCATCAAATGGTATCAGAGCGGTCTTCAATTTCGTATTGTTTAACATGTTTGTGAGTTTTAGAATTGGAGAAGATAGTTTCAAGTTGTTAGAAGATTAAGTTTTTTTAATTTTCTGCATGTTGTTGAAACTATGATTTGATGAAAACTGAAATTGGTGTTATGATGTTGTTTAATTTTAAATTTAAGTATGTTAAATTCAATCTTAAGGCTGTAACATCAATAGAATTCAGTTTTGACATTGATCTCTATCTATCATGTTCGTTTTCAAGATGTTTGTTCATGAAAATCCGTAGAAAACTGCCTTAGAAAATTTCTGGAAATTTGAGTTTCGCGATTTTCGATCGATCGAAAATCACTTTCGATCGATCGAAAGAGACAGTGATTAGATGCTTTAGAACGATAGTTTTTCGATTGCTAGTCGATCGATCGAATCTGTTTTTCGATCGATTGAAAGGCAATCGAGTATCAATCGAAAGTGTCAGAGGATCAAGTTCAAATTTTTTAGTTTTTTCGATCGATCGAGGGGCACTTTCGATCGATCGAAAGAAAGAAAAACAGAAATTTTTTCTAAGTGTTTTCACATGATAAAAGAGTAAGACTATGTGTAATGAGATTATGCATGTTTTAAAACTAAAAAACCTTTATTTTAAAATATCTAGTGGGAGAGAGATGCAAGGGTTGTATCTCACGGCCTCCATTGTTGGTTTAAAGTAGTGTGATTAAGCACCTCGCCTTGGCGTATATGCCTTGCTCCCTTCGGAGGGTGTTTGATTCATGGTACTACAGGTTAAACTTCTTAGGGATAGATGAAATGTGTTTTAAACTGAGAACGACCACGCTTCCGTGGAGTTACTTGGTTATTCACATTGATTCTAGGCAATGGTGTACACTAGACTAAGTATAATGTTAACCTCCCTTCGGAGCTATGTCATTATTACTTAGAGGCTAAAGGGAAAACGACAAATTATTTTTGTTTGGTAAGAGTTACCATGATAGCATTAATAATGAGAATGTTTCTCACCTAATCATAGTGATTGGTATGACCTCGTTTCCGAGGAATATTGATTGCGGGATTGGGTTGTCGTTGCATATATTATATTATGGTTTTATTAAGGTTCCATACTATATGTTTATATGCTAAAAAGATAATGTCCAGTTTATTGATTATATTCATGTTTATTGTTTTCAGATTTAGAACATGGCATCTTTTAGCCCACTTGTAGCTATTCTTAATCAAAACAAACTGACTGGATCCAACTATGTTGACTGGAAAAGAAACTTGGACATAGTTCTCACTGCTGAAGAACATAAGTATGTTCTTACTAAACCATGTCCTAACTTTCCTTCATTAGATGCTCCTCTTGAGGAAAAACAACGATATGATCGTTGGCAGAAATCTAATGGAATGGCCAAGTGCTACATCCTAGCATCTATCTCAAATGTTCTACAGCATCAAATGCAAGATGTAGAACTAGCTTCAGACATCATGTTAAGTCTGAAGGAGATGTTTGGTGAGCAAGGCCGTTCTGCAAGGCAAGAAACCATGAGGCAAATTTATAATACTAGAATGGCTGAAGGAAGTTCAGTTAGGGAGCATTGTCTTACAATGATTTCTAATCTGAATACATTGGAAGTTTTAGGTGCTGATATAGATGGAGAATCCCAAGTGGATATGATACTCCAGTCGCTACCAGAATCATTCAAGGAATTCAAACTGAATTATAATATGAACAAAAAGATTTATACCTTGTCTGAATTAATGAATGAATTGGTAGCGGCAGAAGGCATTCTTGGTACTTCCAATGTTGAAGCCAATGTTGGTGAAGCTTCTACTTCTCAACCTAAGTCGAAAGGCAAGGGTAAGAAGAAGAAGAAGAAGGACTTCACCAAACAAGAGGGTAAACAAATTGCCTTAGGGGTTGCTGATAAAGGAAAGAAAATCAAAGGAAAGTGTTTCCATTGTGGTGAGAAAGGACATTGGAAGAGGAATTGTCCAGTATTCAAGGCTGCCAAGAATAAAGGTATGAATGATACATTCCTTCTTGAAATATGTTTGGTACAGAATCCCACGGATTCCTGGTGTGTGGATTCAGGTTGTACTAATCATATCTGCAATTCTTTGCAGGGGTTTCAGGAGACCAGAAAGCTTAAAGAAGGGGAGTTGTTTCTTACTTTGGCTGATGGGAGCAAAATTCCAGTTGTAGCTGTTGGTGTTTATAATTTGTGTTTTCAATCTAGAGTTCTAATATTAGAAGACTGTTTGTATGTACCTAATGTACGTAGGAATTTAATTTCTGCTACTTACTTAGGTAAACAAGGATATTGTGTTATCCTGAAAGACAATGTTGTAATAAAGAAGGATAAAGTGTTTATCTGTTATGGCAATATTGTGGATGGTCTTTATATTTTAACTTCTGATAAGCATGAATTATATAATTCTGAATTAGATGCTAACTCTCATGTAAAATCATTAAAGAGAAAGTTTCCTTCTACTAATGATGCATATCTTTGGCACTTGCGTTTAGGTCATATTAATTCAAACAGAATTCAAAGACTGATCAAAGATGGACTCTTAGGGCCCATGGACTTTGATGAATTTCCAGTTTGTGAATCTTGTTTGGAAGGTAAAATGACCAAACGACCTTTTACATCAAAAGGTAGAAGAGCCCAAGATTTGCTAGAGTTAGTGCATTCTGATGTTTGTGGTCCTATGTCAATCCAGGCAAGAGGTGGCTATGAGTACTTCATCACTTTCACTGATGATTACTCAAGATATGGTTATGTGTACCTAATGAGACGGAAGTCCGAAGCCTTTGAAAAGTTCAAAGAGTTTAGGGCTGAAGTTGAGAATCAATTAGGTAAACACATAAAAGCCATTCGATCTGATCGAGGTGGTGAATACCTCTTTGGGGATTTCAAGGATTACTTAACTAAGAATGGGATTGTATCCCAATTGACTGCACCTGGAACTCCACAACAGAATGGTGTAGCAGAAAGAAGGAATAGGACTCTTTTAGAAATGGTTAGGTCCATGATGAGTTATTCAACTCTACCTATTTCGTTTTGGGGTTATGCCTTAGAAACAGCAATACATCTTTTGAATTTAGTTCCGTCAAAATCTGTTCCCAAAACACCCATGGAATTGTGGAGTGGGCGTAAGCCTAGCATGAAATATCTTCACATTTGGGGTTGTCCTGCACATGTGTTAAAAGGGAAGCCTGATAAGTTGGAACCAAAATCAGAAGTGTGTTTGCTTGTAGGTTATCCAAAAGAAACTAGGGGTTATTTATTCTATAGTCATAAAGATAATAAAGTGTTTGTTAGCACAAATGCCAAATTCTTAGAAAATGACTATATGAATAATTTTACTCCTAGAAGTAGAGTTGTATTGGCTGAAATGAATGAACCTGTAAATGAACAACCAATAGATGAAACTAGGGATGATGTGGTTGTATTAGATACACCACAAGATACTACTAATGAGATGTCTAGTACACAAGTGCCTCGTCGTAGTGGGAGAATTGTTCGACCTCCTATAAGATTCATAGGTTTGGGAGAAACCTATGAAGCTATCTCAGAAGAGGTTGAATCGGATCCCTACACATATGATGAAGCAATGAATGATATAGATGCACATCATTGGGTCCAAGCTATGAAATCTGAATTAGATTCCATGTATTCCAATCAAGTTTGGAATCTTGTAGAGGCGCCTAATGGCATTAAACCTGTTGGTTGCAAATGGGTTTACAAGAGAAAGAGAGGGATAGATGGGAAGGTTGAAACCTTTAAAGCAAGGCTAGTGGCGAAAGGGTATACTCAAAAAGAAGGTATAGATTATGATGAAACCTTTTCTCCAGTAGCAATGCTTAAATCTATCAGAATTCTCTTATCCATTGCTGCTCATTTTGATTATGAGATTTGGCAAATGGATGTCAAGACTGCATTTCTTAATGGCAATCTTGAAGAGGAAATCTATATGATGCAACCGGAAGGTTTCATAGCAAAGAACCAAGAGCATTTGGTATGCAAGTTGCAAAGGTCCATTTATGGACTTAAGCAAGCATCTAGGTCATGGAACATCAGATTTGATCAAGCAATCAAGACATTTGGTTTTGAACAAAATCTTGATGAACCATGTGTGTACAAAAGACATCAAGATAAAGTAGTAATGTTCCTAGTACTTTATGTTGATGATATTCTACTCATTGGAAATGATGTAGGGGTAATGTCATCTGTAAAAGTTTGGTTGTCAAGTCAATTTGATATGAAGGACTTGGGTGAGGCTAACTTTATTCTAGGGATCAAGCTTTGGCGAGATCGCAAGAATAAGATGTTAGGCTTATCACAAGCTGGATATATAGATAAGGTTCTAGAACGGTTTAGCATGCAAAACTCCAAGAAAGGATTACTTCCTTTCAGACATGGAGTTCCTCTGTCTGATGACCAAAGGCCTAAGACTCAAGAGGAAGTAGATATAATGAGACAAGTTCCTTATGCTTCTGCAGTAGGAAGTCTCATGTATGCCATGCTTTGTACTAGACCAGATATCTGCTATTCAGTGGGCATGGTCAGTAGATATCAATCAAATCTAGGACCAAAACATTGGCAAGCTGTAAAGCATATTCTCAAGTATCTACGGAGAACGAGAGATTATATGCTTGTTTACCGTTGTGAGGATTTGATTCCCATTGGCTATACAGATTCAGATTTTCAATCGGATCTAGATTTCAGAAAATCCACTTCAGGATGTGTTTTCACCTTGGGAGGTGGAGCCATTAGTTGGCGGAGTATTAAGCAATCATGTATTGCAGACTCCACCATGGAAGCAGAATATGTTGCTGCTTGTGAAGCAGCAAAGGAAGCTGTATGGCTCAAGAAATTCCTCTCTGACCTTGGTGTAATAAGAATGGAGCAAGTTCCAATCACATTGTTTTGTGATAACAGTGGAGCAGTTGCACAATCTAAAGATCCAAGGAATCACAAGAAAGGAAAGCACATTGAGAGGAAGTACCATATCATTCGAGATATTGTTGCTCGTGGAGATGTGGTGGTAGCAAAGATTGAAAGTGCAAACAATCTAGCAGATCCATTTACCAAAGCCTTACCTCAAAGGACTTTCGAGTCACATTTGGAGGGAATGGGAGTTAGATTAGTGCACAATAGTCTTTAGGGCAAGTGGGAGAATGTTAGGATTGGTGCCCTTAAATCCTATTGTTAGATGCTATGTATAATATTAAGTGTGACATTGTGTTTGACATTATGTATGACTTAATATTATGTTTAATAAATTTGTTTTATTATTATCTGAAATAATGGTAACATGAATATTCGGACATTATCATATAGTCCATGAGATGCATAGTATGTGATTTATGTGAATAGTCACAGAAGATATAAATCACAAGTTCTTTGTAAACTCATAAGTATAGTTCGTAGTCGGTGATGAAATTGGGCATTTCATCTGCGAAGACTATAACATATCAACTACGATGATTTGTCTTGATCATGGAAGTGGAGACTTCTAGTTGATGTGTTAATATGTTTTAAGAGTTAAGACATATTGAACTGGACCGCCATGAGATTTATTATTTGCCTAAGGACTGTCAAATGAATAATAAATCTCATGACTTGTATTTGCATGAACTCTTAATCCTGAGAGAATAATGGACCTGATCATAAGATGTAGGTTGCTTTGATATATCAGGAGTGAGATCTATATTAATGGTCAAAACCTCAGTATGTTGGGCAACCACATTAAGTGTTGATGGAACATGTATTCTCAAGATGGAATTCATAGTCTCTTAACAGAGATATAAAATATTCCCTTGAGATAAGTTTAATGAGTTTGTTATTCAGAGAGTTAGGCCTAACCACTTTAGTAAGACTAAAGTATATATTTATGGAATTGGATTTCATAAATATATAATGAATAACATTAAGGATTAAACCGGGTACTCAAGGATCAAGATGTAGTAATTTACAAAGTGGCAGTCTATATTAATAACTTTGTATTACTACGAATATTTTATGAAGGGGTTGCATGTATAATAAAGTCTTGGGATATAATATATAGATAAGACCTAGAGTGCAACTATATTTATATAGTGGTATTAAATATAGTTAATGGTAACTTTGGACTTGTCAAGAGTTGACAGAAAAGCCCAAGGCCCATTGGAGCTAGTGTCTTATTGGTCCCTTTTGGTCCCACTCCAAGCCACACACTTAAGCCCAATTGGTAAAGCCCAAAAGGCTAGCCCAATTAGATATATTGGTTAGAAACAAAGGGAAAAACGTACAGAAGTTTTTTGGTAAGAAAAACACCATTGTAGTGGTGTGGAAGTGGGTTTTTGGTACTCACTAGATATCCCTTTGTTACCAATTTGAGAGACCACACATCTTGGGCGATTAGTGGAATTGGAGTGAAGATTAAGAGTATTCCCAAGTGCTTCAATCTTTGGTTTTGAAACTCATCGCTTCAAGGTACGATCTCTTGTTCTCATAATTCTGAAATTTACTTTACACATGTTATCAATATTGAATGAAGTAGATCCGTTCAAAACTTATTTTCCGCTGCACTCACATTTAATTCCATCAGTTCTGGTATCGCGCTAACCTCTGTTCTGCCGTAGTACGGACTTCGTCCACCAAGTCTAGCTGGAGTCGCATGGCTTCTTCGTTGTTATCCTTGCTATAATTCTCCACGCGATAGCTTGTAAGCCCTACCTCTGCCGGTATGACCGCATCTGTCCCATATGCTAGCCGAAATGGCGTTTCTCCTGTAGGCACTCTTACAGTTGTACGATATGCCCACAAGATGCTTGGTAGTTCATCAGGCCAGATACCCTTTGCCCCCTCGAGCCGGGCCTTGATTATCTTGAGCAAGGTTCGGTTTGTAACTTCAACTTGTCCGTTGGCCTGAGGGTGTGCGGGAGAGGAATAATGGTTCTTGATACTCAGTTCCGAACAGAAGTTCCTGAATGCGCTGTTGTCGAACTGCTTTCCATTGTCGGAGACAAGCACTCTTGGTATTCCGTACCTGCAGATAATATTTTTCCAAACAAAGCTTCGAATGTTTTTCTCCGTGATGGTGGCCAGGGCCTCTGCTTCTACCCATTTTGTGAAGTAGTCGATACCAACCACCAGAAATTTTAGTTGCTTTGCCGCGGTCGGGAAAGGGCCCATGATGTCTAGTCCCCATTGGGCGAACGGCCAGGCGGCCATCATGGATGTCATCTCCTCGGTTGGCTGCCTTATTAGATTGCTGAATCTCTGGCATTCGAAACTTGTGTGGTAGGGGGAAAGAGTTCACGGCTGCAGTGAAAGGTGAATCAGTGCGGTTGACTAGATCGTCAAGGTCACTGGAAACTCGCCCCTTGAGTGCATTCATCATAACCTCCATCTGTTCTCTCATTGCTTGCATCTCTGCGACGATATGTGGTGGAGTTGCATCCATGAGGAATGGCATACTCATGTTCTACCTCTCTGGTCTGCTAGGGGCATGGCTGCCTTGAGGTTTCTCCTGGTTTCTTCTTGCAGCGCTGTTCCCTTCTTGGTCTTCTTGTAAGTCGTTCGGTGCTGCATTCTTCTGGCGCAGCTGTTCTTCTAGGTCGTTGTTCTGCTTAGTGAGGCGCTCCACGGCCGCAGCAAGAGTTCGGACCTGTCTCTCGAGGGCGATCGTGGGTGGTTCCTCTCCTTGAGCGTCGTTGGTGGTTGCCATTAAGCGAGTGAGTACCATGCAACCCTATAGTCCGGGAAACAATAGTATGGTTGTGAATCTCAACTATAACTAATGAAGTTCCCCACAGACGGCGCCAACTGATGAAATCAAGAATTTCACCAATGAGTCACACGATACCTACGCACACGAGTATGAACCTACACAATAAGAGAAGAGAAAACCTTGCGAAGAGCACCGTGTGGTGCCGGTCGAATACCCTCCGAAGGTTAAGTCAGAAATATATTCTCACAACTCTAGAGTGCTAGAGAGGGTAAAATTATGCGTACCTTGATTTGTGAGGGTATTAAGGCTTTTATAGTAGTCGAAAGTTAACCTCTCCTACTTGGAGCAAGAGTCTTTTCCTTATAGGAGTCTTTATGAGTGGAGATTGCGGAATCCTTTCCTTGTAGGACACTAAATGTAATCGTCAAGGTGTTTCCTTATAGAGAGACTCATTAATGAGGCATCTTCTAGAACTCCACTTTGTATTAGAATTCTTCTATGATGCTGCGGATATTTGGCCCATTTACCCTCGGCCCACAAGGGATGGATCGTCAGGAAGATGGCCCGTCAGGCCCATTATTTCTAAATTTTATCCTCTTCAGGCTCCATACAATATCAGACTCACCATAGGTGGCAGTCATGCCCGTTGCTGAGACGTCGTGGTTCGCAAAGGTGACGTCGTGGTCTTTGAGAACTTGACAAGCCAGGGAAGGTGAGCTCACCACAATTCCAATCTTGTTGCCAAGCTGAAGCTTGAATATGGGCCCGTAGATTTGGGCCAAGCTCGTGAAGTAGGAGTGAAGCTCCGAGTCAAGAGAGAGGAGGTTCCCGAATAACGGGACGCCACGTGGACCTGGAGGCAGTAGCAAAAGCGAGGCCCTTTTCTTCTTCCATGCGTAGTTGCAAGAGAGCGTAAAGATGACAAGTAGTAGTAAAAGAAGAGTGAGAAGTAAGCGTGAGAGTGAGAGTTCATTTGCGGAGATAAGAGTAGCATGGAGGAAATGTGAGATGAGAGTCATGTTGCTATTGGTTTGTGATCAATCGATGGATGGATTCAAGGATGGCAAGCTTATGTACGTACGTGGCTTGAAATTGATAGACATTCAATGGTTCTTAAAGAAGGACTAATAGGCGTCACGACAGGGATCATTTGCTCCGATATGATTCGGAATCTCACGAGCCGATCCGTTTATTCTTTTTCTTTTTTTGGTTTTGGAAGTTGTCATAGTTATTAATATTATCACTTATCAACTTCTCCAGTAAGCATGGATGGAGCTGATATTGGACTAGGGGGGCAATGGCCCCCCCTAAATTTTTTTTAAAAAAATATTATTATATTAATAGGTACTAATTTTAGTAATTTTGTTCAATAAAATTATGCTTTGATCCCTTAATAATGCCATCAATTCTTTTGAGAGTAATGTCATAGCCACAAACAGTTTTACAACTTTTATACAAACTATTAAGGTAGCAAATTCTTATTGGTCTGTACACTTGTGTCACTTTTTATTTATCAATAACCACTCACCATATTAGTAATTTGTAAAAATTTTGTAGTTTTAGTATTTTTCACCTTTTAAAGAACATAAAAAAATTAATAGATTAAATCTAAAACAAAATATACAAACCCAAAAAAATTAGACCAAAAATAAAAATTATTAATAATAAAATTAAAAAAATTAAGTCCAATCAATTTATTTTACCCAAAACAAACAACTTGGCCATTTAAAAAAATTTAAACAAAAATTCTTAGTAGTAAAGCAGTAGATTCAAAGGCCAAAGCCACCACATACAGCTAGCAATAGAGTCGCCCCCCTTAACTTTAAGTCCTGGTTCTGTCCCTACCAATAAGTCTAGCAGAAGAATAATATAATAGGTTTTTTTTGTTTTAGGAAACATAACATTTTATTTTTTTACAAATCGACCAAGAAGAGAAACAGAGCAAGAACCAGCTGAAAAAAGACAGAAGTTGATTAGTTGAGGCAGCTGAGGCTGAGGCACTCCAAAAATAATATAACACTAGTATTCCAAGATGCTCATGACAGCTCTCCGACGACCAAAGCGAATATTCAGTGCAAAATATATATATATATATATATATATATATATATAGTTGATTGGCCTATCAAACCTTAGTATTAAACTATAGCACCTATGATAGACTTCCAAATACAAAGGTTTAAAGATAATCTTTTGATTAGACATGGCAAAATGGGTCAGAATTTTCTGACCTGACCCGACCCCGATTTTTTTGACCCGAAGCAAAAACGGGTTGACCCGGGACCCAACCCATGTTTTTTGCGGGTCAACCCGACCCGACCCGAACCCGAACCATTTTTTTAAAACTTTTTTTTTTGGTAAAAAAAATAGTAAAACTAAGACAATATTGGTTTAATTGTTTATTGTGAACTTTAAGGAAACAATTGATACATTTACATAATTGCATGCAAATTAATTGAAAGACAAATAATTGAACAATCTGTAATGAGTAAAGATTTTTAAATATCAAATAGTAAAGTACATGCCAAGATGATCTGGTTACAGTAGAGTTAAAAACATAGATTTAAAATTGTAAACATATGTGAGAAATATTCACAAGTGTGAAAATAATGAAGCTAAAGTATCAACTTAGCATAAATTATGAATACTTAGACCTATTTTTTAATAATTTATGTCCAAAATAAACGGTTTTTTAAAATAAATTATGATATTTTCTAGAGTGTGTGTTACTTAATAATAATATGATATTCATAAAACATACCATGTATAAATAAGTAAGCAATCAATTTTAAAGTATATCTCAAATTGAAATAGAGTGTCAACTATAATTGATAATAGATTATAAAATTAATTTTCAAGATTGTAAATTTCTTATATGTTTTTATTCTTTATCAAATGAGTTATCCAATGAGTCATTTGTAATTTTGTTTTATATTTTGAAATATTGATACTGTGTAGATATAAAACTTGTGTATTTGTTTTACTTATCTTTATGTTATTTTGTTTTAAATAGCAATGTTAGGCTTTGTATAATTTTAAAATTATTGAATAAGTATTAATAAGTTTAACTGAGTTCATTCTTGATATAAGTGGTGAATTCAAAATAATGCATTTCACATCAAGTAATTTGTTGCATAACTTTCCAAATGGCAAATACATGTTGTTTTCTTTATTAAAAAAAAAAATTCATGTGAAAAATACGGGTAAACCCGACCCGACCTGCAACCTGATTTTAACCCGCTTAAAATGACCCGTTTTTGACCCATGACCCGTTTGACCCGCAACTCGATTGACCCAAACCCGACCTGACCCGACCCGACCCGTCTGTTTTGCCATGTCTACTTTTGATATTACATTCCGTGCTAATAGAGGGAAACTAGTAGTTTTTTTTTAAGAAAACGACATGTGTGGGAGAGCCATAAAGAATGTGTAGAGAAGGGGTGTGAAATGGTCTAAGAAGCTTTTGACTTGGTCAAAATAAGCAGTGTACTAGCTTCCTTTAAGGAAGCTAAGCACCCAATAGTTTAAAGCCCGTAACATTTACGATGTGCATCCATCCTGTTGACCCAATAAAACTGACCAAACCCAAAAATAATATAACACTTATTCTAAGATGCTCATGACACCTCTCCGACCACAAGATGCTAATAATGGAGTGCTTGATTGATACGTAAGTTCAAATAAAATTGTTCAAACACAGAAAACTGTAAATCCAAAACAAAAAATTTGTTTGGTAGAATTTTTTTTATCAAGAGTGTTTAAGTCACAATTCTCAATTTAGAATGTTTAAAACATATTTTTTGAAAATGCATTCACACATGTTTTTACTTTTTAGTTTTCAAGTAATGTTGTTAAATAGTCTTTTTGTAAATAATTTGAAAGTTATGGGGCTCATTGACAAAACTAAACTCTTTTGATTTGGTCAAAATAAGCAGTGTATTAGCTTCTTTTAAGGAAGCTAAGCACCCAATAGTTTAAAGCCCGTAACATTTACGGTGTGCATCCATCCTGTTGACCCAATAACACTTACCTAACCCAAAAATAATATAACACTTATTCTAAGATGCTCATGACACCTCTCCGACCACAAGATGCTAATAATGGAGTGCTTGATTGATACGTAAGTTCAAATAAAATTGTTCAAACACAGAAAACTGTAAGTCCAAAACAAAAAATTTGTTTGGTAGAATTTTTTTTATCAAGAGTGTTTAAGTCACAATTCTCAATTTAGAATGTTTAAAACATATTTTTTGAAAATGCATTCATACATGTTTTTACTTTTTAGTTTTCAAGTAATGTTGTTAAATAGTCTTTTTGTAAATAATTTGAAAGTTATGGGGCTCATTGACAAAATTAAACTCTTTTTTTTTTCTTTTTCTCCCATGGGCCCACCACTGTCCTTCTCTTTCTTTCTTTCTTTCTTTCTTTCTTTTTTTCTTTCTTTTTCTCTCCTTAAATAAAATAGTATTATTTTCATAACTTAAAAAAAAATAAAAAATAAAAATAAAAAAACACATACACATATCAAAGGCATAATTAATGTTTTTTCATATTTTAAAATATGCTATTTGAAACATGATAATATACCAAACAAATTTTTTACATTATAAATACATTAAACACATTTTTTTCATAACACTTTTTAAACCACAATTTTCATATCATTTTGAACAATAATACTTAAACACCTCTGTCAAACAAGTAATTGCTAATGCGAAACTACTTTTAAGCTTTGAAAGTTGTGTTTCCTTAAAGTTGCACATACACTTGTACGTATTCAGATCCTCTAGATTTCTTAGGGTATTCTACCAAATAGATTTTCTTAAATCTTAACCATTTTTTAACGATTTAATGGTTTAGATTTTGCCATGTTAGCATTCCACTAACAATAATTTTAATTGTTTTGTTTGCAAAATTATTTTATTATTTTAATAATTTTGTTAGTAGAATGCTAACATGACAGAATCTAGACTCTTAAATCATAATAGAGTGGTTAGAATTTAAAGAAATCTATTGATAAAGTACCATAGGAAATCTAGAGAATCTAAATCCCACTTGCACAATGTGCACGAAACGTTGAGACTTGATATGTTTACAATGTTTAATTTTTTATTCATCTTTATTTGTAAAGAAATTTTCTATTTGCCCTTGTTTAAGTGATTTTGCTTTTAAATTGTTTGAAGTTTTGTATCTTTATATAAATTGTATAGTTATTAATGTCTCTAATACAAATTCTTTTTTTTTATTGATTTTGAAAAATACTTGAGAAATATAAAAATTCATGATTTCAAGATTTCAATTTGGGTTACACTCATCCTTGAATGCATATCTACCGATTAATTCACCCAATATTATCTTTTTGCAATAGTAAAGTGGTTCTAAACATCAAAGAATTCATTGGCCATCTAAAATTGTATCTACACAAAATTTACTTGCTAATTCCAAATGTGATGAAGAGGATCCCTAATCCGATTTAGATGGTTTGCCAAGATTATTTTCGAGGATACACCTCAGACCTTGGGGATGAGCATTAACTGTGTGAGACGCATGAAGTTAAAATATCACAAAGGGAAGAAAGCAGACTCTGCCCAAATTTCAAGAAGGATGAAGGGAGAATGGTGTAGAAGTCATCCCCTCCACATTATATACAAGACAACCACTCCCCTTGCCACATTAATGAGAAAATGACCATGAACAGTGGTGGCACAGCTAAGATCGCAGGGTGGAAGCTTACTAGTATATTCCAGATGAGACAGAAGTCCTAAGAATGCAATCTCAGCCCTCCAAGTGTAGGATTAAGATGATTTGTGTTTAAATATAAAAGAAAAATGAAGATCCATATGTGGGGGATCGAAACAAAAGAAAAGAAAAAAGACCTTGTAACTGAGAACTGAAATATTTATACAAGTGAGAAAGAAACACACATATATAAAATAGACCTTCCTTGGCCCTAACCGAGGAGCCTCTTTTCTTCATAATTTGTTGTCATAGTCATTTCATTGGCTTCTTATCTCATTATGATTAACTTTAACTTGTTAAATGATCAATATCCAACCCATTCTCTAACAAATCTATTGTGGTGGGCTTATTGGGCCATTGTCCGAGTCATTTTATGGGTCGTGGATCAAGTCTTGCCCTTACAATTGGCTGTTGACACCCTATTTTGCAATCCGCATTTAACCTTACATGGAGGGTAAAAAGGCAATTTCACCTTGGGAATATGCATCTTAATTCTGGTCACTAGATCCTCAATCTCATTTCACCAAAATGTTCTTGACGTTGTAATGATCAAATCGAATGGTCATAAGCCCTAATTGGACCATCAAATTGAAAGTTATCATCAAATCAATTTTTAATGGCCGAGATGCACTATCACAAATTGAGTCCGACTATATGTGATTATGAACAATTGATTCCAATTTGTTATAATTATAATCAATTTGAGATTAATAATGTGTCATAATTTGATTGGTTAGGACTACATTTTATGGTGATATTGCATACACCTAATTAATTAAATAGTTAAACATTAATTATTTAATGAGTAATTTGTGCAATTATCTTTTAATTAGAGTAAATTTGGAACCAATTAAGTCTGAAATGAGAGTAATTGGAACCATTTAATGTTAAGTGGGAGCTAATTTGGGACCTATTAATGTTAATTGTGCTGAAACCATTTTCTAACAAATGACCTCTGCTCACCATTTCATCAATATCTCTCAGAATATTTTAAATCTGTGAATAAGGTTAATTTTCTCAGAAACTACACATCTAGGGCTTCAATTTGAGCACACGAACGAGACAATTTCGATCATAATTGAGTTAAATATTATTTTTTGAAATTGGCTCTACAGGATCCTCACTCCCACCAATCTCTCTATTTAATGCACCAGATTTTCGCCAAGACTAAAATGAGGTTTAGGTTCATGATTCTTTGTCAACCTTCATTAAATGGCCTTCCATTTATATTTCCTTCACCACTACTATATAAACCCCCTCTCTCCTTCATTTAGAAAGGCACACAAAAACCCCCCCTCTCTTCTTCTCTCTTAAGTTCTAGGAAGTTTAGTAGTCTTTTCATATCTTGGTCTTCTTGAGACTCAAGACATTGAGTGAGACTCATTCTTCCTCTCCTAACTCTTCTTTTCCTCCACCCTTAGGACCTCCCTTAAGAGTCTCCTCCTCCACCATATGGATCTTACATAGAGATATAATCAATTTTCCTAATTGTTTTTTGTGTTGCCATGATGAGAGTTTAAGATTAAAGCATGATAAATTCCTTTGAATATGTTTGAATGTTCTTAATTTTTCTTCACATGTTCTTGGTTGTTCATTACATGTTCATACATGACACTAGTTTTGATCTTAAATCCACATTAAAAACATATTAAATATGTTTGTTTAATAATTCTTTTAAATTCTTGAATCTAAAATATCACCATCCACACACATTCACTAGAATTTATTTTTCAATCTAAATAAAATGCTTAATAAATTAAATTAGAGTTTATCACATACACATGCTTCAAATTCAACATACAAATTGATTGATAACATATTGGATGATGTGATATAAATGTTGGTCATCGTAGTCTAGAAGACCGGTTTCACCGGGCAAGATAAGTGCTTAACACCTTCTCACCTTGTAACATAGCCTCCGAACTTAGATTAAGGGTTGATAGACCAATGTTTATCCTTATAATTTTCAATTTTTAGATTGTAACTAGGAAACAAAGTTATGTACTTTATCTTAGATTGTATCTAGGATCAAAGCCATGTAATTTTCCTATGATCAATGTAAATTCAATTGAAAATTAATGAAATGAGGAATTTTTCAATTTTGGTTTTCTTATTTATCTCAATAATTAAATAAGTTGCGACTCTATTGTAAAACTCTTAATCTAAAGGGGAAAATATAACTAGTCGAACCTCCATTTTGAGAGGCAATAACACGACTCCACCCATTCACATGGGTTTCGCCCAACACCATAAACAGGGGGCCATGGGCGCGGTCTCTCACATTGGCACCGTCTGTGGAAATTATTGAACATACTTGAATTAATTCAACCATGGTGGGTTTAGAGGAATCAGTGGGATCGCAACATCAAGACCATTTTCTTAATCTTGAGTGAAGGAGAGATTGCGAAGTTAGTGTGCACACAACTCATACTAGTAGGAGTCATTCTAGAAGTGGGAGTCATGTGTCTCATGGAGAGGATACTAGTAACATGCAGCTGGAGATAGATCACTTATGAAGGAAGTTACGTCGGAAGCAGAGGAGAAGGTCTCCATCAAGCACAAAGTCTCCCTCTGATAATGATGATAGCTACAGACCTCGATCAAGGACCCTTCCTAGTGATTCTTTCTCCTATAGAGAAGAGTGCTGTCATAGGCAAAGGAGTAGAAGCCCGACTTATAAGGGCCTAGGAAATGATGCTATGAGCAAGGCTTTGCGTCAAATCTCGAAGTCCCCGTTTACACGAAAGATTGACAGGCCAAACCTTCCTTGGCAGTTCACACTGCCCACGTTTACCATGTATAATGGTAGAACGGACCGGTGGAGCATGTTAGTCATTTTAACCAAAGAATAGATGTACACTCGAGGAATGAGGCCTTGATGTGCAAGGTGTTCCCCTCTAGCTTGGAGCCAGTTGCAATGAGGTGGTTCAATGGTTTGGAGGGATCAATCAACTCCTTTCAAGAGCTTACTCAGGCCTTTGGAGCTTGATTTGTCACTTGTAGTAGGGTTCCTCGTCCACTGTACTCTTTGCTATCCATGACTATGCAAGAAGGTGAGACTTTGAAGACTTACTCGGATAGGTACTGAGAGATGTTTAACGAGATAGATGGAAATTTTAAAGATGGGGCCATAAGGACGTTTAAGGTCGGCCTACCTACTAAGCATGATTTGAGTAAGTCCTTGACTAGGAAGCCTGCCCGAGGTATGCGGCAATTAATGGACCGAATTGATGAGTATAAACGGGTGGAGGAAGATCAGCAACTAGGAAAGAGGAAAGCGAAGGTAATTTCCCAGGACTGAAGAGATTTTAGGTCAGAGAGATACAATAGTAATCGGCCCAGAAGAAATTTTGCTGGACATGTTAGGCCTACTACTACCCAGGTGGTTAACACTGTGTTTAGGGAGCCTGTACACCAAATTCTAGAGAAGATAAAGGATGAGTTATACTTCAAGTGGCCAAATAAGATGGGAAGAGACCCTATGAAGCGAAATCAAAGTCTTCATTGTCAGTACCATCAGGACCGAGGACACACTACGGAGGATTGTAGGACTCTACGTGACTACCTCGAGCAGTTAGTCAAGGTTGGGAAGTTGAAACAATTCCTTTATCAACCCACTGAGTAAGGGAGTCAGGTCAGGTTGGCACACCAAAGGGATGCTTCCTCAAGACCACTGCTAGGAACAATTAGTGTTATTCTTACTGCCCCAGGCCAGACTAGTTCATATCCATCCAAGGTTATGTCCATAGCAAGGCCACACGCTGAGGATTTGATCCCTAATTCTAAGCGTGGAAGAGTGGAAGTCCGACCGACTCTAAGCTTCTTTGATAAGGATAAGGTTGGAACTTTTCAACCACATGATGATGCCTTAGAGATTACCCTCTGGATAGGGGGTATGATGTGAAGAAAGTCTTGGTGGACCAGGGCAGCAGGATAGAGATAATGTACTCTAACTTGTTTAAGGGGCTTAGGCTGAAGCCTGAGGATTTGGTCAGCTATGAGTCCCTTCTAGTGGGGTTTGATGGGAAGACAATTATCCCAAGGCACCAAATTAGACTACATGTTCAAGCAGGGTCAGAAGTGGTTGAGGTCCTTTCAAAAAAAAAAAAAAAGAAATGGTTGAGGTAAATTTTATTGTGGTGGATATGTATTCCCCTTACACTGTTATCATGGCAAGTCTATAGATTCATGTCATTAGGGTTGTTTCTTCAACTTTGCACTTAAAGGTGAAGTATCCCTCAAGGGACCACGTCAGGAGTTGGTTGGAAGTTAGGATATGGCCAGGCAATGCCTAGCTGCGGCAATTAGAAATCAATCTGAGGGTGAATCCTAGGCCGCCACGAAAAGGGCCTTATAGCAACCAAAGGAAACAGAGGTGTCCTCAAGAACCGTAGTTGAAGGGGCGAGATGTGAAGAGTTGGAAAAGATCACTATTGATAATGATGACAATAAGTACTTTCAAGTAGGAGTTCAGCTACCTCCTCAGGAGAAGGATGAGTTGGTTGCCTTCCTTAGAAAAAATGTTGATGTGTTTGCTTGGAGTGCTTATAAAGCTCCAGAGGTGGATCCAAGTTTCATTTGTCATCATCTAAATGTTAATCCAACTATCACCCCTAAGAAACAACCACCTCAACACTTTTCCAAAGAACATTCCAAGGCTATCAAAGAAAATGTGGTGAAGCTTAAGCGGGCAGTGGCAATAAGAGAGGTTTTTTTTATCTAGAATGGTTGGCCAACACGGTGGTGGTAAAAAGAAGAATGGGAAATGGTGAGTGTGTATGGATTTCATAGATCTAAACAAAGCTTGCCCAAAGGACCCTTTCCCGATACCTCAGATAGATTAGTTGGTGAACGTGACTGTTGGTCATTTTTGGATGAGCTTTTTAGATGCCTTTCAGGGGTACCATCAAATACCATTAGCTCTGATTGACCAAGAGAAGATTTATTTTGTAACATGATGCCATTTGGATTGAAGAAAGCTGGGTCTACTTACCAAAGTATGATGACAAGAATGTTTGAACCCTAGCTTGGTAAGAATATTGAAGTCTACATTGATGACATGGTGGTGAAAAGCAAAGCAAAGCAGAGACCAAGCACATGAATGACCTCGGAAGTGTTTTTGAGGTGTTGAGAAAGCATAAATTGCACCTTAATGCTTCTAAGCGTTCCTTTGGTGTCAATTTGGGCAAGTTATTGGGTTACATGGTTACCCATCATGGGATTGAAGTTAATCCTGATCAGATTAAGACATCAATGACTTACAACCTCCTCGAAATCCTAAAAATGTCCAAAAGTTTACGGGAATGACTACAGCCTTGAACAAATTTATCTCTTGGTCTGAGGATAGATGTAGGCCATTTTTCCAACTCTTGCATAAGTGGAGGGGGTTTAAGTAGAATGAAGAATGTGCACTGACTTTTCAATAATTGAAAGATTACCTTTCTCGACCACCCATTATGTCCAGACCCAAGGAGGAAGAAGTTCTTTTCGCCTACATTGCCGTGGCATCTCATGTAGTTAGTCTAGTATTGATGAGAGTAGAGAATGGAGTACAGCGGCTGGTCTATTATGTGAGCAAATCATTACATAAAGTAGAAGTTCGTTACTTACCTTTAGAGAAAGCCATTTTAGCAGTGGTGCATGCTACGTGAAAGCTCCCCCATTACTTTCAAGCTCATACCGTTGTAGTTTTAACTCAACTCCCTCTACAGTCGTTGCTTTGAAAGGCTAATTATACAAGGAAAATTGCCAAGTGGGGGACGATCTTGGGGGCATTTGACATAAAGTACGTGCCTCGAACCTCTATCAAAGGGTAAGTTCTTGTAGATTTGGTGGTCGAGTTACTTGAGTCTCCAGCAGAGGAAGAGGACGAGGAACATAGTTTAAGAGGAAAGCAAGTTTAGGCAATTTCTTAACAAGGGCCCTCACCTTGGAGATTATATGTTGACGGTGCGGCAAATTAGAGGGAAACTAAGGTGGGGCTGGTTATAGTGTCCCTGGACAAGATCACCATTAAGAAGTCTTTAAGATTGGGCTTCTCGACCACGAACAATGGGGCCGACTATGATGCTTTACTATAAGGATTGCTATGGTTCAGAAGATGGGAGGAAAGATTGTTGAAGTGTTTTTGGATTCAAGGCTGATTGTAGGGTAAGTAAGGGGAGAGCTAGAAGCTAGGGATTTGAGAATGCAATGGTATTTGAATCAAGCTCGACATTTGCAATCAGGCTTTGAGCTATTCACCATACAACAAATCCCAAGAAGCAATAATACCCATTTTGATTCCTTGGCAACTTTGGCGACCTCTTCTAGGCAAGACCTACCTCGGGTTATACTTGTTGAGGATTTGCATAAGCTAGCCAAGGAGAAGAAAGAGCAAGTCCAAGTTCACCAGATAAGGGTCGGGCCAAGTTAGATAAATCATTTTGTTCTATTTCTCAAGAAAGGTGTTTTGCCTAATAAGAAAGGAGAGGTGGAAAAGATACGGAGGAAAGCTCCTTGATTTTGGTTGTCTGAGGAGCAAAAGCTATATAAGCACTCCTTTACTGGACCATATTTGCTTTGTGTGCATGAGAAAAGTATAGACTTGGTTGATGAACGAAAGGAAGCAGCCATGGTTCATTTAACTGGCGTATTATCAGCAAAAATTAAAACAAGGGTATGATACCAGTGTAAGGGCAAGGCCATTAATCCCATGAGACTTAGTGCTGAGAAAAGTAATGGGTACTACGAAGAATCCATCATGGGAAAAGTTAGGGCCCAATTAGGAAGGGTCATATCGCATCACCTCGGTGGCTGGAATAGGTGCCTACTTTTTGGAAGATCTAGATGAAAATGTTGTACCGTGTCCATGGAATGTAAATAACCTACAAGGGTATTATTATTAATGAAAGGCAGACATGCCATTTTCTATTTCAATCATTGTATATTTTATCTCAGTTATTCCTTTAAGTGTTAAACAGAATATTAGTCATACCTGGTTCCTTGGACCACATACCTTGGGTAAATTAATACTCTCCATTATTCGTTTACATGTTAAACAGAATCTCGGTCATGTCTAGTTCCTCGGACCACATACCTCGGGTAAATTAACACTAAGTTTGTGCTAAATGTTAAACAGAACCTTGGCTAGATTCAACTCTTCAGGTCATCTGCCTTGGGTAAATTAACACTAATGTCATTTTTTATGTTAAACAGAACCTTGGCTAGGTTCAACTCTTCAGGTTATCTATCTTGGGTAAATTAACATTAAGATCATTTTTATGTTAAGCAAGACCTTAGTTGGGTTCAACTCCATGGCTTACTTGCCTTGGGTAAATCAATACTTAGGTTGTCTTTATGTATTAAACAAAGCCTTAGCTAAGTTAAATTCCTTAGGTGACCTACCTTAAGCAAATTAATTCTTGAATTATGTTTATGTATTCAATCTAACCTTGGTTATGTTCTATTTCTTATGTAACCTACCTCGGAAAATTAAAACCTCAGTATAAACACTTCCTTATGTGTGAGTATGGTAAACAAAGGTTAAATTATAAAAATATAAGTACAAAGATTTAACAAGAATTTTCCATTAATCCAAGTTCCAAAAAGGTACATATGATAAAGAAGGAAATTACAGACAAAAGTCCTTCTGTTTTTTTTTTTTTTTTTTTTTAAGACAATAACAAAAACAACAAAAGTAGCATAGGGACCCAGTGCCATATTCTATAAGCTTTGGGAATCCTCTATGCCCTTAGCCCTGTACTGGGTTGCACTTCAACAGTTGGAATGGGGGTAGAAGGAGCCACTGTGGTCAGTAGGGAACTTGTGGAGGAATCTCCTATTGTTGGAGGTGCCTTGGTTGCTACCTCAGTGCTTTGGGCAGTAATTGTGCTGGGCTTGGAGATGGCTAGCTCAGTTTGCTTAGGCTTGGTAGGAGTAATGGTGATGGGCTGCTGCTCAGTGGATGGCTTTGGCAGGAGTAGTGGTTTTGTGCTGCTGCTCAGTGGATTTGGCTTGGGTGGGAGCAGTAGTGCTGGATTTGGGTTGAGGATTCTCTGTAGAGCTCATTGGAGTTGAGCTAGAAGTGCTAACAGAAGGTTAGCTGACTGGACAAGCTCTGATTGCTTAAGGGTAGAAGGCTTTCTTTGGATTCCTTAGCTTAGAATTGGAGTCTACTCCAGCAACATTCAAGGCCTCAAATCCATGTCTGGAGGCAGAAGCTACGACATACCACGGGAAGTAGGGATTTGAGGTAAGCCTCAGTCTCTTTTTTCCCTTGGTCGTACGTAGTCTACTCGACCTTTTCCATTTACTTGTCTTTTAGACTAAGCTCCTTCTTCAGTTTGGTGATGGTTGTCTGAGAAATGGAAAGTTGGCTCTCAGCCTCCCTCAACTATACAAGCTATTCCCGAGCTTGCCTTTCCGAGCTTTCAATTAAAGCCTTATCACTCTTTTTGGCCTTATCACACTCAGCCAGCTTGAGGAGAGTCTCCTTCAGCTTCTTATCAGTTAGAGCCTAAGACTTCTGTGCAGCAAAGCATTTGGATTCCTCCTCCTTCAAATCTCGGAAAGCCTGGTCTACCCATTCCTCTGCTACATGTGCTGCTTGGGTAGCCTGTGTATGAACAATTAACATGGAAGTTAATGAGAGAGCATGCGTAGAAAGGATTTTAAAGGTAAAAAAAATAAATAAAAAAAAAAAAGTGATTGTAGAGAAACCTTACCAGAACTAAGTCCCTCTTCATGGACAGGAAAAGCTCGTGCTTCTTTAAATTTCGAAGCTCATCCATGTCCCTTGGGAGAAGAAATACTTGTTCCACGGCAATGGCTACATAGCTTGCTCTTCTGCCATCAAAGTCAAGGATGGAAGCATCCTCTCAAAAAGGCGAATCATCCAACTTAAAGATGGGGTTCCAGTTTGGAACCCTAGACCTTCGCTCAGAGGCAGTGCCCGAGCTTTCCACGCTTTTTCTTTGTTCAGCGCAGGTCATTTTGGTCACTTTGGTGGGCTCAAGAGGAGTTTCCTCTCGAACTTCGTCCTCTTCAACAACTCTTTTACCCCCTCTTTTGTCTCTTTTCTATTTTTTGTCAGCTGGCTTTGTCTATACAGGAGTAGGAGGAATTGGAGTTGGAAGCCTAGGAACTACTGGGACTTCTAGAAATGTGGTTCCAGCGTGGGACTCTAATAGAGAAAGCAAGTTTGGCAACTTGTTCTCTATCACCATCCCTTCTAGTACTTCGATATCCTCTTGGTTTTCACTAACTAGGGCAGCGGTTAGCTGGGGGTTAAGTCCTTCCTCCTCGGACGCATGTGTATGGTAAAAGATTTCAAAATCCTCGTCTCGGATCGGATTTTCAATATCTTCCTCCAAAATGATATCCTCAGAATTTATCTCACCTTCCTCGTCCGAAGATGTAATCTCCTCTATGATAAGGTGAGGATTCTCAAGGGCAGGGAGATCAACGGGTTGAGGATCCTTGAAGGTAGGGAGCTCGACTATTTGTGTTCCCTCTAGAGAAGGTTTGCTTATGAAGCCTTTGATGGCCACATCAACCAGAGCAAAGTGAAAGTCTCGGGCCTTGACCACGTGCTTGGAAGTTTAGAAGCGATTAGATATGAGGGTGAAACTTAGGATCACGTGAACTACGCAGAGCTGACCGTCTCGATGAAGGAAGATCTCGAGTCTCAAGACTCGGTTCAGTTTTTCGAAGTTCACCAAACTTCGTCTCTTGGTGGTGGCTCTTTTCTCTGAAGAAGAAAGGTTAAGAACGTGGTGAATTTTGGGTTCACATCTCTCTATTATAGACTGGAAAAAGGAGCGATAATCTTCCTGCCCCTTTTAGTGGTGAATTTTGGGTCGTTCGATCATGATCTCACTGTAGAACGTGGGAAACAATAGGCCGCTCATTGCATTTATTGCAAAGTTAGGGATTCCAAAGCGTCAGGAACAGGTCGCAGTCTGTTGAAAAGACGTGTTAGTGGGGGAACCTATTTACGAGCGTACCCTTGTCAACGACTTTTATTGGCCAAAACCTCACTTTTTTTGGTCGGGACTGAAAAATGAGGTTTTGGGGGGCTATTGTGAGGACGAGGATCCCTAATCCAATTTAGATGGGCTGCCAAGATTATTTCCAAGGATACACCTCGGACCTCAGGGACGAGCATTAACTATGTGAGGCACATGAAGTTAAACATCACAAAGGGACGAAAGAAGACTTGGGACAAATTTCAAGAAGGATGAAGGGAGAATGGTGTAGAAGTCATCCCTTCCACATTAAATACAAGACAACCACTCCCCTGACCGTATTAATGAGGAAGTGACCATGAACAATGATGACACAGCTAAGATTGCAGGGTAGAAGCTTACTAGTATATTCCGAATGAGACAGAAGTCCTAGGAATGCAATCTCAAGCCCCTAAGTGTAGGATTAAGATGATTTGTGTTTAAATATAAAAGAAAAATGAAGATCCATATGTGGGGGATTGAAACAAAAGAAAAGAAAAAAGACCTTGTAACTAAGAACTGAAATATTTATACAAGTGAGAAAGAAATACACATATATAAAATAGACCTTCCTCGGGCCTAACGGAGGAGCCTCTTTTCTTCATAATTTTTTGTCATAGTCATTTCATTGGCTTCTTATCTCATTGGGATTAACTTTAACTTGTTAAGTGATTAATATACAACCCATTCTTTAACAAATCTATTGTGGTGGGCTTATTGGGCCATTGTCCGAGTCATTTTTTGCACCGTGGATCAAATCTTGCCCTTACACCAAATTTGTTAAATTTTTAAGTACTTCTTTTTATAAATCACAAAGTTTAAGCTTCATCAACAATTTTAAACACTAGAGATGTCAGTAAAATCTAAAACAACAAGAACCTCTTGTTGCCAACGTTTAGAATTATTTCCATTAACATGTCCATTTTTTGTTGCATTCAAAAGAATGTGTATCAACCAAAATACACAAAAAATCAATCTTTAAGATTGTTAGAAAGAAATCTTGATAATGCAATAATCAAAGAAACAAAGTTTAATCCAATAAATCAACAAGGACAATATATAATATTTTCCTTTTCTAAAGGACAATAGTAAATATTCCAAAAATCACAAATAATGTTTAATCATAAACTTAGATCAAATTTTAAGAACAAAATGCCCCCAAACTATAAAATCAATTGAAAGCATTCTCTTTAAATGTTATTACCCAACCAAAGCGATTACTCAGTGCGAAACAATTGCTTGGCCTATCAAATCTAAAGATTAAACTATAGCATCTACAATAGACTTCCAAATACAAAGGTTTAAGAACAACCTTTTGAGATTACCGTTCCATGCTAATATAGCGAAATTTTTTTTTTTTTTTTCCAGAAAACAACATTTGTGAGAGAGTCAAGAAAAGCTAGAAATGTAAAATGGTCTAGTAGTGTGTCTAAGAAGCTTACAACCTATTTGATAGCAAATTTCAAGTATTGTTGTTTAAAATGATGTAAAAATTATGATTTAAAAGTTTTGTGAAAATATATATTTAAAAAGTATTGTGAAAATTGTGGTTTAAAAAGTATTGTGAAAATACGTATTTAAAGTATTCATAATACAAAAAATGTGTTTAGTACCATATTTCAAATAACATATTTTAAAATATAAAAACACATAATTGTGTGTTTGGTATGTGTATGTATTTTTTAAATTAAAAAAAAAAAAAAAAACTAATGAGTACAGTAAAAGTATTATTATTTTATTTGAAGAGAGAGAAAATTCCCTCACTAGGTAGGGCCTACAGTTTGGTACATGTATGTGTAATATTGTCAGGTGGGGCCTACAGTTTTTAACATATTTACAAAAGTACCATTAAACAATGTTATTTGAAAACTAAAATTGATATGGAAGAATTCTCTAAATACAGTATTCGAACACCCTAAAATGAGAAACATAACTCAAACACTCCTAAATGAAATTTCCTACCAAACACATTTTTTTTAGCCCACAGTTTTTAGCATCTAAATACTGAAAATAGTTGTTTGGAATCCCTTACCATACAAACCCTTAGGAAGTGTTTGGTACATGCACTTAAACAATAGTTTTTAGTGTTTAAATAACATTACACGTATTTTCACACATTTTTTTACAAGCAAATATTTCCAAAAAATACAAACAACATTATTAGAATAACATTACCAAACGGGCCCTTAACTTCCCAAGGATGCTAAGCACCTAGCAGTCCAAAGCACTTAACAGGGTTGTGCATCCAATCCACAAACCCAACAAAACTGACCTAACCAACATGACACAATGCCTTATATTAATTTTTCACTGGCTAATGGGTTGAATTGGAATATTTTTAAGACTCATGTTGGGTCAGATTTTGGTTGATAGTTTTTTTCAATCCAACCCGATTTATATATAAGTTAATTACACTTTTTTCCCTATATATTGGTATTTTGAGAATTAATATATATAATTTAGGAATATTAAGTGAATTGTAATAATTTATTAAAAAAATGCCATAGATAATTGATGAAAACACATTTTTACAAAACATAAAACATTTAAGTCCGACCCACCATGGGTCAAGTTGGATTAGTTTATATACATATGATGTGTTGAATTGGGTTGAAAAGGATCCAATCACCAACAAATCCCAATATCTAAAGATACCAAAAGAAGCCACAAGAATATAAAAACTAAAAGGGTAAATTCCATAAACCACCCCTGAGGTTTGAGATAATACTAACAAAGTCTACAACATTTTAAAATCTACCAATTTCATCCTAAAAGACAATTTTGTCCCTGAACTTAAAAAAAAAAAAAAAAAACGCCTTTACTTTTTTTTTTTTTTCCCTTCTTCCTGTCTTCCCCCTTTCTTCTCTAAGTTCTTCATCTTCAAACCCAAAACCCATGGTGGAAATAAACACCATCACCAAGCCACCATGGCCAGACCCACTTTCACTGGCCCCTCCACAAGCTACACCATCATAGGCCACCGTAAGCACCTGACCAAGCTGTATGCCCGTATTCTCTCCGTCTTCTCCATGGGTCGTGGCTCCATCGCGGGTCGTGGGTGCATCAAGTCCGGCATGGATCATGGCAAGTTCGGCGTAGGTCGTGGGTCGTGGGTCGTGGCTCTCTCAAGTCCGATGTGGGTCATGGGTTGTGGGTCTCTCAAGTCCGGCGTGGGTCATGATGGGTTGATTTATGGTTCATGGGTTTTGATTTTAGGTGGGTTCCAATGGGTTTTGGGTTGGAATTTTCTAGTTTTGATTTATTGATGGATTTTGGGATGGGTCTTGCCTTTTGGATTCAGATTTTGTGGGTTTCAGTTGTGTGAATTTTGCTTTGATTTTTTTGTGGGTTTTTGTGCATCTGTAGGTTCATGGTGGTGGTGGTGGTAGGATGTTACCGTGGTGGTGGGGTGGGTTATTGCTGTGGTGGTTAGGTGGGTGGTGTGTTTGGCGAGGTGGTGGTTGAATGGCAATGGTGACTTTGGGATATGTTTTGAGATGGAGAACTCAGGGGAGAGGGGGAGAGGAAAGAGACAGAAGACAAAGGAAGAAGTGAAAAAAATAATAATAATAATAACGGTGGTTTTTTTTTTTTTTTTTAAGTTCAGGGACAAAATTGTTTTTTAGGATGAAATTGGTAGGTTTTAAAATGGTGTGGACTTAGTTAGTATTATCTCAAACCTCAGGAGTGGTTTATGAAATTTACCCAAACTAAAAAGAAGACTTTTAATCAACATAAAAATAACAATAATAAAATATTTGTCTAAAACACTCACACCAACTCTTTAGAGGCGTCTCAAAATTTTTATTAGCGTACAAAGTGGATGTCAGTTTTGGAAATTCAAAAGATAAGACCAAGAGAACTACCAAGTATTATTAGGGACAATTTTTTCACAATGGTTGACATAGCCTGTTTTTTTTTTTTTTTTTTTTTTGAGGAAGTGTTGACATAGCCTGTTGAGATTAAAATAATATCACTTTTAATTGAATTATCACTAATGCCATATTTATTATGCATCAACCACATCAAGCCAAGCTAGCCATTATGGACAAAGTTGTGCCCGTGGACTTATTGCTATCTCATAGAAGTATGGACATTGCAATTCCACTCATTATATCAAGAACATATAAACTTCTAACTTACTCATACATAGATGGATCAGATAATCTTGGTGTAGGTATAGCAACAAGAGGGATCTTCTTTTTTAGTACAATCCCAAACTTTTCTGTAATGTCCAACTTCTCTCCTTGGGGCAGATTCCAATCAAAAGAATGTAGAAGTGTTGCAAGTGAATATATCACCATCCTCTCAGCCATTGCTGTTCCAGCGCATATTCTTCGGCCAGACCCAAATGGAAAATAATTGAAGTCATTTCCACTATAGTCCCATTTACTATTCAAGAACCTCTCTGGATCAAAATTTAATGGATTTTCCCAAATAAAGGGGTCCCTTTGAATCGCCCATACATTCACAAAGACCCGAGACCCTTTTGGAATGGTGTAGCCTCCTACAGTGCATGTCTCACTGGGACAATGAGGAACTAACAATGGCAGAGCTGGGTGCAACCGCAATGTTTCTTTCATCACAGCATGTAAGTATGGTAGTTTGTGAATATGAGACTCTTCTACAATGTTATCTTTGCCAACTACAGCTTCCAATTCTTGTTGGGTTTTCCTCATCACCTCCGGTTTGTTCATAATTTCAGCCATGGCAAATTCGATTGTATTGGAGGATGTGTCTGTCCCACCAACCACCATATCCTGTTCACAATATCACTAGATTATGGCATTATGCAAATGCCTCGCTAGACAATTTAGCTAACAAACCAAACGAAAAATCAAAATAATAAAAATAAAAATAAAAATAATATGAGTAAATCTATAATCACATACTATTTTTTATAAAATATAACAAATTCGTACCATAAGTAAGGCCTTGAGGTGGATTATTGTCATAGGTGTCTTGGAATCACCTTCATCCTTCAACTTCAACAAAAACTGTAAAAAATCTTTACTGTCTTTGTCTTTGTCTTTGCTCCCACCTTCTTTATCAATCTTCAGCCGTTGATTAATCATAACATCAAAGATCCGATCGAACCGCTTGGCCAACCCATCCATCTGCTTCTTTATGCCTTGCAAGTCAAACCGGGCCAAACCCGGAAAAAAATCCGAGATGTTGGGCTTCCCCAAAAGCTCCGTCATCTCCGACACCACTTCTCTGAAATCAGCCCCAAGGCTGGACCTCTCTTCCCCCTCCACTGTTCCACCCCACATCATGTTCGTAATCACGTTCATCACCGTCAAGAACATCTGCTCCCCAATGTTCACCGGCGACCCGACCCGCCTATAAAAGTACCCAACTGTTTCTCGGACCTGTTTACGACGAAGCTCGTAAACAGAGTCCAACGTTGTATTACTCAGCATCTTGATCACACAAACTTTTCTCAGCATCCTCCACTCGGGTCCATATGGGGTCCATACAATATCGGAGCCACCATAGGTGGCGACCCGACCCGCTTCGGGAACGTCACGGTTGGCAAAGGTGACGTCATGGTCTTTGAGAACTTCGCGAGTGAGGGAAGGTGAGGTGACGACGATGCCAAGCTTGTAGCCAAGACGGAGCTTGTATATGGGCCCATGGATTTGGGCTAGGCCAGCGAAGTAGGAGTGAAGCTCTGGGTCTAGAGAGAGGAGGTTGCCGAATAAGGGGACGCCACGTGGACCTGGAGGCAACGGCAGCAGCGAGGTCCTTTGCTTGTTCCATGTGTACCAAGAGAGCGTAAAGATGAGAAGAAGTAGAAGAGTGAGAAGTGAGAGTTCATTTGGGTGGAGCAATTCAGAGATGAGGGCCATGGTGACGGTGGTTGTGGTAGTGATAGTATTGAGTCTATCGAGATTTGAGTGGTAAGCCAATAAGCCCTGTAATGGATGGGCTTTAAAGATAACCTGAATAGGACCTTCATATAAGCGTCTGTGCGACACGACAAGGTTGGCTGGCTACCATGTGTTTTAGAATCTCACGAATCGATCCTTTTTTTCATATCATGACCTCAGGCTTAATTATTTTGATAGTGTTTTTGTTTTTTTAAATGAATAGTATAACTCTTTTTTTTTTTTCTTTTTTTTCTTTTTTTGGATGCCATTCGAAGGGAGATATGTTAAAGAGAGAAATGAAACTAGAAAATAGAGATTGAAATTGGAAGAAGAAGATCAACGGCTAGATTCTAACGGCTAGAACAATACGGTGTTGTTGTATTAAATTATTAAATGTATTAAATGTGCTCCTTAAGTTGTAATAGGAAAACGGCGACGTTTTACTTTAGTAGAACGGTACCGTTTTAAAGCTTCTTCAATATTAGAACTTTGGGCACTGATTCTTCTCTCCTTTGTGTACGACTTGATGGTCATCACTATGTGCTTCTTGAAGATGAGCCATAGCTCCACAACTGTCCTGATAACCATCATAGGCAAAAGAGCATCTTTTAGTCCTATTACATCTTACTCCTGTGATTTTCAAAATGATCTACCATGAACCTGCTACGGGTTGTTGCACTAGTTTTGGTCTTCCTGAGTTCCAGTTGTAGAGAGATTGGTCATTGAAAGCCTCTTTGTACCTTCCTTTGGACAGAATCCACAGAGCAGCCTTTGTCGTATGTTCTTGCCTAGCCTTCCCAATTCTGATCCAAGCCTCTTCCTTGATGTACCGTATTTAGTCTCCAACCACTTGTTGCAATATAAGCTAGGCATATATCCTGGGTTTGAACTTGCTGAGACTGGGGATGGTGGGCCTGGGCCTGAGCCCAAAGGGTCCGAGGTGATAAAATTATCCAAACCAATATCTAGGCTAACAATATGACTTTAGGCTTCTGTCACTAGCAAAACTGTGACATGCAAAGCCTTTGACCAACCTTGGCCCACAGCTTGTGATCTTTGGACCCTATGCCCAAAACTAGAGTTGCCCAATTCAAACCTCATTCCATCTCTATCAGAACCATGGATCACAGAATCTCCCATTGAGGCTGTAGAGACTAGGATTTGTCTTCCATGCCATGCGGTGCTACATTCCCACTTAGGTCAATCCTCATTTAACTTATATAGATTGAACATGATGGCTGTTTCAGAATCACTTTCTGTGTCCATATCAGGCCTTGTACTATTTCTCAATTCACCTGTTGTAAGAAAGGGTCCATGCCCTTCAAGCCATGTCCATGAAAACATCAAATTTTAACCACACACGTGGTGCACATTCTCTTGGAAATTGGAGCAATGCAAAGTAGTTGTCTGCTTCATAAACGGCGAATGAGTAAAGAAAAGGGGGAAAAATAGCAAATCAAACTTAACTTTAACATAGTGATTAGTGAGTTTGAAGTTGGAACACAGAGAGAGAGGAAGAAACTGAGAATAGAGTCACAGATAGGTAGAGCTGATTGTAGATGCGTGATACTGTAAATTTTTTAGGATAAAAAGAAACGTTAATTTTGCTTTGAAGATTGTTGCACATAGTCCCCTTCTTCAGTTCAATCCAAAGTAAGTTATAGAAGTTTTGTAAGGATGAAGGAGGAAAAAGGATGGGGAGAAATATATATATATATATATATATATATAGTGATTTTGCGTTGATTTTCAGAGTTGGGTTATGATCTTGCGTTTTGAGTTTTTGATTTTCAAAGTTATGTAGTTTTCGGGTTTTAGCTCTAGGAAGTTTTGGGTTTTTAGATTTTTATTTTTATTTTTATTTTTATTTTTATTTTATGGCTGATGTGGAAAAATGTTGGAGCTCTAAATCCTATGTGTCAAGCGCTAAGAAAAAAAAAATATTAAATATTGGTCAGAGGCTTCAAATCCTATGTGTCAAATCCTAGTGTAGGCAAGCAAGCGCTTAGCTCGGACAAAAAATTCAACTCACAATCAACGAGAAGAAGAAATTGAGAAAGGTCATGAGGAAGAGAGGGAAGATTCCCCTATACCCATATTTCTACTCCCAATCTTCTGAATTGTCAGAATATTTGTTGGCTGAATGGGCTTCTACTATAAAGTTTAATAAAAAAAAAGTGCAAAAAAATGCATAAAAACAATAGATCTAAAATTTTGACCTACAGTTAGTGAGAAGAGGAAACTGAGAGAGATCGCAAGGAAGAGAGGGAACGTTCTCTTGTACTCATATTTCCAACCCCTAACTTCAGAATTGTGAGAATGTTAGCTGGCCAAACGAGCTTTTACGCTAAAATTTCAGTTGTGTGGGTAAAACGTGGTTGGTCTATTTTGAATTTGATTGGGGCCTTTTATATTGAGTTTTAGGTGCTTTTAGTGACTGGTTTTGGGCAGGGAGCAAGGCTTTGGACCTCCTAAGTGTTGTTTCCATGATTTTGGTGTAGTTTGTTTTATGCTTGATTAGGAAATGAGTTGGTTGCTTTTTACATAATTTTGGAAATAAAGGGGTTTGCTTTAATTGGTTGCCTTTTGTCAACCATTTCAGATTATTAGAATACTCACCTAAGTGAGGGCTAGTAGTTGAAGTTGGCCAATGAGAGCTAACTATGTTTTAAAGAAAAAAATGGGTCATGTCCTAAACTTTGGGCCTCAGGCAGCCAGAGCATAAAAACTATTTTGGGGTGAAATCTCCATGAGCTTGAGGTGCTACCAGTGTCCCTTGCCCACTTGGTAGCACGCATGGGTTAGGCTCATGTAAAAAGTCCAAAAGAAATTGACCTATACCCTCTAAACTACACTTCCTCAATTTTCCCAATATCTCGCAAAGGCTTGGGTCATACTTAAAAAAACAAAATATAATATAATACATGAATTGAACCCACAAGGAAGTCGAACTTGTAAGAAATGTGTCGCAAAAATGGGTATCAATTATCAATGCTTTCTTCGTACCAATTCTTTAGGAAAAAAAATATAAATTATGAAAATAAAATTATGAATTATTTTTATGGAAACTGTTGAACAAGTTAAAAATAAGAATTACTTGGGATTTTTATTATTTATTATTTATTTTTAATGGGTTTTTTGTTGAATATTTTTTTTATTTGATGTTGTTTGGGCTACTTTTTATTGTTTTTTTTAGGAGTTAAGGAATCAATAGCCATATTATTTTGTGTGTTTAAAATAGACATGCTTACAAAATTTAAAGATGATCAAAGATCAATAGACATATTATCAATCAATTATTTAAATTCAAGTTTTTGTAATTTAAAATAATGCATAAAAGATGGGTTTATGGTTTGAATGGTAAATTACATCCGATTAGTATGCATGTTAAGTACATATAGAACATGTAATTCAACGGTTAGATTTTAAAAATATGAATTTAACAATAAGTTATTGAATTGTATAACATTGCTAACAGTACACCAGGTGTAACATTGCTTAAAGTACACCAACTTAAACCTATATATATATATATATATATTTGGCCAAGTTAGGGTGTTTATATGAAAACTTCAATCCTCTTGATCTCAAGTTTATAGCTTAGGACTTATTACCTCACTCCTTAAAGATTCTAGAGGAGATTCCTTGGTTCTATTTTAGGGTTTTAGAGGAAGCAACTAAGAAAGACACCTTGTGATTTGCCCTTTTGGTCTAGCCATGTTGGGGCCAATACCAGTCCTTTTGGTATGGGGGCAAACACCAGTCCTTTTGGTCTCGAATTTACAGCTTCGTAACTTTCTCACTCCTCGAAAACCTCTAAGAGGAATCTTCTCCCTTCTATATTTAATTTGTATGCAGGTTAGTATAGGTTTATAACATTTTTGCTTTAATTATATGTTAGAAACTAGGATCTAAGCATGCTTTTGTTTGAATGTTGGTATAACATACTTTGAGTGTTTATGCTATGTTCTTCACATGTTCACATGCTAGATCCTAGGATTATATTTGTAAGGACCCGATTTGAACTCCTAGCCCAAAAGGTGTATGGACTCAAGTCCAAGCCCAAAACAATAAATTTGTAGAGAATGGGTTGGAAAACTGGGCTTTAGTGAATTAAGCCACAAGTCAATGGATTTTGATGACAAAGAAAGAAATATTATAGACATTCACTAAAGAAAAACGTCCTCGGCCAAATCCAAGGAGACTGATTCTTTTGTATTACTTTTGAATCTTTACAAATCTGGTTCTAGGTTGCTACAGTATTTCTTTCTTGTTTTTCCGATCCCCTCCTCATGGAGGGTCTCTTGCATTATATATCTTTTTTTGGACCATCTTAACCCTACACTTGTTGATCACTTGTACCCTTACTCGAGTGCATGTCCCATCAGACACCCTCTCTGGCTTTCTGTGAGCTGTGGTAGCCAAGACAGCACTGTTCAAGGGTCTTCTCCACATAAATGCGGCTAGGAAAGTAGCTGCAGTGCATTCAATGCGGTGGTAGCAGTTTTCCCTTAGATTCCTCTAAGCTCCCATCCCCTTTGTACGTTCATATCTCCCATCTCTATCAATAGATCGTCCTGGAATGTTACTTTGAGTGATAAGGCATATATTCGATTCGTGCTCTGCTGATCTGAGGAGATAATCCTCCTCGAACCAACTTTCTCAGCTCTTCTGCTTGTATTTTACTTATGGGGTTCTGAACTTGACGCCCTCACTACTGTTTATCCGTGCTCGAACAAACAAGGTCCTCGACCAAGGCCCAAGGCCCAATGCATGAACTTGGGCCCTTATCCCAACAATAGCCCTTCAAAACACTGGTTTTTCCCTCCCATCCAAGGAGAAAAAATGGGGTTTTGATTTATTAAGGGTTGAGAACATCAAATCCCTAGGTTTACACGTGCGGGAGTACCGTCTTATACACCTCATAATTGCTACTGATGCTTCGAAGCCCACAAGGCGTCATTAAGTGCTCTAAGTGGCGTTATGTCCCTCACATCCAATGAAGAGGTACTAATCCATTGGCTAATATTTCTCCTTGGGCTTTGAGCGAGATAACTCCTACCCAATCTCGCCCTCTATATAAAGCATCCGGAGAAATCATTTCCCTCATTTCACAAGTCTTTAAACTCCCCAGAGATCCCAAGCACTCAAACTCACAAAACTCACCAAGTTACTGAACTTCCCACACCTTTCCTCTGAGAAATCCTTGAAAATCTTTCTAAAGGTTTCAAGGACTAGCACACATCTTAGTACTCATAAGTCTCTATTTCTTTAAACTTCTCTTTTTTCTCCTCGGCCTATCTTCTCGGCCTTCCAGTTCTTATTTCTTCATTTTCCAATTTTAGTTGTTTCCCTTTAACCTGTCCGGATGGGTAGATTTAAGCACCTAGTAAACTCTCCTACCAAAATAGAGGCCTTTAAGGATAAATACCACATACCGCAGGGAGTAGCCCAATGATACTGTTTTTCAGAACAAATAGTGACACACACAGAGGAGGGGGAAGTCATCATTCCTATGATAGCTTTCATAGAGGGGGGATGACTCTCCCTATGGGTAGGATAACACGGAACTACCTCCTCAACTATAGAATCTGCCCACACCAATGCGCCCCCAATCTATTTAGGGTCTTAGGCAGTGTTCATGCTCTCAACGAGTATCTGGGCTTGGGGGCTCACCTGGCACAATGTAGTCCACATGTACGAGTGCCACAACCTTAAAGGTGCGGGATTTTACCTCAAATCCCAATCTGATGTTGTTAGGCTCATCTCGTGTCTCCCCAAATCTAACAAGGGGATGAAAGACGAATACTTGATTGCTTCGGAAACGTGGCATGATGGCCTTCATTGCCCAGTCTGAGAGGGAGAGCCAGGTGGGATACCCTAGAGCTAGGTCCCTTAGCAAGAAATTTAGATTCTTTAACCCGAACCATGTCATTATTGCTTTTTTATTTTGCTTTCTTTTGATGATGAATTTTAATTTCCTAAACATGTTTTGCTTCTCAGCTACTTTTGTAGACAAAAATTACGTAGCATCCCAGCTTAGTCTGACCAACGTCGAGGCTCTCAATTATTTGCTAAGGTCCGAGATCTTCATAAGTGAAGACGAGCAATTGAGAATAGTCCATTTAATTTTGGACTTCCAGCTTATTTTGGAAATATACCAAGAAGTAGGCCACGCTATAAGAGCAGGTGACCAGCAGCTCGCTCGGATTGATGTATCAAAACCAAACTTCTTAGCCCTTTACAATCTTCCACTGGTCGTACTGCCACCCCAACGGAACCTTCCATTGGTCGTACAACTGTTCCAACAGGTCTTGCCTAAAGCAATAGCAGCAGGAGAAAAGATTGCATCCTCTCGTTTATCTTTTGAAAAAGAGATAGATAAATTCCATTTCGAAGAGGAAGAAGCGCTTGGCAGGCTTGTGGAGTTCTCGGATTCCAAAATCGAGTCCAATAGACACTCCACAGCTCACCTGCCTAAATTAATTGTTGCTCGTGTTGACACAAGTTTAGATGAAGGGATGGATCCAAAGAAAAGACAAAGCTTGAAAGGTCTAATAGCCAACAGGAATAAATGGGCAACTTCGAAAGACGTCCCCATGACCCAAATTCCTGTCAATCTTCCCCCTCCTCCCATTAATCTCGGATTGCAAGCCATGCTGGATCTGAAGAAGAAAAGAACAGTGCAAGAACTGGAAGAAGGTGAGGTGGCCCCTCAAAAGGGCACCAAACAACAGAAGACCAAAGACCCTAAGGACAAGAGGGTCACCTCTGTTGATAGCAAAGAGGATATTGAAGTGTGTCGACAACAGCACACCTGGGCTCCCCGGATGAAGCTGGATGGAGCCCCCATCCCTTAGGATTCTACTATCTGTGAATCCCAGAGAGGGCATGCAACCCACTTGGCTCAAGCTCTAGAGTAGCTTCTTCTTCTCCCAAGGGATATGGAGGCTCTCAAACACACCAGGCAACCAGAGCTCTTCATGTCATTGAAGAGGGACCTTGCCATGGTAAGTTAATTTCTATCTTTTTGAATCAAATGCTAAGAAGCTCCTTCACTCGTCAGTGTCACCATTATCATTTTTATATATATATATGATCCCTTTGTTATTGTCATGTAGGTCACTCAGCAAGTTTATGTGGCCAAGGAGTGAGTCTGAAATGCTCATAATAAAGTTGAAGTTGAGAACCACTCTTGGCGCGAGGTGGAGAAAGCTCTCGGAGCCCTGAAGGAGGAGCACATAGAGGTGGGCAATAAGTTGAAAGAGGCATACAAGGCTTGCCTGAGTGCCCTAGCTGGTCTAAAGAATGCTGAGGACCAGCGTAAGCAGTTATACATAACAGAGTTGAACTTGGCCACCCAGAAACAGTTAATTCTAGACATTAGGGCTGAGCTGCAGAAGGTCAAGGATGCAGCGAAGAGGTAGCTCAGATGGCCAAGGAAACTACTAAGGCTGCAGTGAATGCATCCTACGAATGTGGGGTGGAGGAAATAGAAAAAAGGCTGGCTGAGAAGGTAGCCGAAGTGTGCAAGGATTACTGCATTGAGTCCTGGATAGAGGTGCTCAACCGTGCGGAGGTCCCTGCTGACTCCGAGATGAGGAAAGATGAGAGCATATTCTTTCCTGAACACATCCAAGAAGCTCCAACTAACCTCCCTCCGACCACTGCTCTATCCCTCCCTCTTCCTGAGTAGGTCTCCAATACCCAAGACCTTACTGTGAATGCTAAGATCCCCCAGGGGTAGTAGGGAAGGGCAAGGAGGCCTACCCTCGACCAAAGATACCCCCTTCGAGGATACTCTTACCATCAAGGATGTGGTCTCCCAAGCCAAAGCAGCTGAGTCAAAGTCTGATGTTGGGGATGACAAGCTCAAGGCCACTAATCCCGAAAAGGACTCTCAACCCGCAGAAAAGTAGTTGTAGGATCTTTCTTTTTCATCGTAGTCGTATTGTTATTTACTGTTTTTGTTTTGTTTTTTGTTTTTTGTTTTTTGTTTTTTTGTTTTTTGTTTTTTGTTTTTTTTTTTTTTTTTTTTTTTTTTTTTTTTTTTTTTTTTTTTTGCGGTGTGGCTTCTGCCACCATTTGTAATGTACCTACTTTTGATTAATGAACAGACTTTCACTTCTACTTCTTGTGTCGTTACTTTATATGCTTTCAAGCTTATTATTACTGCCAAAGGATTTGAACTGTTTCCACTATATTTTCAATAACAAGTAGCATCAATATCATGCTACCAGCTTAAATAATTTGACTAAGTACCATCCATAGAGAGATTTACCGCATATCTGCTTTGAGAATGGAACCTTTTGTGATGTAAACCACACAGAATGGAGATATATTATTTACTTCAAAGCCACCCATCTGAGCAGTTGGGCATAATTTGGATCTGGTTTGACACTTTGTGAGAAACAAATAAGTATCATAATGTTAAGCATCCCAAAGCATGTGATCTAAAGGACTAAGTATGATCCTGGATTCTGTCAAATACTTAGAAAGATTTGACTAGGTGTATTAGGGTGTTAATTTTACGAAAGTATGTGGTCCAAAAAATCAGGCATATCTAAGGCTGTTTAACACTTAGGAAAAATGAATAAATTTCATATAATGTTAATTTCCCTAAAGCATCTGGTCTGAGAACATAGGCATAACTAGCGTTCTGTTTAATCACTTATATAGAGATGTCATAGAGTGTTAATTTTCCTAAAGCATCTGGTCCGAGGACATAGGCATAACTAAGATTCTGTTTAATAACTTATAAAGTGAGAATAACAGAAAGTATGAAACCTTTATATAACAAATAAACATATTGATAAAAGCAAACTTTTATTAATAATAATACATTTTTAGGTTGTTTACATTCCAAGGGTGTGGTATTACATGCTCATCTAGATCTTCTAAAAAATACGCTCCTATACCAGCCATCGAGGTGATGCGATATGATCCTTCCCAATTGGGCCCCAGCTTTCCCCACGCTGGGTTCTTTGCAATAGCAAGAACTTTTCTCAATACCAAGTCATCAAGCATTAATGGCCTTAGCTTTACATTGGCATCATAACCTTGCTTGAGTTTGTGTTGGTAGTATGTCAATTGAACCATTGTATTTTCTCTTCTTTTCTCAATAAAGTGTAAGCTATTTTCCAGTAACTCATTGTTATTGCTCGAACTGAATAAGCTGGTCCTTAACATTGGAAAGTCAATCTCCAAAGGATTAACAGCCTCAGCCCCATAAGTCATTGAAAAGGGGGTCTCCCCAGTTAACTTGCAAGGCGTGGTTTAATACGTCCAGAGGACATGTGACAGCTCTTTTATCCACTTTTCCTTCGCATCATCCAACCTCTTCTTAAGTCCATTAATTATGACCTTGTTAACAGCCTTGGCTTGTCCATTTCCTTGAGGATAGGCTGGGGTAGAATATCTATTTGTAATTCCCAAGTCACAGCAGTATCTTCTGAAAGATTTTCTATCAAACTGAAGGTCATTGTCTGAGATGAGGGTACGAAGGACTCCGAATCGTGTGACGATGTTCTTCCATACAAACTTCTTGGCATCCATGTCTTTGATGTTTGCTAGGGGCTCAGCTTTGACCCACTTAGTGAAGTAGTCCGTGCCGACCAACAGGTATCTCTTGTTTCCTACTGCCTTGGGGAAAGGGCCCACAATGCTTAAGCCCCATTGAGCGAAGGCCAAGGGCTGGACAGGGGGTTAAGGACTCTTCCCGGTTGGTGTATGTTTAGCGCGAACCTTTGACATTGGTCGCACTTCCTTACATATTTATGTGCTTCCTTTTACATGTTTGGCCACCAATAGCCTAAAGTGATGGCTCTGTGTGCCAAAGATTTACCTCCAATGTGGCTTCCATAAACCCCCTCGTGTAACTCTTCGAGGAGTAATTTTGTTGCCTCGGGGTGTATGCATAGCAGCTTTGGCCCAGAAAAGGAGCATTTGTACAATTTCTAATCCTTGGACAGCCAGAACCGATGAGCCTTTCTTCGTATCTTGTCAGCCTTTGACTTCTCCTCAAGTAGGGTATCTTCCTTCAAGAATAGCAATATGGGGTCCATCCAACTTGGCCCCACTCTAACTTGGTGGACATGAACCGCCTCTCTGTTCACCTCTGTAGGCTTGCATAAGTCTTCCGCAACGATGACTCGAGGTAAGCTCTGTGCCGAAGAGGTTGCAAGTGTGGCCAGGGAATCAGCATGTGTCACTTCTAGGGATATGCAACAGGTTGAAAGATTCGAAGTCTGACTGTAGGTGTCAAACCTGGCTCAAGTATCCCTGCATTCTTTCATCTCTCGCTTCAAATTCTCCTTTCACTTGGCCAATGACTATTCTAGAGTCCGAGAACATCTCTATTGCTTTTCTGCCCATTCTTTGAACCATGGTCATTCCTATCAATAGGGCCTCATATTCAGCTTCATTATTTGTGGCCAAGAAGTCCAGCCTCAATGTCTTCTTAATAGCGATCCTTTCTGGTGATACTAGTACTAGTCCCACTCCGGAACCCCTCTAATTTACTGCTTGTTAGGAGATCATGCCAACCAATTTTCTATTCATGTGTTGTGTTTCTGCCTCTTCTTCCAACGGGGATTCAGCAAACTTGACCACTAGATCCGCGAGGACTTGACTTTTGATAGAGGTTCGAGGCATGTATTTGATATCGAAAGCCCCCAGCATTGTCCCCAATTTAGCAATCCTCCCCGTATAATCAACACTTCAGAGTAGAGCTTTAAGCGGGAGCTAAGTCAAGACTATTACCATATATGCCTGGAAGTAATAAGGGAGTTTACGTGTAGCATGTACCACCGCTAGAATGACTTTTTCCAGTGGCAGATAATGAACCTCGGCCTCATGTAATGACTTGCTCACTTAATAAACTAGCATTTGTATGTCACTATCAACTCGTACCAGGACCAAGCTTACATCATAAGAGGTCACAGCAATATAGGCAAACAAAACTTCATCAGTCTCAGGACTAGACATAATAGGTGGCCGAGAGAGATAATCCTTAAGCTGCTGGAAGGCTAAGGTACACTCATCGGTCCACTCAAACCCCTTCCACTTGTTCATCAGTAGGAAGAAGGGCCTGCACCTATCTGCTGACAGAGAGATGAATCGATTCAAGGTAACAGTCATTCCAGTCAGCTTCTGAACTTCCTTAGGATTCCGAGATGGCTGTAAACTGTTGATTGCTTTAATTTGGTTAAGGTTAACCTTAATTCCTTGGTGAGTTACCATGTAGCCTAGAAATTTGCCTGATCCCACACAAAAGAGCATTTGAAAGCATTAAGGCACAACTTGTACTTCTCAGTATTTCAAAAATGTCACCGAGATCTCCCACGTGCTTAGACGCAACCTTACTTTTCAACACCATGTCATCTATATAGACCTCAATACTCTTGCCAAACTGTGGTTCAAACATCCTAATCATCATCCTTTGATATATAGATCATGCATTTTTCAAACCGAATGGCATCACTTTGTAATGGTTGTTTCCAGTGGGAGTGACGAAAGCTGTTTTTTCCTGATCTTCTAGGGCCAATGGCATCTGGTGGTACCCTTGAAAGGCATCTAAGAAGCTCATCTGAGGATGGCCTACAGTTGCATCCACCAGCTGGTCGACCCTAGGCATAGAGAAAGGATCTTTCGGGCAGGCCTTATTCAGATCTGTGAAGTCTACACAGACTCATCATTTCCCACTCTTCTTCTTCACCACCACAATATTGGCCAGCCACTTAAGGTAGAAAACCTCCTTGATAGCCCTTGCCTGCTTAAGCTTCTTCACCTCTTCTCTTACAGCATCAGAGTGATCTTTAGATGATTGTCGAGGTGGTTGTTTCTTGGGAGTAACAGATGGATTGACATTTAAGTGATGGCAAATGAAGCTCAGATCCACCCCGGGGCTTCAAAGGCGTCCCATACGAACACGTCGACATTTTTCTTAAGAAACTCTATCAACTTTTCCCTCTCTAGAGGTGGTAGCTTAGCTCCAATCAGAAAGAACTTCTCCAGATCATCATCGATTACAACCGTTTCTAGGTCTTCGCATTCCACCTCCTTGGCTCATCCATTGACGAGTAAGTCTAGAGCTCTTAATTGCTACAAGCCCCTTTTGGTAAAGGCCGAGGACTCAGATTCAGGCTGATGTAAGATTGCATTCACCAGGCACTCCTAAGCGGTGGATTGGCTCCCAACGATTTCTTCAACTGGACCATTCAACGGATATTTCACCTTTTAGTGCAGGGTAGAAGAGATAACTCCCAACATATGTAGCCAGGGCCTAGCCATAATGGCCGTGTAAGGGGAATAAGCGTCCACCACGATAAAGTCCACCTCCACCACTTCTGAACCAGTCTGCACAGGCAGTCCAATCTGGCCCTTGGGAATGACAACCTTCCCATCGAAACTTACCAGGGGCGAATCGTAGGCTGTTAGGTCTTCGAGTCTTAAGTTCAGTCCCTTGTAAAGGTCGGAGTACATTATCTCAACACCATTGCCTTGGTCCACCATCACTCTCTTCACGTCATACCCCCTAATCATAAGCATGGCCACCAAAGCGTCGTCATGGGGCTGTATGGTTCCAATCTTATCCTCTTCTGAAAAACCTAATGTAGGTTGGGTATTCACCCTAGTCCTCTTCGGCTCCGAATGGGGGTCCTCGGTGGTCAGCCGAGCCACAAACATCACTTTGGAAGAATAAGAACTGGTTCTCCCTAGAGTGGCAAAGATGACATTTATCGTGCCCAAAGGAGGCCTTGAGGAAGTATCCCTTCAAGGTTCTGGATTGGTCTATCCCTGCAAACCACTAGAGTGGTGTAAAAATTGCTTCAGCCTTCCTTCTCGGACTAACTGGTCCAGATGGTCCCATAAATTTTTATAGTCTTCTGTAGTATGTCTCTGGTCTTTATGATACTGGCAATAGAGGTTTTGATTGTGCCTCATAGGATTTCCTACCATGTTATTTGGCCATTTAAAGAATGACTCATTTTTAATCTTCTCCAGGACTTGATGCACCGGCTCTTGGAACACCGCATTAACCGCCTGAGTATTGGCAAACCCCAATTGCTCAGCAAAGTCTCTCCGAGGCCGCTTGTTGTTGTATCGATCCTACCTGGAATCCCTCCTCTCCTGAAGGATAGCCTTAGCCTTGCCTTTCCCCTGTTGCTGGTCTTCCTCAACCCTTTTATACTTATCAATATGGTCTATGACTTGACGCATACTGGTGACAAGTTTGCCAGTCAAAGACTTCCTCAGACCGTGCTTGATTGGGAGGCCGACCTTGAAAGTATTGATGGCGACGTCATCAAAGTCACCATCAATCTCATTGTACATGTCCCTGTATCTTGAATAAATTTTCAAGATCTCTCCCTCTCGCATGGACAAGGATAGCAGGGAGCCTATGGGCCGAGGGACTCTACTACATGTGACAAAGCAAGAGCCAAATACCTGGGTGAGCTCCTCGAAGGAACCTATGGAACCCGCCCTTAAGCCATTAAACCATCTCATTGCCACGGGTTCCAAACTGAAGGGGAACACTTTGCACATCAAGGCCTCATCCTTGGAATGGACAGTCATTCTTTGGTTGAAATGGCTCACATGCTCCACTGGGTCTGTCTGACCATTGTAGATAGTGAACGTTGGCTGATTGAATTGCCGACGAAGTTTTTCCCCTTCAATCCTATGCGTGAAGGGTGATCGGGAAATCTATTTTAGTGCCTTGCTCATAGCATCCCTTTCCAAGCCTTTGCGAGGCGGGCTCTTATACCTACGCTTGTGATGTTGCTCCTCTTTATAGGAGAAAGACTCGCTGGGTGAAGTCCTTGACCTTCGCCTATAACTGGCATCGTCTCCGTCATCAGAGGAAACGTCAGAGCTGTAGAGGGTTCGTTTTCACTATGCACGACGCATCTTTCTCTTCAGATGGTCAACCTCCAGTTGCAGGGCTTTGGTATCTTCCTCATAAGAGAAATGGCTCTTGCCCTGGGACTGACTCTTACCAGACTGGACAATATGCATACTCCCCTTACGATCCTTTCTATGTTCAAGGTTGACAAAAGAATTTTTACGTCGAGATCCTACGGATTCCTCCTAGTGTGGACATGAACCTACCATGGCTGAACGTTGCACTCACTAGCACTCAAGTAATCTCCCCATAGACGACGTCAATTGTAAGGATCTGATTTGAACTTCTAGCCCAAAAAGTGTATGGACTCAAGCCCAAAAAGCCCAAAACAATAAATTTGTAAAAAATGGGTTGGAAAACTGGGTTTTAATGAATTAAGCAACAAGTCAATGGATTTTGATGACAAAGAAAGAAAAATTATAAATGTTCACTAAAGAAAAACGTCCTTGGCCAAATTCGAGGAGACTGATTCTTTTGTATTGCTTTTGAGGCTTTACAAATCTGGTTCTAGGTTGCTACAATATTTCTTTCTTGTTTTTCCAATCCCCTCCTCATGGAAGGTTTCTTGCATTATATATCTCTCTTTAGACCATCTTGACCTTACACTTGTTGATCACTTATGCCCTTACTCGAGTGCTTGTCCCATCAGACACCCTTTTTGGCTTTCTGTGAGTTGTGGTAGCCAAGGCAACACTGTTCAGGGGTCTTCTCCATATAAATGCGGCAAAGAAAGTAGCTGCAGTGCATTCAATGCAGTGGTATCAGTTTTCCCTTAGATTCCTCTGAGCTCCCATCCCTTTTGTACGTTCATATCTCTCATCTCTATCATTAGATCATCCTAGATGGTTACTTTGAGTGATAAGGAATATATTCAATTTGTGCTCTGTTGATCCGAGGAGATAATCCTCCTCGGACCAACTTTCTCAGCCCTTCTGCTTGTATTTTACTTATGGGGTTCTTAACTTGGCACCCTTACTACTATTTATCCGTCCTCGGACAAACAAGGTCCTCGACCAAGGCCCAAGGCCTAATGCATGAACTTGGGCCCTTATCCCTTCAATATTAATTTGGATATCGAACATGTTTTTAACTTTATCACGTAGCACACACATAATCACCATGCTTTAATTTTTGATCTGTTTAAATGTGATTTAAAATTGGCTATACTGGCGGATGAACACTCATAGTTAGGCGAGTGTATATTATTATTGTGGTACCTTCAGTTTTTGTATTGAGTGTAGAAAATGTATCTATATGCACCTTTAAAAATAAAATGGAACATTGGTCAATCTCTTCATAAAAAATAGGACGTAGAACTGATAAATATTTCTTTTTCGGTTCTTTGGAGTTGAATACCTCACACCAAATTAGGTTACAATTAAAAGCTAATTTGGATTCCTCATTATGCTTTGACTTAAATATAATACTAATCGTAGACCTATACATTGCATGAAAATATATTTTTTTTGTAAAGCAATATAACTTATAATTTATTATTTGAAATTTATTGAAGATAATATATTATGATTAACTATTTTTAAAATAAATATACTCACTTAACAAATAGGTATTTCAACAATTAACAAATTTCACACATCCAAATTCATAAGAGGGAGAGAAGGGATATGTGATGGAGAATTAAGAAACATAATAGCAAAACACTAAAACACGTCAATCCAAAGTAGAGTTGTAAATAATATGAAAACTCATCAACCCAAAGTAAAGTTATAAGAAATAATTTTTTATTTTTTAAATCCATTAAAAGAAATGAGAGAGAGAGAGAGAGAGAGAGAGAGAGAAAAAGAGTAATCACCTTTTTTCCAATGGGCAAAACATGCACTGAAAAAACGAAAGGTACAAAATGAGTTATAACAAATTTATAGAAAAGAAGAAGTGAAGAAGAAATGTCAAAAAATGGAAAGGAAATGTTGGAAGAAGAGTGACAATATGGCAGAGGATTAATAATGGGAAGAGAAGAGCCAAAAATTGAGGGGAAGAGTTAGAGGAAAAATAACTGTTAGATAAGAAATAATGAGAAAAAGAAGAGTCAAAATTAAATTAAATTTTTAATATTTCCCTAATTTTAATATTGATTAAAAAATAAAAAAAAATAGAATAATGTCTAGATAATGAGGTGGAGCAACAGGAGCTTTGCAAAATTTAAAAAAAAAAAAGCATTCTATTATTATTATTATTATTATTAGGGGTAATTACACTTCCCTCTCTTGAAGTTTGGGAAAATGACACATCACCCCAAACTCGAAGGGAAAAAATACTTCCCTCCTTTGAGATTTGAAGAAATTAACACTCCCCCTTTCATTATATTAGTGATAAAATATTCTAAATTTTTATAATAATCTCTTTACAAAAGTTTAATCATGGGTTAGTAAAAAGTTAACTAATAAATTTAGAATAAAAATACAAAATTTTATCAAGCATCAAAACACTTGCTACAACATATCTCTCTATAACCTGTTTAAAAAAAAAAAAAATGATAAGCAAAATTCACACTAAATATTTTAAAGTACACTTTAATTAAAAAAAAATTTAAATTCAATTTTAATTTTGAAATAAGATAATTTTGAAACCTACCCTTAAAGCAATGGGCAGATTAGTGCACAACATTTTTAATATTAGTTTAACAAAGTTTAGTCAATCGAATGTTAAGAGGAAAATATTTTTTCCCTTCAAGTTTAGGATAGAGTGTCTTTTCCCCAAATCTCAAAGGGAAATGTAATTACCCCGTATTATTATTATTATTATTATAAGACAAAATTATACAATCATTGATCCAATATATATATATATAACTTTCTTCGCAAGTTCAAGGGGTACCCCTGCATTCAAGGGGCATATTGTCCAGCCATGAATCATCCAAAAGTGGAGCTGAGGATTCCGACTCAGTGGGCCATTCAGAACTAACATCTATTTCGTCAAATATAATGGGTTTACATTTTCCATCCCTATTTTGACAGACGGCTTGTAACCAAAGATTGCAGTGCACAAAAACCAAATCATTGAATTTTTCCAGCTCCATTCTGTTCCGTGTCTTGGTATGCATGCTCTCAAAAGTGCTCCAGTTCCATCTACACCAATGGGAACTGCAAGGTTGGCTCAGTATCCGTATTGCAGCTCTCTGGAGCGTCGGGATCTCATAACCATATCCGGCCCACCAATCACCTACAATGCATGGTGCCAAATTTGGAGTAAATGAAAGGGAAAATCTTATTACACACTCACTATTGCATACTCTGTATATGCTCCTTTTGAAATCATGTTTTAAAAAGGATTTTACAATTTTAACTAAAATTGTAACGTGATAGTGTGTGTGCATAAGTGTGCAATACCAAGCCAGTGATAATCGTTACCTTGAAATATCAATGCTGAATAGTGTTCTCTCAACAAAGATGAAAGACACAGAGATCCATAAGTTTTCGTAGAAGGCATGACATTTTTCACTTTAAAGATTATAAGTAGGCTAGTTTGACATGTTATTGTAGTCTTATGCTCTTACTGTCAACAGTAACATTCTTTTCCGACCAACAAGAAAACTATTATTTGCTGGAAGGATTATTATATCACTAAGCACATAATATTGGACAAGTCTACTGACGAGTGAAATGCAGCCCTAATTAATGTCAGTCTGGCTAGTAATAAAAGAAGTACAATTCTTTTCTAACCAATACAAGGAATAGTTTGATAGCAATTGTAGCTTACACATACCTGGAGCATTAAGTGTCCTTCCCATGATAGCAAAATCAGTCCCAAGAGCGCCTTGTGCATTGATGTATATAGGATGTTCTTTAGTGATCTCCATTTTATCGCTATCCGTTGTAGCCATCTTTAACATCGCTTCTTGAAACCCATTCCTTATACTTAAATCAATCTTAAAATATGGGTTGTAGAAAATGGAAGGGTTAAGGAAAGCTGCTGCAGCATGTAAGGACGAGTGAAGCTGCATATTCCATCTCTCATCAATTATATTCCAAATTGGCATGTAGTTCTCTTCACTACCCTTATAATATGCCTTGACCTCTACCTTTGCCCTCTCTATTCCTTCATATATATAGCCCATAGCAGGCATGTCCCCATCAACAATACGTAAAATTTTAACTAGTGGTTCAGAAATTCTTACAGCTTCATGTGCATACTTCCAAAATCTATCTAAATACAGCAATGACCTCGCAGCTTGTGCATCAGGACGTTTACTACAAATGGAGGACAACCACTCTGTATGAGAAAACATGTGCTTCAAATTGTCCTCCTGAATAACAATGGATCTCAATGTGAGGAAATTAGTCACAAATCTAGTAATTCTTGGCCTAAACAACTCCCTTCCACCAGTGAATTTTCTCATCATACTCAATGCCCATGCATTACTATATATGTACCTTGTTATGCTCTTTGCCTCCTCCAAGACTGTAGCCACCCTCTCTTGTTTAGCAATGTCTTCCAACATCTTATCTATACAGTAAGAAGCACAGGGAGACCAAAACAATGAACTGTATTTGCCCATAAGACGTCTTCCTGCATTAAAATAACTGTCTGGGGTATTTGATATAACTTGAACAACATTTTCCACACCAACTTCCAGAAGAACACGCTCGAGCAACTCGAACAAGTAAGAACCATCATCTTCATGACCTGATACATCAACTGACTTCAAAAAAAGTGTCCCCTTTGGGCATGTAACTGAAAATACTATAATTGATTTAGTCCTACCATCAGACCAGCGATCACACAAGATTGTACAGCCTGTTTCTTTCCACTCATCTCTATATTTCTTGTAACAGTCATGTATATCACCTTTCACTTTCTCCAAAAGAGTAGATCTCAATTTTTCATAACTTGGGGCATTGTAGCCAACCCCACACTCTGCTATAGCATTTACCATTTCCTGATAATACATGGATTTAGCAGCACTGAGAGGAATAGAATTGTGGAAGAAAAAAACAGCAATTCTTTTGTCAGCAACATCCTGTTTTTGCTTTTGAGCATCATCTACTGCAGGCTGTCCACTCGGTGAAGGGGGTGGAAATAACAAAGATGGGCAGGTGCTTCCATTCTGTCCACTAGATCCATGGTTATGATGGAAGCCGCCACTACCAGAAGAGCTATTTTGTTGACCATTGGCTGCCGCTGCCTGATCCACCTTTCTTTTCTTGGAAGTCTTATGTTTCTTGGGAGTGCTTAATATACTTAGGATATGGTCCCGCACATCAGCCGGTACTTCAGTACAGGGGACTATATCTTTGTTCTTTATTTGAGCTAAGTGAAACTTCATCCTGTAGACGCCCCCACTGAACTCCCGCTGACAATAATTACACCTAACCTTCTGTCTGGTTGCATCAACAAGCACGCAATGTTCCCAACAGGCATCTCTTCCCCGAACCATTTTCTTTGAAAGTAAGAAATTCAGTAAGATTCTCTATTTAGCCCATGAACACACACAAAGCACAAACACGCAGAAACATATGTTTGAGGAAGTGAATTTCAATTATAATAACTAAGAAACTCACACACTTCTATAATTGTAACAAAGTGCCATAACATAAATATGGGAATGCGATCAAGGAAAAGAAAATATAACTCCCTTAATTATAGCAAATGCTGGATTATCCCATCACAATAGGTACATTATCTTGTACTCATATATTTTAATTCCCTGCCAACTTACCATACTATATGGTCTTAGCTAGCAACTAGCAAGAGGTTCACCCCCCCCACCCCTTAAATTGGGTTCCTCTTGACATAGTCTTCTTTCTTTATTAATATTATTTTTTTAATTCCCTGATAAGCTCCTCTATATATTCTCACTATAAATAGAACTCTCAATTCCTTTTTTTTTATTTATTTATATTATTTATAAATATCTTGTTAGTTACAATGAGGAGGGGGATTTGAACCCCATATGGTTCTGTTGAAAACTCTAGGAGGTGCCATTTAGTTGAGTACAAGGCTGGCTACAACTCTCAATTCTACGTGACTACAATTTTTTTCAACTTTTTATTTATTTATTTTGAGAATCCACATGTTGAGTACTTGATTGACATACTAGTGTACAGTTTTAAGTTAAACTATCACTTGCAGCTTCATGTTAGCATTAATAATAATACATTCGTAGCCAAATATATAAATCATCAACAGCTTAACAAACCACCCATTAATAGGAAACAAATCAGAAATAAAATAGTATTACAATTAACAAGCTCAAACATAAAAGCTCATCAGATTAAAGAAAAAAGAAAGTTCAACTATAATTTGTGGTTGAAATTATTAGCGAGAGAGAGAGAGAGAGAGAGAGAGAGAGTTTACCTAGATTTAGAGGGATCTGAGGAAGAATTTGTTGTTGCTGTTGTTGTCGGGAGCTGAGAGTGGAGAGAGAAAAAGTTGGAGTTGTCGGAATCTGGGAAATTTTTTGAGATCGGCGATTTGGAGGAAGTAATGGAACCGAGGAAATGAAAAAAGACGGCGATAAATTTGTGGTACTCGCCAGCCTGCCCGAGGACTAGGAGGAGCCGTGGAAATCGTCTACTATTCTGTTTCACGTGACCTGATCCGCGCGTGGGCTTTATTTTCTCACGTCAACTCATCAACCACTCACAGAGTGTTTTTTTTTTTTTTTTTTTTTTAAGATAAATAAAAAATGGTAAAATAATTAGAGCCATACGGAATAATGCGATGCCCACGCTAACGCAATGCGTCTGAAATTCTGAATTATGGAATTCCAAAATCAACCATGGTAACTTCTGGTACCATAAATTATTCTACACTTTTTTTATCACAAGTTTGACGTTGCAAGTTGTAGATAGTTAATTATTATTTATATATAATTTTTTTTTTTTTTTACTAATTACACTGCCACATCACAATTGTGTTAAAAAATTGTAAAAAAATTTGTAATCCTAGACTTTTCCAATGAACCATTTTCAAATGCTTACCAAAAGAAAAAAAGAAAAGAAAAGAAAAGAAAAGCAATGTGATTTTTGGCTAAAAAAGCTGAACCAAACAGGCATATAGATGATATAACTAGAACAATGTGCATTTGAAAATTGATTATATTTATTTTGAATAAATAATATGAAATCTTAATACTTAACTCAGTTTGTTTAGATCACAGTTTCTTAAAAAAAAAAAAAAATGTTTAGATGACAATCACTTTTGCTCCACTTTTTCAACTTCCTATTTATTTTTTGCTTAATAAGAAAGAATGAGGGCCAGGGTGAGATTATAAGCATAATTTCAAACTAGAATGTATACTCTTTTTTATAAAATAAATAAAGAAAAATTACATTTTACCACCCTAAATTATATCTCATATTATAATTTGTACCTAATCTTTTTTAATACACGTTTTACATCATAAACTTTTTGAATATAAGTTTTGCACCTTCAACTATGACTCTTGTTACACTTTGCACCTGACGTTAAATTTGCTGTTAATTTGGACGAAAATTAAAAGTTTAGGGTTGTAAAGTGTAATCAGGAATATAATTTAAGATGATAAAGTATAATTAAGAGTATAATTTATGGACAATTAAATCTTTTCATGTGATGCCATATTTTTCCATCCAAGTTAACAATCTTGATGTCGGGGTATAAAGTGTAATAAATATCATAATTTATGGTGCAAAACGTACCTTTGAAAAGTTTAGGGTAATTTTCCTAATAAATAATTAAAGAATCTTGAAAGTATGCTCGACTCTTGGGTATCACACTCACTCCCACCCATCTCCCATTTTAATTTCTCTAACTGAGTTCACAAGCACAATAATTCATGAGAACCCACTTCCTGAGGACACCACTAAATCAATGTAGTTGGCCTCGCAAAGTCTTGTTTGACATTATGAACAACGTTAATGCTCCTAATATAGTATTTCTATCTAGGATCTTATGGCATTATGCATTCTGTGATGCAATCCATACTTTCAAGAAATTGTGAAGCTACAGATTACCATTATCTTCAAATAGGTAGGGCAGTTCACACTTCTTTGGAGAGTTTTTGATTTACTTCACCTAAAATTTGTTCCTTTCTTGGTCCATATTTCAGCCTTCTCATCATGAAACAAATAATGACAGAAGTTAATTAGAATTTAAAAAGACTTTGCTAAGATTGCTGAATAGAAATTTTAGCTGATATTTTGGCAAAATTCCAGTGGAATTAAATTCTTAGCACATGATCCCTCTATAACAATAAATTTTTACCTGCTACCAAAAAGCAGCATCTGGGGCTGGTGCTTTTAAGACCCATCGCCACACTGATTCCAAAAAGAAGAAGAAGAAGAAGGCAGAACAGTTTAATACATGAGATGTTGAATCACAAGAACAGTCTTCTCCTCTTCTTCTCAAAAAAAAAAAAAAAAAAAAAGAACAATCTGACACATGATAAAACAGAAAAATAAATATATTAGATTTCAGAATAAAGATAATGGCAGACGAATAACTGTTTATTAGATTCAAAGAATTAAGGCATAACTGATTAGAGAATCATCGCATATGATGAAATAAAAAATTGCTGATAAAGATTTAAAAACAGTCATATCATGGATGGCTTAGGTTAAAATAGACAGACCTTAATGAAACATTTTTGACATCATCTTGGTCTAAAATAAAGGTCGAACTCCAGTGAACATGTCACCTTATGCTTATGAACAACAAGATTTAACAAAATTGTTAATGACTCTTTAATAAAGAAAAACCATGCAACCATTAATGGAGATATCAATGAGTGTGTAATTATTTGTACCACAAAAATCTAGGTCACTTAAACCGTACATCAGCTAGCACTCACGTATGTGACCAGAAAAATTTCTTCCTAGGAATGTCTACTTCTTTGCTGAACTCACATTCTACCTAGCTCGGCGAATACAATCTTCGAAGCTTTTAACTAGAGGAGAACATTTCAGGATGTCTTTTGCATGTTCCTTGTAGCATTCCAACCAAGCATTATTCTCAGCCAAGCAAGGCATAGGCTTCTGGTATGGAAGCTTGAACTCCTTATCTCGGAGATCCTTGGCTCTTTGTGTTACTTCCTGCGCCATATTTTCCTCCTTCTGTAACCTGTCCAGAACCCTCTTGCCATCTTGAAGGACAGATCGAATTGCATCCAACTCTGTGTAGGCAGATTGTGCAGGGGTATTTACAGGTACAAATAAAGGAGGCTGCAGTGGCCATCCTGTAGTAGCAGCCCCCTTAAATGTTTCAGATTCATCAGAAATTTGCTTCTGATTTACCTTAGCTGAGCGCTGTCTAGGCTCTTGTGGTACCTTGGTTTTAGATTTTTTAGTTTTCTTCTTCAACTTTTCGGTGTCATCAGAAAGCCAATTAAGAAGGTTGCTGCTAATCTGAATTAAAAACTCACCCATAACAGAGCAACTCCCACAAAAGGCTACAGGAAACATTCAAGCAAATGATTGTGATGTATTAGAAACATATAATTCAAGCTTTTCATACTGTTGTTGTCAGCTATGATTTCTTTCATTAGGTATCTAGCTCATATTAGAAAGAGAGTGAAAAATGACCATTTAACAGCTGCGCTCAAGAGTCAAGCCTACAAAATGCATAGGAAACTTCACAATGAGTGGTGACTATTATAAGGAGTAACTGGGAAAGAAAAGGACCCTTTTTTTTTAAGTAAAAAATCTTATTAGAAAAGGAAAAGGGAATGTCAAATAAATAGATATGAATAGACCCTTTTCAAAGAATACAAATCAGAAAGAAAAGAAATCAATAAAATCTACAAAGGACATCAAAGGGATGCTGCCTAGGGCACAAATCCAATCAAACATAGACTGCAGAAAATTGGTAAAGAAAAAGACTTCAGTAAGTTTGGCAAAAGGAGGCCAACATTGATGATTCCCTATGCTCAATGTACATTTTGACCATTAATGTCAAATAATCCAGGTGTCTCTAAATTCACAAAAGAAAGATAAATCATTGGCAGTCAGTTAAATACTGACAGATGAAAGCTCCCATCAAACCTAAACTTTTAAAAAAGAACATTATATCATACCAAAACTTTACATGAGGTAAATGAATGTTAACTGGCAATGTTGCATTGTCATTGACATATAATGGCAGTTTACATGTGCAACTGCGTGCATGGAGGGTATCCTATGTCTCATGATTCACAGAGCTACGATATTACACCATTGGTCTTCCCCAACATAACAATCTACAATTCAGAGCTGAAAATTTATAAGAGTGAATAAAATGCATTTATTACTAAGTCATATTGATGCATTCATGGAAGGAAGATTAATTTGTTATTACGCAAATTCAAGATTTATTTTATGGGATCCACATGTGAAGTCCAATTGAAATAAAAGTCATGTGGTTTAAAGTCTAGTTATATGTCTCCTAGGTTAAAACAATTTCTAATTCGGGTTTTTATTTTTTTGATAAGTAAATAAAGAAGTTCTATTGAAAAAGAGAATTACTTCATGTTCATGAAGATGAACACAAAGTATTTTAAAAAATTACAAAGAATCAAACCAAAACTCTTAAGAGAATTATGAAAGTCAAAAATAGAAGTACAGCATGTGAAACCCCAAACCCGAGACCAACTAAACAAGGAATGAATCAATAAGAATTTTAATTGATCTAGGGATCTCTCAGTGTCTCTAAATGTTTGAGAGTTGCATTCTTTCCACATTAACCACATCAAAAATGGTAGCACTAAATTCCAAATGTCTGAAGAATGCTTCCCAAACCAATTCCTCCATCCAAATTTTTGGGAACATTTGTAAGACCTTTACCCTAAGCTGTTTGGTGTGTCAAGGCCACAAATTCCTTAATTTGAAGGGATTGCAGAAATAATAGGGTATCTTAGTTAATTTATTGAGTCTAAAATTTTATAGGAAATCCTAAGTATCTTAGCATTCTTTTTTTATTGAGTCCAAGTTAGTCTTTATTAGTCATTACCTTAATAGATTTTTACTTAACTAATAATATCACTAGAATAAGAAACAGTACTTATGTCTTTTTATTGCCTTTTCTTCATTTCTCTTCTCTATTTTCTTCTTCTCTTTCTTGTGCTACAGTTCACGAGTGCAGTTCATTCACATCCTAAACACTATAATTTCCCTCTTTTCCTTCTTCCAATCTTCCTTACAACCTTAAGTCAATCTCCTACTCTTAATTATCAATACCTAAAACCCCACATATTTTTTCTATCAAATAAGCATAAAAATCCATCAAACCTGTCATGACCCAAATCCATAGCCTTATGAACTCAAGCACATGACCAAACCAACATGTCAAACCTATGAAAACTATTCCACATAAAACAGAACACATAAAAGCCACATGACAGTCACAGAATAAATTGCCTCCATAAAAATTGTCTCCCTGACACAAGTAAAAAGTATCTTTAAGTCTCAACCAATTTAACAATGTGATTGAAATCCATAATCAGAGGGCTCTCAAAACTTTTTTTTGTTTTTTTTTTTTGATAGGTCAGAGGGCTCCCAAAACACGATGAAATGAATTTTCCAAACATCCCAAGAATAATAACTCTATCTCTTTGCGATTCCACCAATGTCTTCTTACGTCAAATCTTTAATCCAACTCCTCATTTTAAAAGGGGAATGGGGTGAGCTTGACAGCACAGTAAATAACAAATACATGGTACTAAAAAGAAAGGGCCAAATACACGTGTATAATTTCATAAGGAAAATTTGGAGAGATACATTTAAAATAAATCATTTGCAGTAATAACAGATACATTAATTTCTTTTAAATGACCAGTAGGGAATATAATTTAACAAAATAATCTATTTCAATTTCAGATAACAAATTTCACAATCAAAATTATGCATACGTATAAATGTAGTCAAACAGATTATGGTTAGGCATTGGGCACACAGATTGCAATACGTTATAACACTATGGACAGGGTGAACATTGCCAACATATTTAAACCCCTGTTGGCAGGGCCATATGACACTGGTGACTAACGGATGGCCATGTATTATAACCCCATGGACAGGGCCAGGCTACATAGCCAACCAAGTTTCAATTATGAAAAAAAGATTCTCAAATAAACTGTAAATCATATAGCTAGTTTGACTAATCAGAGTCTAAGATTCAGAACGTATTCACATAGTATCATGATCATAGCTAAAATATCATTACGCTAAAAATAGTTTATATGGCTATTTCTGAGAATAAAATCTTTGTCAACAAACTTTATTTATGTAATTGAGGAAATTACTAAGCAAGTCAATATAGCAAAAGAAGTACTCAGCCCTAGAACAATAAACAGATATCATAATAGAATGAATAGTTCTCCAACAATAATTTTCATAAACGTATTGATCAAACACTAATTGATAACAAATAAAAATATGGACTTGAAGTATTTTAAATAATGTTCAGAAGTTGAAACGGAAAAACACAAAGTTTGGAGGAAATTAGCGCACCATGTAAATGTTACTCGGAAAGATTACGATATGAGTTTAGCAATGAAAACCTTGGAAAGACCATACTTCGTTGCCTCAGTAGCTCAACTAGATGCCTATATTCACATATTTATCAATTAACATATATTGAACTCAATATCAAACATATTAATTTATACTTTAATTATTTTGTCTCCATCCACTACTTCAAATCTGAACGTATTGGTCCAGATGTTTATCTTTTAATTTATCTTTCCCAAACCTCAAATGCATGACATTGACAAGATAGTTCTCACTGGGTATGAATAAATCCAAAAGATAGTTGGTCCACTAAGGCTCCATCAAAAATCCTAATGGATACATTTTGTGTTCCAAAAATTGAGGGCCCGTTTGGTAGTGTTGTTCTAGTAACGTTGTATAAGTGTTGTGGAAATACCTGTAGGTGAAAAAGTGTTGTGGAAATACATGTTGTGTTGTTTAAACAACGAAAACTGTTGTTTAAACAACCCTAACAAACAGGCCCAAATCACACCCCAAGTAAGTCAACTTTAATCACATATTGAAAATATATATAAGGAACCACCAGATAATGATCGCTTTATCACAGAACCCTATGGCTGATTCTACAAAGGTTAACACCTATACAATCCAATAATGAATTGAACTATCAAGAGGCTTGAAACACTGCCGTGGCTTTAAAAAACATTTGACAGCCAGTTTGAACTAACAGCTAGGAACCACGCCTGAAAATTTCTAGAATACTTTGATCTTTAGCATTCATCATCTTTTCCAAAGAACCCAGCTTCTTAATGTCAACATATTGCACAATAACAATTTACTAGTGTTAAAATTATAAGGATTGCAACTTCTTAAGACATTAACGTATGACATAAGAGCAACCTAATTGAAAATCTTGGTAAACAAGATTGGAAAATAAAGAGGAGAAGGGTTATGCCAGGATCGGTGGCGAGATTGTTATTTAGTTGGCATCAGTGGCTTGGGAAGCATAATTCAAACATTTGGAATTTGATTCCAGGTTACTTAATGTGGATTGTTTGGTTGGAACGAAATCATCATTCCTTTGAGGACAATGAGAAGATGTTGGATGAGTTAAAGGTTTTATACCAACATAGTCTTTTGAGTGGTCTCGTTGTTGGGGTTTTGCTGATTATTGTTCTCTCTCTGAGTTTATGTTTTCTCTTAGATTAGTTTCCGGATTTTCCTCTTTTTTGCTGTTTGTTACGTCTTTTTCTTGTTGTTCATCATCATGAACAACTTGTACTATTCCTTATTTTTTCATTAATAATAGTTCTTTGATTATCTATCAAAAAAGAAAATAAAGACGAGAAGGGGTCCTTATCAATTGTTACTTCCTTCCTTCTCTAGCTCCCTCTTTATCTGCCTCCCTAATCCTCTTCTTTTAAGTTTAAGAAACTCTGGTTCCTTTTTCACGCTAGTGCTTGTTCTTTTTTTATTTTTTAACCTTTGGGCCAGGCTGTATAGCGCACTCCAGCTTATTCCTCTAAGCAATTAAGTAGCCCATAAACTTTTAACCCTTTGAGAGAACTATAGTACCTTATCAATTTCCAAAAATAATGATAAAGTATTTAACAAATTTTCAACTGTACATCATAAAAAATCACCATTTAAAAATAAATAAATAATAAATAAGAGATTTTATTGAAATAAAGTATGCTTAAAAGAAAAGCTCCCTAACATCTACAATCAATGATTCATGCTATCCGTGAACTTAACTAAAGAATTACAACATAAAAAAAATAATAATAATACTAAATAAATAAAACTAAAGAGTTACAAGACACCCCTTCCCCAATCATAATACACCATTTAAATAAAGAACACACAAAAACATACTTAAGTTCAATCACAGATCTCTCCAGACCATAAAAAAATGCAAGTATTCGATTCCCTCTACAATAACCACATAATATAATGAGAAGTTGCAGCTCATACAACACAGTCAACACTATTACAATGCCTTCCATGCATACCTATCTAGCAAAATAAGACATCAATTACCTTTGACGGCGTCACCCAATGCACCCCAAAAAACCAAAAATACATTGGGGCAGTGAAGCAAAAGATTATCCACAGATTCACCAGTGGCTGTAAGCATACAACATCAATGGACCAATACCATATTCCTTTCAACAAGGTTGTCTATTGTCAAGATCTTACCAAATGCCCCAATCCACGAAGGGAAAACCACTTTCTTGAGCACTTTGCAATTCCCAAATGCATAAGTAACTTTGAAAAACCAGTACCCTAATAGAATTAATAACAAAGAGAAAGCAAAACCTAAGATGATCTTTTTTTAATTCCCTTTTTTTAATGTAATTTGAAAAGGACAAATGCTTACACTCCAAAAACAACAAATAAAACATTTTTTTTTTTTTTATTGGAAAGCTACACAAAACCTAGTGGTTCTTAAAGTCATGACCTCACCACCATCTTACTCTAATAACTGAAGGAGGTGCCATTTGAATTAGAGCTCATTCAAAACAGCAAATAAAACATTGAGCCATTAGATGGACCAAGTGACCCACACACACTTTCACTTACAACGTTGGAAGACAGAACTATCAATATGCCCCATGGACTAGGCATTTCCCATTTAACAGACCAAGTGCAAACATTTTTTTTAGAGACATCATCCGACCAAGACATCAATTGGTAGGCAAGTGCAAACATAAAAGCCAACATCAGAACTCAATTGGCTCAAAGGAACCGCATTAAGACCCCAAGTCTAGCCCAAGGTTAAACAGTTCAAACATTAACATAAAATTGTCAATACGAGCTGAATCACAAGAAACCAACATATCAGGTGACTACATTACATATCCATGCTTGCTTAGAATAGAAGATCACTTTAAGATACTCTCTCTGGGCATAGTTGTTCCATCATTTTGAAACCTCCATAACTAAATTAACACAAATCGAAACAACACGTATTCTTTCTTGCTACAGAAGTATCTTCAAGAATTTGTTTTTATTTTTGGCCCAAAAAAAATACAAACCACCACCACCAAAATCAAATCCCTAACCCGATAGTTTGAGAGATCGAGAGTTTACTGAACTTACCCAAAGGTGTTGGCCGGAGCCGAGTACACCTCCTGGAGCGAAGCCGGCCGAGTAAACCTCCTGGAGCCGTGCCGATCTGTCTCTCCCTCTCGGTCCCGGGAATTTTGAAGAACAAATTTTTGGTTTTTAGATATCGGGCCTAAGGATCTTCGAGTCTCTTTGTTAAAACTTATGAGATTTTAAGTATTGGATTTGTATTGGTGGGCTGATCTAAATTTCAAGGCCCAATTTGTAAAACGTCAATGACCCGTAAATGGGCTGTAAGAGATTTTATATATGGAGCTCAATTGAAAGACCCACTACAATGAGAATGATATGTTATTCACCACTCCTTTTCCTTTTTTCTTTTTTGTTAATTTGGAATGTTATGTCCACAATATTGTCATAACAAATCCTAACTGACAGGTTATTATTAGCTGTTATGGGTGAGCAAAAAAGTAATTTAAGTTGTTGATAGAATTAGAACCAATAATAACTTACCATTAATGATTTATTATGAAAATGTTGTAGACGTAACACTTTTTTTTCCTTTCTATAATGATTGCCCATTGAGAAAAAAAAAAAGTTGCCCTTGGACAATATTTATTATTATTATTTGGTTTTTGCTATGTTACTAGAGCCATCTTTAAATTCTTATAAAAGTTCCAAATGTGGCGGATGCTTTTTAGTGTGACCAATCAAATTTTCACACTATCTAACTTTTTAGTGTGACCAATCAAATTTCCACACCATCCAATACCCACTCCTAGTCCTTGGCGTTCCATAGTGGCACCTTACTCGCTAAACTCGGGACTGTGGAAGTAAGTGATCCGGATAAGTCATAACTGTGCACCCAACCCCATCGAAGATGCTAGTGAGCATAAGCCAAGAATATGAAATTTTATTCCTAAGCACTTTTCATTGCAAGATTCAAACTTGGGACTTTCACCTTCCAAACCGTTAAAAGTGAGCCCATAATTATTAGACTATTAAGACACAGTTTGGCTATAAACTTTTTTTTTTTTTAATACAAACTTAGAACCAACAATAGGAGCTTAAGAAGATGGGGGAAACAAAAAAGGTCTAGGCTCTTGGGTTCCCCAAAATCTATGCTTCGTCTCTTCTTTCACCCATAATAGAGAAAGATTTGCTAATGGAGGCCCCTTTTGTTCTTTTCTTTTCCACTTTGCTTGTCATATGGTATGTACACATTATAGGAGTTGGGCATTTTTATCCCTCTTTTTACGGTATGGTCTCTAATGTTTTCTAAGACACTTGAAAGCAGTGGCATCCACTTGAAATCTATTGCTTACAAAACATGACCCATTTGAATTCAAAGCCACAAAAATCACATGATGCAACATTCCACTCAGCAATTGTCCTTTTTGTTAGGCCACCATGAGCACTTGGGATTGGGAATCTTAGGTGCAGGGTCCCCTTCACTCGCTTCACCCCTTCCTTTTTGCACAATGTTTTTTAATAATTTGTTCATTTTATTCAAAGTATTTGTTTCACAAATTATTGGGAAATTAACATCTTCCACTCCTTTCTTGACCAAATTGCAAGTTGCTGGACTCAGATCTCCAATGCACGTAATACCATCACAACAAAGACATATTATTCGTATGTGGTATTATTTTATGGACTATATATAGCAGGGAGATGTTCATACTTGCAAAGTCGTTTTAGTTTACTTTAGTTTTAGATTTACAGCATATTACTTGCAAATGTTCACAGCTTATGTAACCTGGATGTAAAATTTTCAAACCATTAACTGCCTTAAATTTACAGAGATTTTTTTTTTTTTTTTTTTTTTGAGGAATACAGAGATTTATATTGACAATAGCCCATATATCATGATTATGTGACCTTGTATCAAGTTCTTCTAAATTGCAGCCTTTGAATTTTTGTGCATCTTGGTAAACGATCCTATGTCAATTGTAAATCTTGAAACGAAAAATTATTTTGCTAAATTAAAGGTCTAATCAGATGTCACAACCTAGTGAAGATTAGATATTGATTATATTATCTCATAGTCGATATTCTATAAAAGTACTCATCAAAGCTTCTCCAAAAAGTTCATGATGACAATATATACTGTAGCTTTGTCGGTACATGGAAATCCCACTAACTAGTTGTCTGCACGAGAAGAGCAATTTTTTTTTTTTTTTTTTACAAAAATGGAACTAAGCATGCGTTTGTTTTTATCAAGATTATCAAAAACCATTTGCTGTAAAACTTGACCCGTGCCTTGTTTGCACCAAAAGTTGTTTTGTCGACTTTGTTTGCATATTGCCGACTTTGTTTGTTAAGCATTTTTGAATTTCATGAATTTTGTTTTATCCAATATCTATATCTACATTGGCAGAGCCCCGTAGGGCCGGCAGGCAATGACCCTCCAAAAGTTAAAGTCTTATGTATAAATTTTTTAACATATATCCTTTAATATGTAAAAACAATTTAAAATCTATTCATGACATAAAAATTGACATGAATATTAAGAACATATAGAAAATGTAATTTAACGATAAGATTTTTAAAATATAAATTTTATAACAAGTAGTTGAATGGTGTAACATTACTTAGAGTTACACCAGTTATAACTTGAACCAAATTATATATATATAGTCATAATTTCAATAGTGAAAGTTTTTTTTTTTTTTTTTTTTGTAAAAATAGTGAAAGTTATATATACTAGTTACTAACTGTTTTTTTTTTTTTTTTTAAAGAGTTTCAACTTATGACGTCCGTTCTTAATAATAACTATTTATCATTAAACTAAGACATTAATCAATTTTTAACTACCGTGCAAGGTAGAGGCAGTGTCGGTGAATACATTTAAAATGCTACAGCTGTACAACCTAGTAGGTTTGAGTTATGGATTAAATACCCATAAAAAAAGTCCAAAAGTAACTTAAAATATCGGTCAAAATCATGGAAACTTTTGCTTACTTTTTATGAATTCTTATTCAAGTAACATCTTTTAATCAGGGTGAAGACGATTTTTAATTGGCTTTTCACAAAAAATTCATGAGTTAAAATGTATAACTATTTTTTTTAGGAGAGTTTCAACCTATGACATTTGCTCTTAATAATAGCTCTTTATCATCAAACTAAAACATCAATCGATTTTTAGTGTAGATAGAGATTAAATCCCAGATTTCATATTCAAACATTAGAGACTTTACTAGTGTAACTGCTTAAATATATTACACTTCATAACATTTAGGCAAATATTATGAAACAAAGAAATTACAGTTTAAACAGTGAATTTTTTGTGAAAAGCCAATTAAAAATCGTCTTCACCCTGATTAAAAGACATTACTTGAATAAAAATTCATAAAGTAAGCAAAAGTTACTATGATTTTGACATATATAAATTAAGTTACTTTTGGACTTTTTTATGGGTGTTTAATCCATAACTCAAACCTACTAGGTTGTACAGCTGTAGCATCTTAAATGTATTCACCGACACTGCCTCTACCTTGCACAGTAGTTAATACTTAATTGTCACAACATTCTCTACAAGAAAAAAAAAAAAAAAAAAAAAAAAAGAAGAAGACATTTTTTTTTTTTTTGGTTAAAAGGGAAATATATTAAACATTAGCTAGCCAAAAAAGGCGAAGTATTGGCTGACAGCCTTAGCGAATATAGACCAAAAGCATCTGAATTAAGCATAACATAAAAACTATCATTAGGGGGAAGCTCTAATACAACAAAATCCTCAAGGAGGTAGCATCCACCCTTAGCAAGTGAGTCTACACAGCGGTTGGTCTCCCAAAAAGCATGATTAACTCTGACATGCTGGAACCGGTTCAGGAGAAATATGCAATCATTCAACAAGGAAAAGTATGGGCTGTTAGAAGACTTCCTAGATAAAACAAGATCAACAACAACTTTTGCATCAAGTTCTACAAGAAGTTGGGTGATTCCAAGCTGAGAAGCTAGAATAAGACCATCCCTAAGAGCCCAAAACTCAGCAGTGATGTTAGTTGCCATTCCAATATTTCTCATATAGCCCTTGACCCAATTCCCTTGACAATCACTGATCAAACCTCCCCCTTCAGCCTTCCCCGGATTTCCTAAGGATGCCCCGTCAGAGTTCAACTTAAACCAACCTTGTGGTGGTTTATGCCAGCAAACCGGAATGACCCTTTGATGTCTGAGTTTCTGCCCTTTCCCTATACAGAAGAAAAACTCTCTAGCTTGATGGATGCATGAGGAATATATCCTCAAATCACTAGGACTATTTTCAAAGACAACACGGTTTCGGTGTTTCCACAAAGTCCAAAGAGCAAATGGAAATAAAAACCTCCACGGAATACCATTAGCAGCTATGAAATCTTTAGCTAAGCAATTAGTTTTCAGCCACTTCGAGAGATCAAGTTGTAGAAAGTTTCCCACTGCCTGGGGAGTTCCAATCTTCCTCCAAAAATCCCTTGCAAAGGGGCAGTCCCTTAAGAGGTTTAGAATAGATTCTTCATGGACTTGACAGACAGGGCAAGCCACATTGCACTGAATACCTCTTGCAGCAATTATTTTCCTAACAGGAATGCTGTTGTGAAGACCAAGCCAAATGAAGTGAATGATTTTTGGAAGTGAATCCAGCTGCCATACCCAGCTACCCGTGAAGGCCTGGCCATCAGTATCCATGGGACCAACCAAAGCATAGGCCGATGCCATGCTAAAATCACCATCTTTAGAGAATTTCCACATCAATGTGTCCTCCTTTTCCCCAAAGAGTTGTATGGGAGTGGCTTTGATTTTATCCATAATTGTACCAGGTAATTCAAATGAAATATTGTCCCACGCCCACTGCCCATCATGAAAAACTTCAGCAATAGACAAGCAAGTATCTTGTAGACTAAGAGGACCGGCAATTTGTTCTCTAATGGAGCACCCTTTCACCCATTTGCTCTCCCAAAAATTAAGAAGAGAATGGCTTCCCACACTCCAATACACCCCTTTCTCAAAGATTGGAAAACCAACCTTGATTGCTTTCCAAGTAGGAGAACAAGGGAGGCAATCCGGATCTTTGGCTTTCATTCTATGACGAGAGCAATATTTGTTAAGAAGAACTTTTGCCCAAAGCGAATCCTTTTCCTGATAAAGTCTCCAGTTAAGCTTAGCAAGCATGGTGATGTTTTTGGCTCTTGCAGCTTGTATACCCAAACCTCCATCTTCTTTGGACTTGATGACTTTACTCCAACCAACAAGGTGCAGTTTCCTTTTCTCCTCATTAGACCCCTAGAGAAAATCTCTATTGATTTTGTCAATCTTACTACATAAATGTGAGGGAAGAGCAACGCCTTGCATCACATAATTAGGTATGGCCGTCATTACCGAGTTAACTAACACAGTTCTGCCAGCAAAGGAGAGGAGTTTGGACTTTCATCCAGCCAGTTTAGAGATGATCCTATCCACAACGAAGTTATATTGATTCCTACCCGTCCCTTTGTGTTTTAAAGGGAAGCCTAAATATTTCCCCAGTTGGGAAGTTGCTTGAATGCCCAAGATCTCAGATTTATTATCTTTGGTAGGCACTGGGACATTGGGCGAGAAATAAACATGTGATTTCTCCAAGCTGACCGTTTGCCCAAACTCCTTGCCAAACTTCTGCAAAGCTTCCCTAATAGATTTAGCTCCCTCAACATTTGCTTTGGCAAAAAGCATGAGGTCATCGGCAAAGAACAAGTGAGAAATCCCTACATTGTCTTTCGAAGCTTTCATTGGCACCCATCTCTTATCCATGCACTCCTTATTGATAAGGTACCCTAGATACTCCAAGCAAAGAATGAAGATGTAGGGAGAGAGTAGGGCCCCTTGGCGAATACCCCTTGAGGGTTCAAAGGAGTCCAACTTACCACCTTTAAAAAGAATGGAGATGCTCGTTGAGGAGATGCAACTCATTATCAGGTCTATGAGCATACGGGGCAGGTGGAAGGCATTAAGGACGTGGTAAACAAACGACCACTCTAGGCGATCATAGGCTTTAGCCAAGTCAACTTTGATTGCCATGAACCCCACTTTTCCCCTTTTAGTGTCTAAAGAATGCAAAAGTTCTTGGGCTATCACAACATTGTCCAATCCTCTTCTGCCTGGCACAAACGCAGCTTGATTTGGAAAGATCAGCTTGTCAAGGTGAGGTCTGAGACGGCCCACCACAATTTTTGACACAATCTTGTAGACTGTGTTGCATAAACTAATAGGCATGTAGTTGTTAACACTTTCAGGGTTTGGGCTTTTAGGAATGAGGGAAATCAAAGTTTCATTAAGGTATTCAGGAACAATCCTTGATTCAAAAATATTAGCCACTTCTCTACAGACTGCAGCTTTCACATCAGCCCAAAAGAATTGGAAGAACCCTGCATGGAGTCCGTCAACCCCAGGGGCTTTGAAGGGCTTCAAGGCCCATAAACCTTGCTTAATTTCATCTTCAGACACAGGAGCAGCCAAGGTAGTCCTATCCTCGTCGGACAAAAAGGTACAAGAGAATCCCTCCACCTCCAAAGTCCATCTGGAATAAGAAAGCTCAGTCTTAAACAATTGTTGGTAATCAGAGCGGATAGAATTTTTAATCTCATCTTCATTCATAATCCATTCTCCAACCGAGTTTTTAATACTTCTTATCTTGTTTTTGTGTCTCCTGACAAGGGTAGAAACATAAAAGAATGCAATATTTCTATCCCCATTAGCAGCCCAATTAATACGAGACTTTAAAGCCCAATACTCCTCTTCTTGTTGTAAAATCAAATTATATTCCACAATGAGCTCCTTTTCAAGCTGGATAAGAAATTGACTTGGACCATCTGATAAAGCTTTTTGAATACCATTAATTCTGGCCAGCACCCTTTTCTTTCGGCCAAAAATATTACCAAACTCATTTCTGTTCCACTGCTTCGCAAAGGCTGTGAAATTCTTAATGGCGAGTGGTAGGTTGTTCTCAAAATTCCAAGCCTTTTTAACAATCTCAGGAAACTGGGGATGATGCAACCACATAGTATGAAATCTGAAAGGCTTTTCAATACCAGTTGGGGGTGGTTTAAATAATTCCAACAAGACATGACAGTGATCCAAGAAAACCCTAGGCAGGTGTGTGACAACAGCCTCAGGGAATAGAACTCTCCAAGAGAGGTTGGCAAAGCATCTGTCAAGACGTTCTAGGATGAGCTCAGTGATTTGCCTCTGATTAGACCACATAAATTTTGGTCCTAAGAACCTGAGGTCAATAAGATTACACGAGTCTAGACAAACCTTAAACTCAATGGCCCTGTTAAGGTTTACCTGTCTACCCCGTAACTTGTCATTGCCACTCAGAGTCTCATTAAAGTCTCCGAGAAGAAGCCAAGGAAGATTATGCAATTTAGCCACTTCAGAGAGATTAGACTAGAGAATTTTCCTTTCCATAATACGAGGACTAGCATAAACAGTAGATATAATCCAGGTAGAGTCAGAGTTGCATACCTGATGGTGGCGTGAATTTCCTGTTCCGTGGAGGACAACACAAACACGTCCACCTCATCTTTTTTCCAGAGGAGCCAAAGACCTCCAACGTACCCAATAGTTTCCGTGCAGAAGTAGCCATCAAATGGAAGCCCTTCGATAATTTTTGCAGCTCAGTCTCCACCCACCTTAGTCTCCATGATAACCATTATAGATGGATAATGATTAACAGCCATTTCAAACACCCTCCGTTGGAAGTCCGAATTCAGAGCACCCTTGCAGTTCCACAAAAGGATATTCATTTGGGTGCAAAATTCGTTGGGAAACTCAATCGGATTAGGCCCTCTCATGGATGAAGCAATCATGCTCCATCCCATCCTCCTCAGCAGGTCCTTTGATGCCACCCAATCTGGTTTCCATACCACTAGATAACTCAAGATTCCCTAGATTTCCTCTCTGCAACAGAGAAGAAGATCGCACCGCTTGACCGTCTTGAGAATCTAAATCAGCTTCATTGTTGGTACATTCCCCAAGGGAGTCATTGATGAGCCCCTGAAATCGATCACCTTCCTTTCTTGAACTAACCAACCAGATTCGTCCAAGTGGGGCACTACCAAAGGCCTCCTTAATTTGTTCAAGTCCTCGGCTTCCTTCTCTGTGATCAGAGGTAGATAGGTGAGAAACTTCCACCAAGGGTTTGGCGTTGTTCCCCACGCCAGATGATCTAGAGGTAGATTGCCTGTCTTTACACTAGATGGGCTTATCGGGAACAATTGCTTCCATGCCCTGCTCAAATCCTCTTCGAACCAGCCCAACGTCACCGTTGGTGCAGCCCTTATTTGCGCAATCACCTCCTCCGGAACCAGAACCACTTTGTTTCTATTCTAGAGAGCCCAACCCACCATTGTTTGAGGCGTAGAGAGGAGAAGAAGGTGAGCCATATTTTTTGTTGAAAGTGGCCGCAGGAAAAGAGAGTTGCAAATTTGATTCAGTCTCTGGGTTAGAGCGTTTCAGAGACTTAGAGCCTTTAGACTTAGGATTTTTTTTTCCTTGCTTAATCTTGAGGAGCTTGCCTTAAGGCTCTTATTCTCAGCCATTTGATTTGTTTGACAGACACGTTCACTGTTCAGGGGGTTATGAAGCATACCCAACGTTCCTTTGGATGTTGCCACATGTCTTGTTTGCATGCTTGACTCTCCAACCTCACGTGAAGGAGCCGTTGCCAGCCCAGATGCACCAGCCCCTTGTACACTGCCAGTTTTGAACCGAAAGTTCACATCCGAGCATGGCAGAGTCAAGTCCTTGTCCCACCTCTCGTTCCTATCCTTAGTTCCTTTAGAACTAGCTATCATTGGTTGACTGACAGCATTGGACCCACGAGATCGTCCGGATTTAACTGGATGTTTTTTACTTGTTACAAGCATCCATTCTCCAAAGGTATTCTCTTTCTGCTGAGCTTTAGAGCCACCTGACGCCTGTGAACCACCAGATGCCTGTGAGCCACCTAAAGTCTACAAACTCTTATCATTATCTTTAGCTTTCTCAGATGACTTAACATTGTAGCAACAATTTTCCTATTTGTGGCCAAGCCTACCACAACAAAAACACAAGGACGAAATTCCCTCATACATAACCTTTTGGCGCAGTCTACCCAATCTCACCGTAGTGATCAGGGGCTTGGAGAGATCAATTTGTATACATAGACGGGCATAACTGCCTCTCGACCCAGAAGCCATATATGAATCAATCCTAAAGACTGGACCAATGGCAGACCCTATTTCACGCAACACCGACGCATCATAAAACTCTATTAGCAATTCTGGAAATCTAATCCAGACAGCAACGGAGGAGAAGGAAGCTTCAGACGCTTGGAAATACGGTTCCCATGGTTTGATCACAAGGAAGTGTTCCCCAACAAACCAAGGTCCCCCTCTTAACACCTTATCATAATCAAACTCATCATGGAATTTAATAAGGAAGAAATCCCTTCCAAGGTCAATACAATCCATTCTGGCCACTAGTTTCCACAACGTATTGATTTTGAAAGTAAGGTAGCTGTAACCCACAGTTCTACCATAAACTTTCACGATCAATGCTTTGGTCCAAGGTGCCCTGATGCGAGCTTTGGTTTCTTTGGAGAGGTGGACATCCACCATACCATCAACCAACTCCTCCAACTCCATGTCGAATTCACCGTCAACTTCTTCAACTGCATCGACCCGGAATGCCTGAGCATAAGCTCCAGGAATATCACCCAAAAGGCTATCCTTATAACTCACCTGCTTGCAAGGTGGTATGAAGGCACTGCTGGTAGAATTATCTTTGAATTTTTTGACGCTCCATACCAGTTCAACGTCTTCTTCACTCAAACGCAACGACTCTCTCAAACTCTGGTTCCATTGTAGCAAAAATTATAGTCTAACAATAGCTGTTGAAGAAGACATTTTTAGTACTTTGGTTCAATTCTAGATTTAAAAATTAATTTGAATTTTTTTTAAGAATCGGATGATATGTTTATTTATTTTTTCTGATATTTTCTAAATTTATGTCATATGATATAATTTTTTTCTATTTTTAATTTACTTGAATAACCTAATTGTACTTTAGTATAGTTACTTTATAATTATATGATATAGTAATTAATTATTAATAAACTTATGGTTCAACTACTGAACCACTGATTGAACCAATCTTTCAACTGGATAAATTTTCACTTCGATCGGTTCTATAACTCCTAACAATCATCCTAAATAATAAAGGAAAAACAAGGAAGGGTTATTTTAGTCCTTACATGTTTTTAGTAGATTCTCATAATAATAATATTAAAAAAAGAAAAGAAAAGAAAGATTTTAGTCCTACACTTTTTGGCTTGTAATATAAATTAAAATTTTTTTTTTTAATATTATTGTTTATTTATGTACTTGTCTACTACCAACATATTATTGATTAAAAGATAGGTTAAAAATATCAAATTCTTTTGTCAACATTTACACAATTTTCAAGTATAATAATTTTTTTTTTTTTTTTGTAGTACACATATTAGGGTTATAAAGTATTTAATTTAAAATTTAAATTGTTAATATTACTTTTTCATACTGCTGAACAAAGTAAGAATATAGTCTATGTAAAAAAAATTACTTATTCATTATTTTATTTGGCCTCTCTAAGAGTAAATTCCTGACTTTTCCAATATCTATATAATGTATTAAAGAGTAAAAAGAACTCAATACCCAAATTAAATTTTCATTACTCTTTAATTTGGTATCAAATCAAATGTTATTCAAATTAGATTTCTCTTGCTCCAATTTTATACCAAGTGTCCCTTAAAAATTCAAATAAAAGTACATCTATTTCATTTAAAACTATTTCGAATGCATCTAAAAAAACAACTTTTAGCTAATTCCATTTAAAGCTCATTTAAAATATCCAAGTTTTCTTACAAAAACTTATTATTATTTCTAGTATAATTTCAATGAGAAAGTATACAATAGTTTGTTCACCTTCAATTCATAATAACTTCAATTACATAATTTTTTTTGAATTATTTTTTAATCATGAAATAAATTTATTGTACTACAATTATAATCTACCAAATTATATACTAATGAGGGGTTTTCAAATATTAAAAAAAAAAAAAAAAAAAAATCAAAGATCAATAGTATTCAACTTGAGTAAGAAGTTTTGCCACCGCATACCATTGGTGCGATGTCACTCCATAAGTATAAGTACTTGTGGGGTGTGAGAGGGGCAAGAGATGGGGATCAAGCCTCCAAGAAGAAGTTTCACACACACATACACTTAGATTAGGTTAGAGTAGAATTTCTATCTTGTAAAAAAAAAACTTAAGTAAGAAGTTTTAATATTTATTTTATTATGTTTATTATTAAACGTGTCTATACATAGAGAGTGACACAACTTGAATTTGACACTTTAACAAAATTGGGAATAGTATATATAGCAAATCTTTGAAATTATCCGGTTTGAGATCCTTAAAGGGGAAAAAAAAAAAAGAAAAAAGAGTTATTCTTATCTACTTCTCTTTGAAAATAAATCATTAATTTAATCATATAGAAAGGGAGAAACAGTAAAAAAAAAAAAAAACTATTAAATTAATTTCAATTTCATATACTTCCAAACTTCAATTAGAACTCGAGAAATGTTACTTTCAAGAAATGATATCAATCAGTTTATCAACAATATATATATATATATATATATATATATATATATATATATATATATATCAATCAGTTGGTGCTAGGTTAAGAAAACTATGAGAAATGTTACTTTCATGAAATGATATTGATCTAAATAGAATAATTACAGGTCCCTTCGGGGACATCCGATGAAATAGAATAATTACAGAATGAGTTGCCCTTGGTGCTTTTTGAAACTTATAATAAGCACCACTTTAGAACTAAGCTATTGGTCATATATACCGGGTTGAGAGATCCACACGATCAAGATTTTTGCTTAAAGTGCAATTAATTTAGTGCGGATAGCATGCTTTATCTTTTAAGAAAAAAAATATATATATATATATATATATATATATTTGTCCTCCAAGGTCCCTCGATTGAATGATGACAAAGGTGACGAAGAAACTCCAATGGAAAATATGTACCCCTTAAAATTTGTCATCTGCTTAAATTATCCCCTCTTTTTTTTTTTCTTTTTTTTTTAGAGAACGCTTAAACTATCCAATCCTATTACTAGCTATAGTTGTAGCATCCAGTTAGTGCGTAGCACAACAAGAAGTGCATGGAATCTTACTAGCATGCTTGGGTTATCTTAAACTCAAGCCTTGAGGGAGTGTCGTAGAAAAGAAGAAAAAACAAAATCAAACTAGTATAGTGACAGTATGTACTACATGCATACACGTTCTACTCGTGATATATAATGCATAATTAATGCTCTATCTATCTATCTACAGATAGATAGATAGATAGATAAATAGATACAGAATAAAGTTTCAACTTAAGGCGTTCGCTCCATATCATCAAACAAGACACTACTTGTGAAGTTCGAACTCCAAATTTTTTATTCGATGACAAAAGATTTAACTAACTGAGTTAACTAAAAGTCTGAAACCTACAATTAATGCTCTTTTTTATTTTTATAGAAAATATTTTTTAAAAATGATTTAGAAAAAATATTGATAGGCCAAGAATCTATTGACCCCTTTGGTAAATTAATCAATTAATTATCCAAGTGAATTAATTAGATTCAATTACATGCAATAAGCATAGTAGCACAAGCAAATCACCAATTAAGTTAAATACAGTGGAAAATAAATCTGACACAAGTGATTTGTTTACGAATAGGGAAAACTACCGAGGCAAAACCCTACCAGGTGAATTTAAGGACACCACTCCTAAGAATTCACTATTATCAAAACAAACGGTTACAAGTAAAAGGAATCTCAATACCTAATACCAACCTACAATTGAACATTTACCCCAATATCCAATTGGACTTATATTGTAGCGACAATCTCTTCTTTCAATGCACGACTCCCAATACGTGACTAACCAATGATGCACAGATCCTAGTACGTGAACAACACACCAACTTGAGGAAGATGTTGACTGCAAAGTTTCTTCAGTTCATCTAACAATAAAGATCAGGAAGCTCCTTGGTTATAAAACCCTTGGCGCAAAGACACAGTAACTTCTATAGAGAATATGATGAACTAGGACAATTTCTATCTCCAGTCACAATATGCATGTAACAATTGCAACAACCTTTGCATCACTTTACATCACCTATGACGATCTTTAAAATAATCCTTATATATGTCTAAGGTTTTGAGAAAAGAAACCCTATACAAATACTCATGGATATACGTGAAATCAGATTTGAAAATTCTAATTTCGTAATTCTTGATAGATTCAGCTTCTGTCGAGCTTCAACATTAAACCTCGATAGAAAGTATTCTGTCGAAACATCTGTCGAGTTTTAATGAACAATATTTCTTCACTTGTTTCTTAGTCAGACTTGCATGGCTTCAATACTAAACTTGAATACTTGTTTTTTGAAGTACTAAATCCATCCTATATCTACTCAATTACAAGTAAAGTACGTTTTATCAAAGGATTAGCCAATTTACATCACATATGTTTCTAACAATCTCACATATGTCCAAACATATATATTTTCCATTATTTGATGAGATGACAAATATTGGCCAACGCAAAATTTTACCCGAAATTTACAGAGAATAACCAAATGAGATGGAACTCAAGTAATTAATAGAGAATACTTTTTATATTTGTGTTGATATTTTCATATCATTACTTGTAGATGTGTTTTAATGGCTTGCTTACTTTAGATTTTCGCTTGTATATTTACTTGTGTGGTTTTCTTTTTGTGTATAAATCTCTAGATATTTGTTAATGAACTTTAGGATGTGTGCTAGTGACTTATTTACTTTAGATTTTTCACTCGTATTTACTTGTATGATTTTATTTTGGATAAAAATCTCTAGATTTTTGTTAAGGACTTCATAATATCAATACTTGTAGATTTGAGTGTATAACTTGATGATACCTATATGTTTTTACTTGTGTGAATAGTTTGTGTTGAAACTTTAGAGTTGTGTTAATGAACTTTATATCATTATTTTTTACAATAACTAGCTTGTAACCTCATGCATATGCATGGATACACTTAAAGATATACAATAATAAATATAATATAATTTCTATATATATAATTTAAATACTATTGATAGTCATTTTTATATTTTGTTAACTCTTTAAAAAATTTTGTAAGGATTTTATTAGGTATAAAATGTAAATTTTCTATTTTTTATTATTATTGTGAAACACTTTTTTTTTTTACGATTCATTTATTCTAGACTCTTTGGTTTTTGTACTTAATAAATTACTTGGATAAATATCTATGATGTGGTCCCACATTTGATTTTAAAATTAAGAAATAAAACTCTTTAAAAATAAATAATTTATGACACATGGCGCAAAATTTGAATTTTAATTTGGAATTTTAATTTAAGTTTCTCTCAGCTTCACCTATTATTATTATTATTATTATTATTATTACTATTATTATTATTATTATTATTATTATTATTATTATTATTATTATTATTATAGATGTAGGGACTCAAATTGTAATGGACCCTAAACAATAAAATTTGTAGAGTGTGGGTAGAAGGGCTAGGCACTAGCAAATCAAGCAATGGCGGAGGTGAAATTCATAGGAATAATAGTAAAGGAATTTGACTAAGTGTTTTCGAGAATTATCACCATCACTTTGGTTAAGTGTTTGTGAGGATCTTTATAATGATTTTGGCTAAGTGTTTATAAAGCAGGTTCGTCCTCGACTCAGTCCGAGGATCTCTTTTCTTAGAACTAACCAACATAAAAGTTGTCCTTAGGACCCCTTCTTTCATGTCCCCTCCTGGGGTCCTCCTTCATCCTGGAGATTCTATCTATTATATATCTTTATTTAGTTAATCATTGTCGTCCATTTGTCGGTCATCTGAAATCCGTGTCTGAAAGCTTATCCCTTCAGCCGCCTTTGCAGGCTTTTTGTTAGTTGAAGTAACCGAGGCATCTGGGTTTGCTGGTCACTTCACCATTAAAGTGGCCAGAGTGTTGGTGGCGTACGTTTAATGGGTGAGTGACAGCTTCCCACCATACGTGTCGGTTTGCCGAGGACGTGAGTATCCTCGGCGAGGTCCCCTGATGATTTGGGCTTCTTCCCTTTATCCTCGGCCTCTATACTCTCCTCGGCGTGGACTCTGGGCCGGATATGGAGTGAGCCGGGGTTGTTAAATATGTAAGGCCCCACAATAGAAAATATAAACAAGTGTTTGGGCTTTGGTACTTGTAGTATTAATAATAAGAAGGCTAAATTTAATTTAGTCCCTTCACTTTTATTTCAATTTTCAAATTAATATATATGGTTTAATTTTTTTTAATCTAGTCTCTCAGTCTTTTAAGTAACAGTCAATATAGTTCTTCCGTCCTATTCGATTAGCAAGTCATTTAGACAATTTTTATTTTTATTTTTAAATAATATTCATCGAACAATAGGGATCTGTTAAATAGTGTCGTTTGCTAAAAAGTTTGGACAAATGACAAATTGACTCATTTGTACCAAATGATTGGACTAAATTAACAAAACTAAAATCTTAAAGACTAATTTAATAGACCCTTTTGGATATACACCACTATAAGTTTCTTAAAAAAAAACTTTATCCTCTCTCCCCATGTATGTGTTAAAAATACTTAGTATTTACACACATAAAAAAAAAAAAAAAAAAGACTGTTTTAACAATTAAAGGGACTAAATTGAATTTTAGTTTAATAATATTGTTTGTCATTATTAATAATAACAATGAGAGAGAGAATAAAAACATAATAAATGATAGAGTGGAAAAACATGAGAGAGAGAGAGAGAGAGAGAGAGAGAGAGAGAGAGAGAGAGAGAGCTGGAGTTCATGCAGTCTAGCTCTTTCATATATGAATTCCTTGTATTTATAATCTGTCTTCTTCAAGCCTCAAAATCTTAAATTTTTTTTTTTTTTTTGGGGTATTAACAATTTTTTACCAATTATCCCACCAAGGAAAACTCACTTAGGATCTATAAATTCATTTTCTTATGAAAGTTTTGTGAAGCTATAAACCATGCCTTAAACTATTGAAAGTAGGATTATATTTATCTTTCTTACTTATTAAAATATATATTTAATTTTTAAAAATTAGTTTCTAGTACACTTTTTTTACGGGATAGTTTCTGGTAAACTAAAGCTATATTTAATTTCTTTGTAGATTTAAGATGCAGCTTTTCAATTATAGGTTTTTGGGTAAGGAGCATTTGCATCTCATCATCTTTTAACTCTTGGACAATTTGCAGAGAAATCCATTTGTCTAATTTAACTACCAACTTTTCAAATATACCCCACATCTCACTCCATATTTTTTAGTCATTCTATTAAAATATTTATTATCAGAGATAGAAGGAGAATAATTGAAAGAATAAAACCATTGAAAAATATGATAAAAGATCTACAGTGCTCGCTGCTTCTGAAGGGTCACTATAACATTTTTTTTTTTTTTTTAATGAAAATGAATATTTGTAGCGAGCTGAATATGGATTTTTTTTTCATGGACGATTTGAATATATATAGGTTAATGTTTACGTGTGAATTAATAGAAAAAATTTAAGGAACTAAGCACCATATGGGAATACACCAAGGCAATGATCTTTGATCCCAAAAAAAATAATTAAAAAAAAAAAGGAAAGTATCCGGGAAAAATCCGCAACTCAAGTTTTACTCTGTGCTCACTCATTTAGAATGTATCACCAAAATAAACAGTAAAAGCGCAATGAATTTTGTACCAAAATGTGTACTCCAACATATATTCTTGATTATAATATATAGTATTTTATTCTTTATGGTAATAGGATGATATCATTAGTTGGTAGATAGTCATGAAGAACTTTTCTTTTTATAATTATACTTTGAAAAGAAAAAAAAAATGAAAAAAAAAATGTAAAACTGATGTCATTGCAAGCAAATTGTCACGTATGTAGGACATTAGAATTTGGAAATAATATATATATATATATATATATATATATATATAGTTTGAAACAAACATAAAAGGGATGTCGGCTTATCACTATTTTTTCTCAATTACCATGTTTAAATATTGTTTCACACGAGTCAAGATTGTAGGCTACTAAATTCATACGTACAGAAATAAGAGAAATGATATGTCTATAACATTTTTACAACAAATTTTAAGTGGTAGGTTGTTACTAATTGTTATTGTTTGGGCAAAAAAGTAATCTTAGTATTATGTTTAAATTTGAACTAATAACAACTAATCACTTATGATTTGTTGTGAAAATATTATAAAAATGTTATGAACGTAGCACCTCTCTAGAAACAAAATAGTAATGAGAACTTATAGATCCCATCGTTATGGTTGTCGGATTTTGGTGTTTCACAACCTTGGGCAAAACCCTTTTTTTTTCTTTTATATCTTTTGAATCTTAAAAATTATTTATAAGATTTTCTATCTATTTTTTTTTTATCATTTAAACTTCTTCTTTTTTTTTTTTTTTGACAAGGTTTCATCATTTAAACTTGATTGATATATAAAAGAAATATATACAAAATAATACATCAAAAATAGATAACAAAAGAGAGAGAACATTGATGCATACGGGGATTTTGGTGGGGCTAGGGGCAAATGAAACCCCTTACTCCCTAGCTCCACCCTTGGTTGACGCCTTGACGGAAAGGTAAACCATCTAAATCAATTGACTAGTTTTTTGTTATTACTGTAAGAGCCCAGATCTAGGGCATGTTGTCCACTGCAACCACTTTGGGAGAGTCATGTGTGAGATCTGATTTAGGTGTTTTTAGGAGTTGTAGGTTGGGTTTAGTTTGATTTGGATTGTAAAATTTTTTTGGTAAAAATATATATTTTTTTATATAAATTATTTTCTAGTATTTGGTTGTGTTTTTAAAAATACTCTGGAAAATTTTTTTTTGTGTTTCGTTGCATTTTTTTTTTATACAAAATAAAAATTCTACTCTAACCTAATTTAAGTGTATATGTGTATGTGAAACTTTCTTCTAGAGACTTGAACTCCGGCCCTTTCCCCTAGGGATGAACCCAGGATTTTAAACTAACAAGAGCCGAAGTATAAAGAGGAAGAAAAAAAAAAAAAAAAACTACAAATATGCATCCATATAGTATTAAGAAATTATAAAAATACAAAATCATTGTTTTTAAATATATTAAGATGCAATCATTTATCAATAAAGACAAAAAAAAAAAAAATTTAATACTAGGCTAGCTAGTTTTTTTTTTTTTTTTTTTTTTTTTTTTAATTTTTTAAGTTAGATCATTCACAATGGTGATGCTTAAAATTTTAGTTTTTAGCACATATCTCAAAAAGTTTCTTTATCTATTTTACCATCTCACTTTACAATACATCCTATATTAAATGTTTTTTTTTTTTATCAATTCATTTAAAATAATATAAACAACTTATTAAAATAATAAAGGAAGAGAGAGAATTTGAGTTTTTTAATTGAAGGGGAAGAGATATAATCTTAATAAGTATTGTATTTTATTTTTAACAACTTGCTACAGTCAACTGATATTTATACTAGTTTACTGTAGTTGCAAAAAATTTAGCTTTAGTTTCTCCAATAACACATAATTTTTTTATTCTTTGGTGGTAAAATAGTTTTTTTTTTTTTTTTTTTGGGCTAAAATACAATCACCATTGTGAATTTTTTTTTTAATTACTTTTATTAAGTTTTTGAGTTAGATAGTTGCTATTTGGGTGAAGCAAGCTAGGCTTACTAAGGAGAAGAGGTCTAAGGTTTTGGAAGAAGGCCCAACTACAAAAATAAAATATATAATAACTAAAAAAAAAAAATTGGACCAAAGGGGCTCGGGCCCCCACCTAGGTCCGTCTCTGCTTGCCCCCCCACCTCATAAGAACTTTGTACTTATGAAGTGACTATCGCGCCAAAGTTACATTCTTGAAAATGCTATGAAAAACATATTTTCTCATCTACAAATAATTTTTTTTTAAAATTAGATTTAAATAAATGTGATCAAGTACCGGCGATAGCGATGGCCACTAGCCACTGGTGACAATGGTTGGCCACCAGCGACGTTACTATGGGATGGTGGTTGGGTGGCAGACAGTGAAAGTGAGAGGTGGAGGGTGGAGGTTCAGTTGATAAGTTTTGGATGAAGCTAAAGAAAACTGGTTTATGAAAAATGAAAGCGTAAACCAACTTCCTCCATAAATGCCTTTATTTTACATGCAATCAAAAAACAATTTTTGGTTTACCAACATTTTCCATCACCCCCAAACACCCTTAAATGCAAAATATATTTCAGTCGAACTAAACAAAGCTGTAGACTCTCCCCTAGCTTTTTTTACTTTAACATGTGTCGTTTTTACACCTTTTCCTTGTTGAGGCCACCTTTCTCCCTCATTGACAAAACCGACTAACATTATTAAATGACAATGCAATTGGAGATCCTACATATTTTTATGGACGAGAATGGTTGTAGAATTTGAAAACCTGATCTATTTTCCTGACCGACCTCATATGAGTCTATGACCCGTGCTCTCTTCCTACATGAACATCATCACTATTGCTGTCACCATCATCATAATCACCTCTCTCTCTCTCTCTCTCTCTCTCTCTCAATAAACAAATTAGAAGAAAGCAAAAGTTATTCGTTAATTTCTGAATGCATGAGTTTTAAACAAAACAAAAGGACCTTTTCCCTTTATTTTAAACGTAAAATACAGCATATATACAAAAGGATTCATATCTACGAATCCCACTAAACATTTGGACAGTGTCCCCCGTGTCCCTACCTTCAACATACGAGTACAAACATTCAGGAACCAAATAATATCACATTTTAATGATTTGCTTTTGTACGGTACTGTTTGATCTTGTTGGTGCGGAACATCACAGGAGGCAAGGTTCACTTTCCACCATCCAAGAATATTCTGGAACATAACAGATAAACACTAAGCACATGGACTGAGAAAGACATGGTACTTCGAAACATGTACACATTAGAAGCTTAGTAATTAAACTTCCTTGTCTTCTTGGTGATATTTTTCCAGTAGGGTATAGCTAGAGACGTATAGTGTTCTACGATCTAGTGCTTTTCTCCCATCTCTAATGAGCTTAACACGTTTAATTCAGCATCACTGAAACAATCGTAACCAAAATCATGAATACCAAAATCCTGACAATCCAACAACCATGAATAATTATCCTCCAAAGATGGCAAGCGCAAGTGATCAATATTTTCTCCATTTGTCTGGTTTTCCCAAGATGCATTCACTAAGGGAGCTTCGTCAATCCACAAGCTGTTCATTAAAGATTCATTGTTGCAAATATTATCTAACAAAAGCGAATCATGATCATCAGTACTAGAACAATTTTCAGTGGGTGAGCTTGAATTTTCCTCTGAGTGGATGATACTATCATTTTCCTGCAAACAATGGTTGCCAGATTGTTGAAAATGGGATGGAGTTTCATCGGACACAGCTTCTTTATTAAGGGGTTCATGAGTCACAGGATCAATTCCCATCTTCAGAAGTTTTTTCTTGATATGTGTGTTCCAATGATTCTTAATCTCGTTATCAGTTCTTCCTGGTAATCTGGCTGCAATCTTGGACCACCTAATTAAAAATAGAATGGAAAAAAACCGATAAGCACAAGAAATATTGCACTAATGATGATAACAATTAATATGACTTGCTTTGATGAAAAGGTTTTCTCTCTTCAATCTCAAGCAAGCAAATTGTTTGATTGACTCTTTAAGATAATAGATGTATTATTGGAAAATAAACATTAAATTAATAAGCAAATAATCACCGTGAGTATAGTCAATAGGCTGCTATCCTAGTTGGTAGTATTCCCTTTTCAAACACATAACATCAACCAAGTAGGACAGTATAACGTGCGTCAGTCTAAGTACTATGATTTGAACCGCAAGCTTCCTTATTTATATCCCATTCAAATTTAAGTATTGTGGAAATCAAACTTTGTAAACCAAAGGTGTGTGGTTTTTTCAAACGCTCCACTTATAAGTTGTCAATTAAGTACTTTATTTTAAAATGTATTTTTATCTTTTTCAACCTTATGATTGAAGACAAGAAAGTTTTAACCAAGCTTGCACCTCACAATAAGATAATTTAATAGATTTGAAATGTCATCAAGGTCAAAAAACTTGTACATGTAGAAGAAAAAAAAATACGCCAAACATCATTAATTAAATCATCATTTAAGCTTAAAAATACTCCAAACGCAACATTAATGCAAAGTGATAAAGAAGCAAATAAATTACAAAGAAATTTGAGTAATGACCTATTGCCAAGACGCGCATGAAGATCAATGACCAATTGTTCTTCAGCTTCACTAAGGAGGCCTCTCTTTAGGTCAGGGCGAAGATAGTTTGTCCAACGAAGCCGACAACTCTTACCGCAGCGTCTGAGGCCGGCGAGCTTAGGGACGGCACGCCAACAGCACTGGCCATTGGTGAGAATGAAGTTGATGAGTTTCTTGTCTTCCTCAGCTGTCCACGGACCTTTCTTTACACCAAGTTTGTCACAGCACGGTTGCCTCCCCATATCAGTAGAGCACTCTCTAGTATTACAAGGTCTAATACAAACTCTTACTTAGGCTACTTGTAATGACTCAAAAGCCCCACAACCACCTTTATATAAAGCCCTCAACTTTCCCAGCCAAAATTGTTGTATATATAATATGAAGACACTCAAAAGGCAATTATATTATGGGCACAAAAAAGAGAGAGAGAGAGAGAGAGAGGTCTGTGGGACCACCATTGGGTTGTGAAAGGGATGTGGGAACTAAAATGAGGGTTCTGTGTGTCCCGCTACACAAAATGCATGATTGTGAAAGATTGGTGACCCAAGGGGCAAGGGCTGAGCTAGATATGTAAGCATCCAAAAAAAATTTCCTTATTCCCATTTTCCTACACAAACCCACTCCCCCAGATTGCACTCTTACTCAACCATTCCATCACCCATTTCGTCATCACCACGTCTACGTGTCCTTGTTATAAAATAAGCCATAGTATTGCACCATTGCTAATTAGTCTTTTAGCTAAAAAATAAACATTGCTTGCTATTAGTGATGGCATGCACACACAACATGAACCGCTTGTTAATTAATTTATAGGAATTAAGCCTTAAGATCAAATATGGTTTTGCTTTCATGTTGAAGAAAACTAAATTAGCCAACTAATCTTGTTATCATCTTGATGAGTTTGTTGAGGCATGGACAATTCTTTTAACCTCTAATCACAAAAATTGTTGGAAAATGAGTAGGAATTGATATTTAGAAAATCAATGTGACTTTGAGCCTAATTTTGGAATGCTATTCTAGAGATGATAATTGTCCCAACATGAAAGCGTTTGCTGTCAAGTTCAATTCACTTACGAGAAACACAAAATCACAAACTAGTTTGAAGTTTGTGATTTTGAAGTTCAAGTTCAATTCAGTACTGCATGTAATCAATAATTTTAAAGTTTCCTTATGGGAAACTTTCTTAAGGAATTGTGTATTTTAATTGATTTCAGTTCCTTAATTTCTAAACAATGAAAATTCATAATTGGAAACTTTATAGTTATCATGACTTTTCAAATTAATTCATAATTACATATGTAGGGACCCGTTTTTCAAGCGGCCCCCGTACAATAAATTTGTAGAGCATGGGTAGAAGGGCTAAGCACCAGCAAGGCGAACAATGGTCGACGTGAAATTCATAGGAATAATAATAAAGGAATTTGACTAAGTGTTTGTGAGGATAATAACAATGACTTTGTCTAAGTGTTCGTGAAGAAAGTTCGTCCTCGGCCCAGTCCGAGAATCCCTTTCTTTAGAACTAACAAATACAAGGGTTGTCCTCGAACACCCTGAAAACCCCTTTTTTTCTTTCTCCTCTAGGGTCCTCACCTCCCAACCACTTTTACGTTGGGGGTTCTATCTATTATATAGTCTTATTTAGTTGATCTCTGCCGTTCACTTGTCGATCATCTGAACTTATGTCTGAAGGCTCATCCTATTAGTCACCTTTGCAAGCTTTTTGTTAGTTGGAGTAACCAAGACTGCACTGTTCATTGGTCAATTCACCATTAATGCGGCCAGAGTGTTGGTGGCATGCATTTAATGAGCAAGTGACAGCTTCAATCCTTCAACGTCGGCTTGCCGAGGACGTGGGCATCCTCGGCGAGGTCCCTTGACGATTTGGGCTTCGTCCGCTTATCCTCGGATTCTGCCCTCTCCTCTGCGTGGACCTTGAGCCCGATGTGGAGTGGGTTGGGGTTGCTAAATATTTGGAGCCCCACAATAGCCCCTCAAAATTCTGCTGTCCGGCCTCTCGGGTGGTGAGGAGGATTTTGAAGTTCTTGAGCCTATTGTCTTGGCCTATTGAACCTTGCCTTTCTGTCAGTGTCACCATCTTTTCAATTGCCCCTGCAACTTTCTTTAGCACAAAGGGCTCGTCTGAGAAGTTTTTCCTTATTTCTGTAAGTCTTCTTCTCTTTCTAGTCTATACTTTTCCGCCTGAGTTCCTTGCTAGTTCTTCTAGGATGGGTAGGTTTAAGTTGTTGTGCTTTAGCGCTCAGCTTTACTTGGTTTTCATTCCTAGCAGGGCTCATTACTTAGCACCAAAGGGGTTGGCTTTGCCGTAGGTTTGGACCTACGGTCAGTACAAAACCCTAGTTCTGTTCAGTGCTTAAATGGTCCTATAGTGACTAGTTTCCCCATAGGTTTGAATCCGAGGACCATGCAAGGCCTTGGTTCTGTCCAGTACCTAGTTTTCTTCTTTTAAGTAGTTAGTTTCCCCAGAGGCTTGGGTCCGAGGACCATGCAATGCCTAGGTTCTGTCTAACCCTTAGTTCTCCATCTGAAGTAGCTGGTTTTCCCAGAGGTTTGAGTCCGAGGACCATGCAAGGCCTTGGTTCTATCCAGTACCTAGTTTTCTAACTTGCTCCGCCGAGGAAAGGACCCTGCTCTGGTCTAGCCTCTTCGTTTGGCGTGCCTCTTTTGATTACGAGGCGTCCCTTGGGCTGTTCGAGTAACACGCTTGGCGCTTCGATGCCTCCTCGTTAATGAGGTGCCTCCTCATTAATGTCTTTACGGATTTACGAGGATCTAGCGACAGATAAGCCCCTTGGAAATTGGGCGGAGTTATTGCCTCCGATAATCTCTCCCTAGGATTTTGTACGGGCTGGCTCTCACCAATTTTTGCCTTCTATATAAGGCATTTCTAGGATAACCCTTTTCTTCAAACCTCACAAACATCTGAATTCAAATTTCACAAACACACTGTTCAGGGGCTCTGCAAAAATAGCAGTTTGTGCCCCACAAAATGAATTGGCCCTTGGAAATGGCGGTTACGAGGAAGCCTAGCCCCTTTCAAGAGCCGAGGATGGCACCCTGACCCTGGACGTCATGCTGGGGTTGGGGTAGGAGGAGGCCGAAGATTCTTCTTTTTTTCAACCTAGCCAGAGGTGGGACCCTTCTTACTGTTTGGAGGGGGATCCAGAAAGAACGTAACCTCCTTCTCCTGGATTTGGATCCGTCAGCCCTCCAAGCTGGCAGTGATGGGGTTGGGAGGGAAATCAGGCGGGACCGAGAGGTGGAACCATCAGGCACTGCGGCCTTTTCTTCCTTCTCCTTCCTTCCGCCACAAATGGTGGTTGGGGAGCTATGGATGGTCTTAACATAGGCCTGTCCCCACTTCTTCCTCCACCACTGGGCATGGCTTTGAAACAAGCCTGCTTAGACTTCTCATCCTTTCCTCTTCTCTTACTTCTCCACCAGCCTTGTTAGGCGTCTTTCTTTGTAGTTAGTTTTAGAACAAGCCTGCATGGGCATCAATTGTAAGATGTAACTTTTTCTTCATATATTAATAAAGAAGTAGACCCATTTCATCTCTTTTATTTTTCGCATCTTTTTGTTTCTTGTAATCGTTGCCTTCTGAGTGAATGTTGTTGCTGCACACTGTATTGTTTTTTGTTTTTTTTTTTTTTTTTTTTTTTTTTAGAAGTGTTGCTCTTAATCTTTTCACACCAACTATCGCACTTGCTAGTGCACAAGTCCTTTCCACAGACAGCGCCAATTGTAGAGACCCGTTTTTCAGGCAGCCCCCATACAATAAATTTGTAAAGCATGGGTAGAAGGGCTAAGCACCAGCAAGGCGAACAATGGTCGACGTGAAATTCATAGGAATAATAATAAAGAAATTTGACTAAGTGTTTGTGAGGATAATAACAATGACTTTGGCTAAGTGTTCGTGAAGAAAGTTCGTCCTCGGCCCAGTTCGAGGATCCCTTTCTTTAGAACTGACAAATACAAGGGCTGTCCTCGGACACCCTGAAAACCCCTTTTTTTCTTTCTCCTCTAGGGTCCTCACCTCCCAACCACTTTTACGTTGGGGGTTCTATCTATTATATAGTCTTGTTTAGTTAATCTCTGCCATCCATTTGTCGGTCATCTGAACTTATGTCTGAGGGCTCGTCCTATTAGTCACCTTTGCAGGCTTTCTGTTAGTTGGAGTAACCAAGACTGCATTGTTCACTGGTCAATTCACCATTAATACGGCCAGAGTGTTGGTGGCATGCATTTAATGAGCGAGTGACAGTTTCCATCCTTCAACGTCGGCTTGCCGAGGACGTGAGCATCCTCGGCGAGGTCCCTTGACGATTTGGGCATCGTCCGCTTATCCTTGGATTCTGCCCTCTCCTCTACGTGGACCTTGGGCCCGATGTGGAGTGGGCCAGGGTTGCTAAATATTTGGGGCCCCACAATATATATGGATTTAGATCTTCTAGATTTCCTAGGGCACTCTGCCAAATAGATTTCCTTAAATTTTAATTGTTTTGTTTGCAACATTATTTTATTATTTTAAGAATATTGTTAGTGGAATGCTGACACGGCAAAATCTAGACTATTAAATCATTAAAGTGTGGTTAGGATTAAATGAAATCTATTGATAGAGTACCCTAAAAAATCCAAAGGATCTAAATCCATATGTATATATATATATATATATATATATATTGTAAAATCATTATTCATTTTAACTTGTTTGGATCATAATATATTTCATTTAATTTTAGTTCATAAATATAAAAAATTAAAACAGTCATATGATCTTGATGACATTTCACATGACCAGATCTCAAGTGTTGGAAAATTTAGACCCTAGTGGTTTATTATGCAGCGAATTAACACCTTATAGCAAAAATGTTATACTGCTTCAAAACCTTTGAACTTATCAATATATGGATGTCTTTACAGATGATGCACCTGTATTCATGTCTTAAACCTCCAACAGACTCCTAAAACCTCTTGAAGCTTTACTCCACAGTAGTAGCACTGAGATAATACGGTGACTTTAGCCTTGATCTGCAGTCTCCAAGAATACCATATTTAGGTCTACTTCTTGAGCTCTGGTGTGATAGTGAAATAGAGAGAAAATAGGTTTTGAACTTTATGTGTAGCAAATCTCTCTCGCCATCTCTAATGTGCCCTTATATAGTCTAGTAAATAGGGCACGAATTAATTAGGGTTGAAATAGAAGAATTACTTGGCCTTTTTAGAATCAAGTTGAGTGATTTTCAATCGATTTAGAATAACAAGTTAATTGTCAATCAATCGGAAGTTCTTGAACATTTGTCTAGGTCTAGAAACTTTTCTTTCTTTGAGCTGAACTTGAGTCTTTATCTTAGACTTAAAAATACATATTGTAGCTCAATAAAACTTATGAAACTCTAATTATATATATAATATACAGAAGAGACCTAAGGAAAAATGCTAACTCAAATCAACCCAACATATGTTTGATGTGGGACTAGTAAATCTCAAGGAAAGCACTAGTCACATCTAAACTAATAAATCCAATGAAAGGCATTACATTTGTTAACATTAATACATTGCATGTGTAATATCCTAAAAGAACTAATTTTTATATATTATATTCAGGGGTTCTCTTAATCATTTAAGTGGTTTAAGATTATCTTACTATTAAATACAATGTGAGATTAAATATACGACCATACAATACTTGCACAACTAAAATTCAAAAGAATACAAATCCACGCAGACTTAAATATTACACTAGACAAAGAAACTACATTTTATGTTAGTACAATGTAGACATGCTTTCTTTTTCTTTTTCTTTTTTTTTTTCTTTTTTCTTTTTGATATTCTTAAATCTTAAAGAATTGAAATAATTAAATATTGAAATCACTCCTCATAAAACAGAAATCAAAACTTCTTTTCTCATCACTGATCACGTACAAACTAAAAAATAAAAAATTGTTTGTTGACGCATTTTAGAACATCATTCTTACTATATTACGTAAACCCTCAAACATTCTCTTACATTTATTATCCAAGGTTCCTAAATTGTATCTTGTATTAATTACTAAATTTATTAGAGCTTAGGTGACTAAATTCATGAAGCCTTTTTTTTTTTTTTTTTTTACAAGATAGAAATTCTACTTTAACCTAATTTATGTGTATATATGTGTGAACCTCCTTCCTAGAGACTTAAACTCTGCCCTTACCCCTCACACCTCACAAGTACTTATACTTGTGGAGTGACCATCGCACTAAAGGTGTGCAGTGATTTCATGCCATTTGCACAATGTTACTATAATAATAATTAGCCAAAACTTCATAGATTTTATGACAACTACAAGATGAGCTCGTAGGAAAAATCATACTTTAGTTTAATCCCGTCCGCACGTACTCTTATACACATGCGTGCAAATCTTAGCAAAACAGAGCCTAAATGTAGTTTTAGTATCTTTGACACGGACCACATGCATATATAGTAATACTGGTACGTACCATTATAGGCCATCTTCCACGTATACATAATTCCAGATTGTTCGATTTTGCAGATCCAATTCTAGGTTAACTAATTGGCTAAATTCAGAATCCAATTTGCGATGTATCGATCATGCCAATATTATTATATTATATTCTACAATCTACGGTTTACTAAAAAATAAAAATTTGATTCTACACATAGAAAAGTCAAATTTTGCTAACCCTCCTGGTTGATTAAGACTAACATAGTAAAATCTCAGGGTTGCTGGAATATACGTGTCAATTAAGCAAATGTGCACACCGTGCCAAAAAATTAAGTTAATAATTCAAACACCTTGGCCTTAATATGTACGAAATTTCTACAATATGGTCAAGTTGTTAGATTTTAAAGTATTGTATGGCTAGATTGGGGGTAGTTGATAATCCAATTTTCTTTTCTTTGACTTGTATCTGTGGAGTGTAGGTGGGTACAGTTCAAATGTGGACCCTTTTCCCTCAATCTCACAATACCCAAGTTTCGCACTTCATTAGGTGTCTAAAAACAGAAGTCTCTCTGATCGATTTTCTACCCTTTATCATTCACTTCTTAAATCAGTTATATATATATATAACGAATCTTATCCAAGTTAACGAATCTTATCCAAGGAAAACGTTTTCCTTGCCTACCTTGATGTTATTCGCAGTGCCAGATGTTGAGCTCATACTATGGAAAAAAATTATATGACTTGCAAGCCACTACAACGAATAATTTTTTTTTTTTTTTTTTTTTTTTTTGGTACGTATATTTTGAGTTTTGTCATTTGTGTTTTATATGGGAATTGTTAGGGAAAGCATAATTGCTATTGTTCTTCAATATGTTAAATGCAGTTTCACCTATAAAATGCACACTTGCTGTTTGCTCATGATCTCCCAACAATCCTATCAATGCAAACTGAACCACGTAGAAGTTCTCAGATCCCAAAACTTCACGTTGATAGATAACCTTACAAGATGGAGTAATTTATTTATTTTATGAACATGTTGTGTAACAAGGGAGCAAAGGAAGACATTGCTTGGAAGGGTAGAAAATTTGTTGGTATAAGCTCAACCAATCCGGTAGCACATGAGTTCTTGAATACCTCAACAATCATATCTTTAACAACTTAACTGCTACATTAAATCATCAAATTCAGCATTTCATAATAATTTAAACTTTTAGGACAATCAGTAATTTATAATTATATCAGTCAGAAATCCTTATGTTGATCCCCTACTCGACCTCTTCCTTGAGTTCTCATGAATTGAGTCCTACCATGATGAGATAGTTACTCCCACATCCGACAAGTCTCCTCCCTCTCCCTCAACTGCGCCTATTTTAGATGTTGCCCTCTTGATCCTCATCTCTCCCGTTAGGTAAGAACCCTGATAAGACTCAAACCTTCTATGAGCCTTCCTCTGACCCTTTGTGACAACAGGTTATGAAAAACATTTTGGATACTTGTCTTAAGTTAATGTTGGAGCATTTTAATATTAAATAATTAAAATGAATAAATGTTACAACATAAATGTAAAGATATAAGAGTGAATATGGAAGATGAGAAGTTAGTGAAAACGTTTAATCCCACAATGAAAATGAGAGAGACTATTTTATTCTTTTTAATTGTGGTGATTAATGGGCTAACATGAATTGTCTCAGATATTGGGCTAAATACATGCGTAAGAGGGAGGTGAAGGGTGGAGGTATCAAAAATGGAAATGAATCAGCCTCTTGGTTCCTCCTACTTAATAGCCCATTCAGCATAATTACCATATCCGTTAGTGAGTAAATGGCCCGAATTAATACTCCATTTTTATTATGGAAAATGAAGAGCCATTAACCCACTTAATGGACTATCCGTTTGGGCCTTTTCATTCTTCAAAAACTCCTTATCACCATTAATTGTGTAACTCCAGCCCATCAAATTAGTATCCAACAATTAATCTTGTAACACCCGCTACATTAGAATAATGGACCTAATTAATCAGATTAATTTGAGTAGTAATTTCATGAGGCCCATTGAGCCTAAAAATAGACTCATTCAGATCCAATCAAAGTTACTGCAATATACACTAAAAAAAATAGAGAGGTTCTTGACAAGGAAGGGTGTTCTTTCTGGTGGAGTTTTGGGCTTGAACACTTTATGCAGAGATTGTTCTAGCCATACAACACTTGTTGGGCTGTTGTATCCTGGAGGAGACAAGTCAGAGACGGTCTGTACCGGTTACAAAAGTTTAGCCAACCAAGGACTTGAATCTCCTTAAAAAGAGCAAGTGCCGCACCTCAATCCAAATAGTGTTGTATAATTTCTCTCTTTAAATTAATAAAATTCAGAAATATTATTCAGCTTCTCTTTGTGTTATTTCCATTATCATTGTGTTTGCACCAACAATTTTAAAGAGATTCAAAACATAAAGTCTACACAAGAAAAACCAAATAAGCTTGTTGGAGATCTCAACAAGCCCTTTCGCTTTAAGGGAGCCCACTTCAAGAGATGGAAAGGAAAGGTCCTCTTTTACTTGAGTCTTCTCAAAGTTGCCTACATCCTCACTGATAAGAATCCATCAAAGGTTTCTACCGATGAGATGAATAAGAAAGAATTTAGTCTCCATCAAGAAAAAATAAATAAAAATACAAAAGATGAATATAATTGTCGCTCTTGTCTTTTGAATTGTCTCACCGATCACTTCTATGATCATTATGATACAACTTATAATTCTGCTAAGAAAATTTGGAAAGTTTTACAAAGCAAGTATGATACCGAAGAGGTAGGTGCAAAAAAGAAGTATGCTGCTAGTAGATTTTTTCGTTACCAAATGGTGGATGGAAAATCGGTGGTGGATCAAGTACAAGACTTCCAAATGATTGTGGAAGAATTGAGATTCGAAGGCATAAAGATTGGAGACAATTTGGTGGTAGCTGACATAATTGACAAACTACCACAATCTTGGAGGGAGTTCCAAAAGAAGACATCCTTGGAGACTTTGATCACACGCATCCATGTGGAAGAGAAGACTAGAGGACAAGATGCACTCATGACACAAGAGAGCAATGGTAAGTCCACCACAAAGGTAAACCTTATTTCAGCCAATAATAATATGCCCAAAAATCATTTTCCTAGAAATGGTCAATTGAAACCTGAAAAGAGAGCATTTAAAAATAATAATAGACCTCAAGGAATGGGAAACTCGAATAAAAATTACAATAAAAACCAAGGACCCCCTTTACAAGATTAATTTAATAGATCCTGTTTTGTCTGTGGCAAGAGTGGGCATATTACTTGATTTTGCAAATTTCGGAAACGTGAACATGTCCCACAGGCTAACATAACCGAAGAGCCTTGAGTGGCTATGATTACAAATATCAATATGGTGCAATATGTTGAAGGGTGGTGGGCAGATTCTGGTGCTAATAGGCATGTCTACTATGACAAAAATTGGTTCAAATGTACACTCCTTTTGAAGAAGAAAAAACTGTTATACTTGGTAACTCTATCAAAACCAAGGTTCTTAGGAGTGGTGAGGTTGAATTGAAATTCACTTCTGGACATGTGCTAACATTGAAAGATGTACTTTACACTCCGTCCATGAGGAAGAATTTGATGTCAAGTTTTTTGCTTAACAAGGCTGGCTGCAAGCAAACTATGGAATCTTGTAATTATGTAATCACTAAAAAGGGATTATTTGTGGGCAAGGGTTATGCTTGTGATGGCATATTTAAATTGAATGTTGAGAATAATAAAGCATCTACCAGTTCAGTTTATATGCTTTCCTCTATTAATTTTTGGCATGCTCGTTTGTGTCATATAAATAGTAGATATGTGGGAATCATGAGTAGTTTATGATTAATTCCAAGACTGTCAAAAGATTTTGAAAAATGTGAAACTTGTAGACAAGCTAAGATTACAAAAAAAAAAGTCTCATAAAAGTGTTGTAAGAAATACCGAATTGCTTGAGTTAATTCACTCCAATTTATGTGAATTTGAGGAAAGTTTAACTCATTGAGGAAATAGATATATTATCAATTTTGTTGATGATTTCTCAAAATATACAACTATTTATTTGTTGAAAAATAAAAGTGATGCTTTTGAAAAATTTCAAGATTTTTTAAAAGAAGTTGAAAATCAATTCAGTAGAAAAAAGAAAAAAAAAAATGTGATAGAGGTCATGAGTATGAATCAAGTGCATTCAACTCGTTTGTTCTGTCTTTGGGAATTATCCATGAAACTACTGCACTATATTCACCTGCTTCTAATGATGTGGTTGAAAGAAAAAATAGAACTTTAATTAAGTTAACAAATGCCATGTCAATTGAATCTGGTGCACTTTTACATTTTTTGGGTGAAGCTATTTTAACTGCATGTCGTGTTTTGAATAGGATGTCACATAAAAAGTCACACACCACACCTTTTGAGATGTAGAAAGGACATAAGCCAAATTTGGGATATTTGAGAATATGGGGTTGTCTAGCTTATGTAAGGCTTACTGACCCTAAAATGCCTAAATTAGGTATAAGAGCTACTACCTGTACTTTTCTTGGTTATGCAATTAATAGTGTAGCCTATTGATTTTTTGATCTTGAAAACAAAATAATTTTTGAATCTGGAGATGCAATTTTTTATGAAGAAAAATTTCCTCTTATTGAAAAATAGTGGGGGTGAAGAAAATATTTTGTCACAACTTAGTTCTTCTACTTCACATCTACAAAATCAAGAAAATTTTGAAATGGAAGCTGAATTTATAGCATTAGCTTCAGCTAGTGAAGAGGCAAATTGGCTTAGAGATTTGTTACATGAAATTCCACTTTGGGAAAAGCCAATTCTACCTATATTAATTCATTGTGATAGCACTGCTGCAATTGGTAGAGTAATAATTTGTTATTACAATGGTAAATCCAGACCTATAAGAAGAAAGCACAGTACCGTGCGATCTTATTTGAGTAGTGGCATCATAACTATGGATTATATTAATTCTAATGATAATCTTACAGATCCATTTACCAAGGCCTTGGCAAAAGATAAGTCTGGAATACATCGAGGGGGATGGGACTAAAGTCCATAGAATCATGAGCCATTTATGAGGATACCCAACACAAGGACCAGAGATCCTGAGAATTGGGTTCAATGGAAAAAACGAATCATACGATGGTCGTAAGAAATGCACAATTTATTTATTTTTTAATTATTCATTTTGTAAATTATTTTTTAAATTGTGCATCCCTATGATGTAAGTGCATTTATCCTGTACTGTGGAGAGGTTAAGTAAAAAACTCTTAATGAAATTTGTAGCTCGTATGAGTGGGGTGTCAAAATTACAGGAGCATCCTTGACAAAATTTCACTTATATGAGTGTGGGGGTGGGGCTGCTCCCGATGAGATTTGGACTTAATATCAAATACACTCATAAAACCGGGATTAGCACACAGCCGTAAAGTGCTAGCTATAAAAGCTCATGTCAATACCTGGGTTGTTATGTGTAAGCAGTGACACTTAATTTCCCTAAAGTCGTCCTAGTTCGACTCAGAGACCACTACGACTCTGGAGTTAAGATCGATGTTTCACTAAGTGAAGGTTCAATGCAGAGCACGCCTTCATGATGCATAGTGACCCGTCTTTGCCTGGTAATCTCTCTTTAACTAAAAAAATTAAATATTAAAATGAGTGGGGGATTGTTGGAGCATTTTAATATTAAATAATTAAAATTTATAAACTTTATAACATAAATGTAAAAATATGGGAGTGAATATGGAAGATGAGGAATTAGTAAAAATGTTTAATCACACATTGAAAAGGAGAGAGACTATTTTATTCTTTTTAATTGTGGTGATTAATGGACTAACATGAATTGTCTCAAATATTGGGCTAGATACGTGCGCAAGGAGGAGGTGAAGGATGGAGGTATCAAAAATGGAAATGAATCAGCTTCTTGGATCCTCCTACTTGACAACCCATTCAAAGTAATTACCATATCCGTTGGTGAGTAAATAGCCCGAATTAATACTCAATTTTTATTATGGAAAATGAAGAGCCATTAACCCACATAATGGACTATCCATTTGGGCCTTTTCATTCTTCAAAAACTCCTTATCACCATTAATTGTGTAACTCCAACCCATCAGATTAATATTCAACAATTAATCTTATAATACCCACTACATCAAAATAATGGACCTAATTAATCAAATTAATTTGGGTAGTAATTTCGTGAGGCCCATTGAGCCTATAAATAGACTCATTCAAACCCAATTCAAGTTATTGCAATATACACTAAAAAAAAAAATAGAGAGGTTCTTGACAAGGAATGATGTTCTTTCTAGTGGAGTTTTGGGCTTGAACACTTTGTGCAGAGGTTGTTCTAGTCATACAACACTTGTTGGGCTATTGTATCCTAAGGGAGACAAGTCAAAGACGGTCTATACCGGTTACAAAGTTTAGCCAACCAAGGACTTGAATCTCCTTAAAGAGAGCGAGTGTCGCGCCGCAGTCCAAATAGTGTTGTGTAATTTCTCTCTTTAAATTAATAAATTTCAAAAGTATTATTCAGTTTCTCTTTGTGTTATTTCTATTATTATTGTGTTTACACCAACAGTTAAGGACTTGGGATTTGGTTGATCTGCTTGTAGGCAAATTCGCTACAAGTTGCAAGTGGGTGTACTAGATCAAGACTTGCTCAAATGACAGTCATGATCACTACAAAACTCATTTGGTAACCAAGATTTTCATTCAAGAGTATGAAATTGGCTATAAGGAGTTATTTACCCCAATAGCCAACCTTTCTCTATCTGTCCTCTCATTGCAATCTCTACCTCTTGTAATTGGTCATTATTTCAAATAAATGTAAAGAGTGTCTTCCTTAATGGAGAGATCACAGAGGAAGTTTAAGTACAACCACCTCTAGGATTCTCTCATCTTCCTCACAAAGTATGTCAACTATGCTAGTCTCTCTATGAACTTAAGCAAGCTCCATGAGTATTGTTTGCCATGTTCAGCTCTATCATCTCACATCATGGATTTTTGGCCCAATCCTGTGATTCCGCTATAACATCTAACATTCCATTCTCTTGCTATATATGGAAGATATAATTATCATAGTAATGATGTGCAAGGCAACAAGGATCTTAAGCACTTTATTGGTTAACACTTTGAGATGAAGGATCTAGGCTCCCTCGACTACTTCATTGGTCTTGAAGTTTCCTCTTCATCTAATGTTCACTATCTTACTCAAGCCAAGTACACCTTTAACCTTATCTTTTAAGTTGGTATTAGAGACATCAAGATAGCTGATACACTCATCGATTACAACACTTTCTTGAACGCTTATGATAAATAACCTCTTCTACAAGAAACTAGTCAAGAGTCTTGTCTATCTAAATGTTCATCAACCAAACATCTCCTATGCAATTCAAATTGTCAATTAGGGCTGTCCAAGCAACCCGGAAAACCGATCAACTCAACCAACCTGATGGAAACTGACCCGCAGCAACCCAATCTGATGCCTCCAGCGGTCGATGCCGGGTTTCAACCCTCTGAAACCAACTCTGGCAGGTCGAGTGGCGGTTTCCTCTTCTAAAACCTAAGCCTGCCCGACCCGACCAAGAAACCCATCAAACTAAGGTTGAATCCACCCAGATCCGGCAACGATGAGGCCTCCTCCACCTAGATCCAGCCACGTTTGTCCCTCCTCCACTAAGATTCAACCACTTTTGGCATAAATACGCTAAGATCCAACCACATTTGGCACAGATCTGGCCAAATTCGACCAAGTCAATCTCTTCTTTGCTCAAATCCAGTGATATCGTGCTCTTCTTCGCTCAGTTCCAACGAAGTTTTGCTCTCCCCTGCTCACATCGCCACCATTGCCGCTCCTTAATTGGTTTTGCCCTAACCGACCAATCTTCTGCCTAAGCCCGATCCAACTCGACCTGTGTTGATTGGCAGTCGGTTGCAGGTCTTGTCATCTTCCACCCAACCTGAACAGGTCTGTTCCAAGTTGAGTCCAAAACCAACCCGAACCGACCCGTGGACAACCCTATTGTCAGTCAATGCATGACAGCACCATGATCAACTCCTTTGGTCATTGTTTTCATAACCCTTTGATATTGAAGGGTGTTAGGTTCTAAAGACTTAGGATTTAATGTATTTAGAACTCTAATGTGTAATGTTGGCAAACCATGATCAAAACAATATGTTTAGTCTTGTTTAAGCTTGCTCAAAGTTGATTAATTATTGTAAAGTTGGAATCAAGTGGCTGTAGAAGTCTTTGTGACTTTCGGCCTGGCTCGATCGATCGAAGAATAGACTCGATCGATCGAAAGTCGGCCAGATTGTTTTTTCTGCAGAATTTCCAACTCAGCCCTACCTCATTAAACGTTTAGGGTTTTATGTTTTTGCCCTAGGTATATAAGCAAAACCCTAGCCACGTTTTTTAGGGTTGCTCCTATTGTATTGTTGCTCATACTTTTCTGTTTTGTGTAAATCTCTTGTGAGATCTAAAGGAACTTTCCTTTACACAAAGCTTAAGGTTTTCAAGGTAGAGATTACTTCAACATCTTAATGATCAACTCAGTTGCTGCCATTGGAGCTTAAAGAATAACAAGCGTGGGTGCTTGTAGCTGATTGAAGAATTCAAGAAAGAAGGAGTCCGTGAATTCGGAGCTTACACGTAGTCGTGTCAATAAGTTCTACTGGTGGGTAGCATTAGGAAGTCAAGCGGGGAGCTTGTAAGTCCTTTTATATGAACTTCGATTCTTTCATAGTGGATTCAGGTTTACCTTGAGGATAGCTAGGTCAAATCCTCCCTAGGTTTTTAGCGTGTGGTTTCCTGGGTCATCATATCATTGTGTTATTTATATTTCCGCTGCTTTACATTCTTGATATGATTGTTTGCTTGTGTTAACCTAGAATTGCATAAATTTGACTAAGTTAATCACTTGGCTATTAACTAGGTTAATCTATTTGTTGTTTTAAGGGGTCTAAAACCTGTTCAAAGGGCACATTATTTCATGGACTTCACTTCCTTTTCTAGCCGCCACTAACATTTCAAGCTTACATCGGTACAAAATGCATCCTACAAACCATCTTTCCAGCACAGATTTTTGTTTTCTACTTAGTGAATCCCTAATATTTTGGTGCAGCAAGTAGACTATAATTGCTTATTTCAGTACAAAAATAGAATATTGCATACTTGTAGACACCACTACCAAGCTGATGTCGTGGAAGCTATAAGAAAACAAACACAATGCTTTCTGAATGGGAAAGAAACTAAACACGTTAGCTTCTAAATGAAAACCTCAAATCCACAAGGGGTCCCTTGAATCTACAAGGTGATAGGATTCTAGAATCCACATGAGAGAAATAGACAAAGTCTGTATTTTTTATAAATATGAAAATACTAAACTGCTCTGAAGGCTACAATATATTTAAATAGTAAAAGAAACCCTAGGGCAGCTAAGAAAATGCCAAAAAACTCTAATCCGCGCTAATCACGTAATTAGGCAGCAAAATAGTAAACTTTGCCAAAAATAGCAAAATTTAGATAATTGCAAAAATCGAAAATACTGTCACTAAGAGATATCCCAAAACAGACAAGACCTTATTCTGACTTTTAAACTAAAAGTTATTAAGGAAAAACAAATATTGCTATAAATAGCAAAAACATTGTTTTTGAGGCCTTAACGAAGGAATTTGTCTAAATTAAGGCGACACTTGAGAGACTCTCGAGTTTGGATCAAAATGCCGTTTCCCTTCAACTTGCCAAATTGCATACAATTCCAATACCATCACCCTGATGGCCTCTATTGGCACCCCCTTTGATCTTATGCCATGACTTCCGGCGCCCTTACTGCTCCAAAAAGGCCTGTGCTATCTATTCTACATCACAAGCTCCCTTGGCTGTGTTAGCTCCTACAAGACCTTAAAGTTGATTGTTCTACTACAATTTTAGTTCATTATGAAATCAAAGTGTCATTTAGATTGTCCACAATGATTTCTTTCACAAGCTTACAAAGCATATTGAGATAGATTGTCATTTCATTCATCATTATCCACTTCAAAGTATACTATTGTTTCATTCTATATTCTCGTTAGATTAGTTAGCTAGCATCTTCAACAAACCTCCTTCACTAGGCCACTTCCATAACCTTGTCTCCAAACTCAAGTTGGTTTCTCATTTACCAATATAATTTTAGAGGAGGCTACAAGTTCAACAGCCAAAGCCCATTGTACTTTACTTGCACTTTACTCTTTTCACTTTTATGTCACTCATATGCCTTCTTAAATAAAGCCAATCCCCTTATACAATTTATACAAAGTTTAATACATATACTTTCAGTCTTTTTAGTTTAACAATTATATTAATAAGTTATTCTTTTCACTACTACCTATTTTGGGACTTGATCAATTAACCAATCACTCCACTCCAATATATAACCATCAAAGCAATATTATATTGGTTTGTCATGTATTGGCCTAACTAGGGTTCTTTGTAGTGATGCCCCAACTTGATTGGATGTTGTTTAAGTGTGTGGTATGGGTATGTGTTGAGTTCCACATTAAGGATATACTGGATTGATTTATGCTTTATTAACAACTTCAAAAACCCTCCATTGTGACGAAACTAGTCCCTTAGAAGTATAGTGCAGATGTGGTCTTTTACTTGGGTCATTACAAATAATATCAAAAGTCGGTCTAATAACCCCATGTGGGCTCAAAGACAAAATCCCACAAAGTGGACCCTAATGAGGATGTCAAGAATTTAAGTGCGGAAGATTGTGATGTCCCAAATTGAGTGGATATTGTTTAAATGTATGTTGAGTCCTACATCAGATATATGCTACATAGATCTAGATTTTATTAAAAGCTACTAAGAGCCTCCATTATGACTAAAATGATCATATTGAGATATAGTGCAAATGTCACTAACGATTTTCCTTGATTCTTTCCATTTATAATTGTAATTTATTATATATCAAAAATGTAGTCACTGGGGTTTTATACCATGGACGTAGGCTATTAGGTTAAACCACGTAGCCCTCTTATATTCTTATTCTTTTTATCTTTCTCTTTGTTGCTTACACTCTCTCTATAAGATATTAAAAAAAAAAAAAAAATTCCTTTTAATTTTAACATGGTATGGGAGCATTCGTAACTATAACCAAAGATCTGCCTTCCCAAGTTCTCCCATGGATAAATTCAATTCCAGAACTATCATTTGTACACAAAGAATGTCAATGATCATATGCCTTAATTCAAATATACGTTAACAAAAGTATACATGCATGGTATCAGTTCTTCAGACAAGCTCATCACTGTAACAAACATTGAAAGATAATACCGGTTCAATAGTTTATTGATGACTCCTAGCTAGCAACCCACGTTTGTTTTGAGTAGCAATTTTATTTTGCGACACAAGGTTAATAACTTTAAACCTTTTTCATGTTTTAAAAACTATTTTTACAGTGTTATATGAACCGTCCCACTTTGTGTTGATAGCGAGCAGCCAAAGACCAAATCACATCATCATAACTCAAGTTCCATCAAAGCACACCTCAAAGTGACTTGCTAGGTACCAAATAGAAATTAACAAAACGTTGAGACAACTATTCTCCACAACATTTGAATTATATACTTTTATGATGTAGTCAAATTTAAAATTCTTTTAAAGCATCTAATCACGTCACTAGAGAGTAATGCAGTCGTCATTAAGGAATACATTAATAAACAACAGAAAATGCCAAACGAAAGCTTGTCAAAGACAGAAAAGCCATTGAGGTCCAAGCCAAAATTAAAGTTTTCAGAAATGATCAAATGAGATTAGCAAATGAGCATAGTATTAAGCGAATCTCGTGCACCATCTTGAGAAGTCTCAGTCCACTTAAACATTTAAGCATTCCATTAGAAGTGAGACCACTTTATTAGGAATTGAGAGGTCCAAACAATCAACACCGTAACTAGTGGTCTAAAAAGACATCTGAAGGATAGAATATCTTGATATATGGGATGATGCTCAGATTTTGTTCCTTTTTGTCCTACAAAACACATCAAAGGTAGAATAAATGTCTAATGAAGATAAAAGAGTTGGTAGGAAAGCTGGAATGTAATTTAGTTTGATGTCTATTTGTTAATTGTGAACCTAAAATCCCTAATCAAATATGACCAAGCAAGAAGTTAAGGTTATTGATATAGACTCTAGGAGAGTGCTTATACTTTCTGTATGTACTTTAATGAGAAAGATGCAATGTATACTCTCAATTTCTTTGGCTGGCTTCATTGGTATGGAAATGTTACTTCTCCTTTTCCTGGTCAGAAAACGATAATAAACTACATGATATATAGATGTAAACCCTCCCCCACAAACATATATGACACCCGCGAAAGCAAAATTTGATCTCACAGCTTTTTTTATATTTATCTTATTAAGTCATGGTTTGAGTTTTGGTCGTGCTAATAAGTGATCACAGAACTTAATGCTGAGCTAGATAGCTCACCTACGGGGTTGATTTGAATCAAAATAATGAATTCATGAATAAAGTACTATTGGTTGAAATTAGCAATTCTTTCAAATCAAAGATGACGAATCATTGGTGGGCAACTCCCTAATCAATGACTAGTCCATCTCCTTGCCTGACCGACTGGAGAAAAGTATCAACATCATAAAGTTAAACTTGAGGTCTGAAAATGGACTGTTCAAAATCAATCCCAAGGTTGGCAATTTAGCTTGAGCCTTGCTTAAGCAGTACGGGGAGGAGCTTTGCTTTGGTACTACGGACCTCGTTGAATTTGAGAACGTCTACACTCTACACTACCTAAAATTGACAGATGAATGAAAATTGACATATTTTTCAGCCAAATGAACGGATATGTCTCTTCTTGTATTATTTTTTTCCGGTAAAAAAAAAAAGCATTTTCCAAAAAGGGGAGATGACTGGTAGAATCGTGAGAAAAACCGTACTTTCCTACCCAACATTATGAATTTATGACATATCACTTGATGCTTTCTTGACTACCAAACCTATTATAATGCCAAGAGCCTTATTATAATTCAATTAATACTTCCTAATGTTCAAAATAAAGACATCTAAGGCTTAAATCTCCATTTCTCCAACTAAAAAAAAACACGTATCATCATAGGTTTTATGTAGGCTATCCAAAATTTCAACCCACCCAATCCATTTGGGCAGACCCAACACATTTCGCCCGGTTTTGCTCATTGGTTTAGTCAGAAGCTAGTCTATCATATATAGAGTTGGTCTTTTTGGGTCGAACATTGGTTCTTGTCCCTCCAACCCACCAAACGAATCCTTCCCCTATCCAGCTCTACCAACGAATCCTCCATCTACAACCTCAAAGAGCAACATAGCAATCCAATAGCCTCTGCAGCTCACATCCTCCATCTACAACCTCAAAGAGCCAACCTAGCAATCCAATATATAGATTTAGAGATACTACAAGTGTTATCACATAATTAAGCCTTAACAAACTAATATGTCACCAAGCATAAAGTGTAATTCAAACATTTACTTTTATATTGTTAAAGTGACACCAATTTGTTTTACTTAGTAATTTTGCCAATTTTGTAAAAGTTTTGACATTTTCAATAGATGAAACTCACTCGAATTAAAAAGAGTATAAGTTATCTATTTTCTCTTTTTTGTTAGGTAAATCATTGTAAAAGAAAAGTACGTGGGTTGAAAACCCACATAAGACACAACAAACACCACAAAGGATATCGATACCACTAACCTATCACTTTAACCTTGTGTGAGTGTCCATCAGATGTCACAATGATAGGTACATGAACATTTTCTTGTCAAAGAATGATTCTTTAGGGTCACTACATTTCTTGACCAGCTCAACAACACACTTAGCCTTCATAGTTCATACAACAGCCCTTGGTTGGAGCAATAGTGCAGTACACCGCTGCCATATTTTAGGACCACCACTTGGTCCCCCTCGAATACTTTTTGGTTCATAACATTGTCGACTAGCGCAGCAAGTCAACACCACACTTGGAACTTCATACTGAAGTACTTGATTGAAACTTGAAAGGATATACCACGGCCCCGCCACACATATACTAGAGATATGAGTGGTCTTATAGAACCACAGTTTCACAATGTGAGAAATTCATTTTTTTTTTTTTTTTTTTTTAGAAACAAAAACACACACACAAGGGGAGAGGGAAAGGGGTTCTAACACAAAGGTACACCACAACTCCACTCACAATTTCACAATGTGTGAAACTAATATACTACGATAGATAAGTTTCATAATACCATCCTATAAATTACTTTTACTGCATATGCAATTCAGCACCCAATAAAAATTGATGCTCACACCTTTATTATTTATAATGGTAAGATTTTGTTGTACTTTATGTCATTAAATAAACATTTCTTTGTCAAAATCTTATAACTCAACTGACATTTTCTAGTGTTCAACATTTAAAACTCCTCACACCTAACTATCAAATTAAAAATAAATAAATAAATAAGCATATCTTATACAACAACTATACTGTGGATAATTGAGTGAAAGTTATATATTTAACACCTATTTATATATATTTTTTAAAATATTCTATGACTACAATATACTTTTACCCTTAAGTTTGGGGTTGAATTCATTTTAGCCCTTTAAGTTTCAAATTTTTTATTTTGAACCTTTATATATGTTTGATTTTGTTTCTATATTGAGCGTTAATAATCAAATTACAAACAAAGATGTTTGTTAAACACGTATTTGACACTTAACAATCATTTTATCATTCTTCTAAAATAAACAATCATATTATTAACGAAGATAGATGGCATGTGGTACTTCATAAGACAACTTGCTCGCAATATGTGCTCTCAAATACTATTCTTTGAGACTATCTTATAAGATAATTTTTTCCCATGTTTGCCAATATAGCACCAAAATATATATATATATATATATATATGTTAATCCAATGTAATTTATTAATATATCTAAAACTTATTTAATTATTAGATTTTTAGATACATAATAATAATAATAATAATAATAATAATAATAATAATATCAATATATTTTTTAATTCCATATTACAATGAAAAAATAAGGAAAATGAACATATTTAGCATATATAAAACATAAGCTTTTAAGTAACTCTTAAACAAAGTAATTCTTAATCTTTAATCATCTTCATATTTAAAAAGAACAATAATGAACGATCGTATAACCCAATAATAGTTTCAACAAATATTAATCCTAAGTTATTAGTATGTTGTGATTGATAATTTGATATAACTTGCACCTAACCATACACACAAATATACATAAATTTTTCTTCTATTTTTTTTCACCACCATCTTCATATCAACGCATTTCATATTGAAAAAAGTTTAACTCCAAACCAGTTTAAAATTATTTTCTTCCAACCCATTATGTGACAATTGAAAAGGTCATCTATGTATAATTTTTAGTCACAAGACTTTTTTAATAAGTCACAATTACTTGATTAAATAATATACACAAATAGCCTTTATAAATCGCTCGCTACATAATGGGTTGGAGGTTTAGAGCTAATTTTCGACCTTCTATTTATCGGCAAGAAGAGCCATTGGCAGAACACCCCAGTCCAAAGAGTTGATATCCACTATATACATATGAGGCCCACATATTTTGAAAGAAAAGCTACATTGCATCTAATCGTTCTATAAGGTAATTTTCTCAATCCCGAAGCCCTCACAGTTTGATCTGTGAATTTTGATTTAAAATAAAATTTTAATGGAAAAAAAAAAAAAAAAAAAAAAAAAAAAAAAAAAAAAGATGAAAATACACTTTTGTTCCTTACATTTTTGGCCGATTCTTATTTTGGTCCCTATTTTGATTTTGCTACTACTCCAATCCCTAAAAATAGAAAATCAATTCTATTTTGGTCCTTACCGTCAAGCCCACTAATAAAAAACTTACTTGGCAGACTAAGTATCCTATTGGCACAATAAATGCTAAGGTGGCTAATAAAATATTTTAGTTGGCATTTTTTAAATGACACGCTAGCCTTTTAATTTATATAAAAAAAAAATTAAAAAACCATTTCAAAAAATTTATTTAAAAAAAAAACCTTAAATCTAATTTAATTAAAATTATTTCTTAAAAAACGAAAATCATTATCTTTTTAATTCTTTTTCTTTAACTTCATCAGTCATCAGAATTTAAAACAATCTCTCTCTCTCTCTCTCTCTCTCTCTCTCTCTCTCTCTCTCCTCTCTCTCTCCTCTCTCTCTCTCTCTCTCTCCTCTCTCTCTCTCTGATCTCAAATTCTCTCTCTCCATTGTAGCTCCATGGCCAAAGCTCACAAGCTCGGCCTTCTTCTCCACCACACACCTCCGATCTGACCCAAACTCTCTCTAATCTCAAAATCTCATCTCCACTCAAAACCTTACACCCAATCTCGACAACAACAAGCAAATCAACACGCCGATCTTCAAGGTTTTGATCATGGAGGCCTTAGGGTCTGATATGGAGAAAACAATGGGAAAAAATTGGAGTCTTGCTAGTGGGTGTTATGAAACATAGATCGGTGGTTGGTTAGCAGCTGTGGTGTTGTGGACCCCAGGTGGTGGCAGTTGTGGATTGGTTTGGATTCACTGGTTGTGGTGGGTTTTGTTGTTGGTGTGGGTTAATTGGTTTGTTTGTGTTTGGTCTCTCTTTGGTCGGTTGGGTTTGTTGATGATTTTGGCTTAGGTTGATAGGATTGGGTTTCCTCGAAGGTTTGTAGTGGATCTGATGGTTCTGGGCAATTGGTTTGTGTTGAATTTGACTATTTGGGTTTTTCTCTAAGGTTTGATGAATTTGGGCAACTGGATTGTGTTGATAGTTCTAGGTTATTGTGATGAATTTGGGTGATTTGGGTTCGATGATTGAATTGGGTTCTCTGTTCTTCATTCTTCTTGTTGGTATTTAATTTAATTTTTTTTCTTCTTTTTTTTGTTTGTGTTCCTGTGATCTGGATTGGAATTCTTGATTGCTGAATTTGATTTGAGAAGAACACAAAGAACAAATTGCAATGTTCTTACGAAAAATAATGAAAAGTAACAAAACTTTTTTGAATTAAATTAGATTTAATTTTTTTTGATAAATTTTTTGACCTGGCTTTTTTTTTTAATTAAAATGTTGCCGTGTCATTTAAAATTGGCAACTAAAATATTTTATTAGCTACCCCAATATTTACCATGCAAATAGAACACTCCGTCTGCCACGTAGGAGTTTTCTGTTAGTAGATTGACAGCAAGAACCAAAATAGAATTGATTTTCTGTTTTTTAAGGACTGGAATAGTAGCAAAATCAAAATGGGGACCAAAATAAAAATTGGCCTAAAATGAAAGAACCAAAAGTGTATTTTCGCCAAAAATAAAAAGAGAAGGAAATATATTATGGGTATAGCCGAGTTTGGGCCCTCTATTAGCTCATAGAGGTCCAAGCTTCGGCCAGGCTGGACATGGGCGGATGACTAAATGTCATTGCACAGAATCAGCCCCCGCCCATTAAGTCATTTCCATCTAAAAGAAATGTTGACCTAAAAAGGGCAGCTACATAGAGTATGTCCAACATGTATATTCTTACAGACTAACAGTATACATTTCTCTGTGCATACAGCCCTACAACAACATAACAGAAGTCAGATCATCAAAATCAACATTCTATTAAACCATTTTTTTTTAAATCCAAAAACTACCAAATTTTATTATTCACACCAAAAGGATGCTCCAACTGATAATTTCACCTAAGTGTTAACATGTTAAATTACAGAAACCTGATCATCCACATACATCATCCCCCAATAGTAAAAAATCTTTTACTTTGGTCCTCCAAATTTGTTCATCATCTTTGCAATTACAGGAGCCACTTAGGATTTGCTTGATGCTTTCGCAAGATTAGCAGGGTCCTTCATTACTGCAAAGCCAAGAACAGGGGAGAAGACAGTCAGACTATATAAAGCTTTGTGGCCGATGTGCACATATAGCATCATTCTGGGGGGCAGAGGTTAGTCTTAAGAATATCAATGATGCAAAATCTAGTAGGTTTCTCACAAATAAACAGAATGAAAAATTTTGCCCTTTAATGAGCATATTTTGACAAAATTCAATACACAATGTTTATGCTCAAAAGAAAGTAGTATTATATGAAAATTAATTCAGCTGTAAATTAAGAAAATAAGATTTTTAGAAACTCAATATTTAAATCATGATGACAAAAGAGATACAATATGAAAAGATTAAAAGCACATGTATAATATAATGTCAGCGCACAGAAAATTTAATACTTAGTCATCTAACTTAATCCTATTTTGACTGTAATTCCACACTTGTATAGGCCATACATTTGATCAGACCATTCGACATCATGCCTCATTTCATAAACATAATTCCTTGTGAGGTGGTCTTAGCATTCACTCCCTAACATCCGTGGCATTATAACATACACATTGCAAAGGCAAAACTGAGGCAAACTCAAGTCTGATTTTCACTGACTAAGCAAATGTTCTAGTTAAATTTCATCATGATTAGAGTGGTGACTTTAAAATCTTCTTATCACTCCATAGTGTATTACCATGCACGTTTTCTTTTATTTGAGAAGGAATTTTCATATTTATATCTTATTGGAATTCAAGCTATTCAAATTAGGACTTCTATTTATTTTCTTGTTGATCGTAATTAGGTGGACAGGGTTACTGTGGTGGTTTTATTCTGCCCATTTCCAGTCTTCCCAATTACAGTCTCGTTTCTTTCATTTAAAGTGCCAACCGGGACACAACCCATGCACACATATACTATACAAAAGAACTAAGCCCCCAAAAAGCTAGCAAGGGTTTACACTTACAGTAAAGGAAGGAAAGAGTAGGGGTGATGCACTTGGATTGTAACTGAAAAATCGTGTATCAATTGGTAGCATACGCTTGAGATATTAATGGATAAAATCATCGGGGAAAATCAGAATAACTTAAATAGACTAGAATCTAAATCTATTTGATCCAGCTCTTTTTAAAAGGATTATATATATATATATATATATATACACACTAGTTTTGAAGCACATGTTAGCCAGTAAAAAGATTACAATTATGGATAGAAATAGAATTTATATATAGTTATTTAATTATTGGATTGCCTAGAAATTATACTATTAAATGTTTCAAAATATTCACATATCAATACTTTAGCCCTGTTCCTGTCACTTTTCTCGTAAATGCTATTTTTTATATTTTACTGTCAAAGATCACATACATAAAAAAAAAATGTAGTATTTGTTATATTAAGTAGATAATATAATTTTTTATGCTATATTTTACGTCAAAATCTAAATACAGGAAAAAAAAAATTTATATAAATTAACTATAATAATAACGTAGATCATATTAGACTTTATACAAAAAAGAGCTTCAATATCACAAGCGTAGTTTATAAAGATGAGTATATATTGTGTACAAAAAGAGGTCTAAAAAAAAACGAATGCATCCATATCTACACCTATGATCTACAAAAGGGAAGACAAATTGATACCTAATTGATTAATGATTATGTCTCTATCCATCTTCCATGATCTTCAAAATTTCGTTTTTTTCTAATCTCTAGTGAAGTTTTCAAACACATATACATGTTATTTCCTTCTTTCTTTTCTTTCTCTATCAATTTGGTCATGGCTTTTTTTTTTTTTTTTTTTGGTTTCTTATCTCTGACCTGGATCCCATGTTTGTGTTCATCCATAGAGAGAAGTCTAACGATTGTGTTCGTGTCCATCAATAGAGTGGGTGGCTGACCAAAAAGGCTAACAAAGGGATAAGATCAAACAAAATAGAAGAAAAAAGACATACCAAACCCTTTCAGCCTGCTTGTATATTAAGGGTAAAAAAACAAAAAAAACAAAAAAGGTGCTGAAACAATAAACAAATAGCAGACAAGGTGCTCGACAAAAGCACTATTCACAGGTGCATTCGCACTATTTAATATTACATATATATATGTATATATATATAAGGTAAATCTATTCAACCGGGGGGGGGGGGGGGGGGGGGGGGGTGCGGAATCTGACGAAGGACTAAAAATAACCCTATCAAGAAAAAAGAGAAATAATCATAGTGAAATAAAATAAAAATAAAAAATAATATGATAGTAGAAAAAGTACCATCTTGAAGAGCAGCCATGACTTCTGGATCACTAAATGCTGCCATCAGTTCAGGGTCCAACACACAAAATATGAAAAGCAAATACAGATCAAAGACCCCATTGTATAAACAAATTTTTAATTTAAATACTCAATTATGCAATATAACCCTCTGGAAGAGTACAAAGGACATATGCGGTACATAGCTCTTCACATTATCTGCTTTTCAGTGGTGGTGCCAAAGATGTAATTGCAATAAACACTAAACTTTTCACATATACTACTCACTACTTAGCTAGAAAGCATCAATAATACTCATAAGAAAGATGTTAAAAGAATCAAATAAACAAAAATCATAAGGTACATATTTGGGGGGGGGGGGGGGGGGGGGGGGGGGGGGGGGGGGGGTGTGGGGGTGTTGTTTGTGGGGGAAGGAATCTAGCAAGTCCCATGAAACTTACATTCAATATTTTGCTAAAATCAACATTTCCAGGCACACCACCAGGCATGCCACCTGGGAAACCTCCAGGCATGCCTCCTGGAAAGCCTCCCGGCATGCCTCCAGGGAAGCCACCAGGCATCCCACCTGGAAACCCGCCTGGCATGCCTCCTGGTTTACTGGAAGATGACTGCTCTTGCTTCTTGGCCTTCTCATATGCAGCCTTCAACAGAATGCACAAGAAAATTCTCAGTTTTGTAGCAAAAGAATATCTAGATAAATTTGTTAGAAGCTAAACATTAAAAAAAAAGGTTACCTGAGCTTCGGCACGACGACGTTGTCTTTCACGTTCAATCTTTCTCTCCTTTCTTTCCTTGTGCAGCCTTTCATACTTCCGACGGTGTTCCTCAATCCTGTGTGCATTTGGTTCAACCTAGACGGTGCAGAAGTTGCAATGAGATGCCATAGAGAGAGAGAGAGAGAGAGAGGGAGAGAGGAGAGAGATGCCTAAATAAGTAAACATTCATGCAATACCTCTCCTGCACTGTTTCAGCCAAAACAAAAACTTTATCATACAGGCAGGCATTTTTAGCCATGTCAATTAGGCCAATATATATGCATTGGCAAATAGTTATAGCATCTCAAATACATTTTATACAATATGTCTCATTCAGAAAAACAATTTTCACATTCTAGGTGCGTTAAATATTAACTTCATTGTTCAATAGGCAACACAAAGCAGCTCATAAACCAAAACATAGTCAGCTACAGATAAGACAGTTTCTCAATCTTCGTCCAAGATAAAATGAAAATTGTAAGGAAGTTCAATTTTTTATGTTAATATAAGGTGTTAGGAAACCCTTCTTTGAAGGAAAAGAAAATGTTGGCTTTCATCAAACCAATGTCATATAGGTAAGCAGGCAAGATATCCAGACAGGCCCGATAGTGGATTAGATAAATGAGCAATTCACTATAGTTGCTATGAAAAAAATTATACATAAACATTACATATGTTTATTTAATTGCATCTAAGAACATTAACTATAACAATAGGATCTCATTTACAATCTTTCACTTCCGAAGGAAAAAAATGATTTTCTATCATGGCCTAGAAGAGAATATTAATTTATTGCAAAGATATAAGCATATATTCTACACAAATATTTTTAACTCTTCCAACTTAAGTCGAAAGTCTAAGTGTACCTCATTAACACTATATGATACAATATACAGTACAAAAACCACACAAACTGATACCAAAATATCCACATGAACACTTATTTAAATCACACACACACACACACACAGAAGCAACCTTCTTAAGAACAGCTTTGATTTCATCATCATAATCTATCGTTGATGCTAGGTGAAGATCCTTAGCAGCCTCTTCCCAATGACCAAGCATTGATCGTGCAATGCCACGGGACTTGTAGCCTTTAGCAGAATCTGGGTTAATCTGCAATTAAAATTATGCAAAAAATGTCAAACTCACCTTCTTAGAACATCGTATTGCACATTGCAACTAGCTCTAGAACACACAGGTTTGAATATGTAGGCTTCACTTAGCACATAAACTTGAATAATTCAAAATTAAAATCATGCCATAAATCCTAATAGAAAAAACTGTGCATCCAACCATGCATCACTAGATGTATTAATCAGAATGCCAGTACCAAGAAAAAACAATCATCTTCCTGGTCCACACAACCTGATGTACACCCTTTTTTTTAAGTCTCTATTCACAACATATGAGGAAAACAAAACCAACCTCCAAAGCTGCATTGGCATCTCGTATAGCTGCATTCGGTTTCTTCATCTTGATATAGACACTAGCTGTTAAAAAGATTTATAAACAACCCAATTATTAACCTTTCGGAGACCAAAAAAGCCAAGTTACAATTGGGACCTAGTAATTGCTTCTATTGCCCAATTAGACCGAGTAGATATTGATGTGGGACACAACACATACCCCCAACAACACAAACTTATTCAATCAAATCCACATAATCCAGAACATCACAAAAAAGTAACTCACAAATTTAACAAAATCCAAAAACCTTACCTCTCGTCCCATACATAATAGCTGAAGTCGGATTGAGCAAAATCGCCTCCGTGAGATTCTCAATCGCTTCCTCTAACTTACCTAAATTTCACAAAACCACACCATTCACAAAATGCCTCACTACATTACATAAATGAAAAATTATACATTTTCACAATAAACACATCTGTATCAATGTCAAACTTAATTCTATACCTTCAGAAATGGCTTCCATGGCTTTGGCCTTAGCTAACTGCGAGGCATCGCGGCCTCTCTTCAGTGACCTCGATCGATGGATCTCCCATCTACAAATTACCAGATCCTCCATCAACACAATTATACAGATAGAAATGCAAAATTCGATTGAAATAGAAAAAAGAAAGCACCTTTTGCGCAGGATCGTTGTCAGCCTCAACAATCTCGCCCTCAAGCTCAACATCAGACTCGATTATCTCGTCCTCCTCGTCTGCCTCATCGTCGGCATTTCCTTTCCCGCATCCATGTCCTCGTCGCTCTCCTCCACCACATAGCTCCTCTGCAATCGCATTCATGAAAACACACATACATATAGCTATATATATAAATACATAATTTGTGCGCGTGATAAACCCTAGAAAACAGAGAGAGAGAGAGTACAGATTTGGAGTCGCTGTGGTCATCCGCAGAGGAAGGAATCTTAGCGCCGGAGACTGAAAAAGGGGATCGTTTTGGTATATTAAAAAATAGGGGATTGAAATTAGAAACTATAGAGTGAGGTCTGTATTGATGAAAATTGAGATACATACCTGTCGAGGTAGTCGCGGAAGAAAGAGAGAGAAGGATCGTTGAGAAGGGAGGGATTGGACTTGCACTGCTCGATGAATTGCTTCAACTGGTTCAGTTTCGCCGTCTCCATTTCTCTCTTACTCTGTGTGATTGTGTGAAAGAGAGAGAGAGAGAGAGAGAGTAAAAGAGGAAGTTACAATAGAGAGGGTTTAGGAATTGATTCGATTCGGATTCGGATTCGGATTTGGAGGGTTTCCTTTGTCTCACTGCTTTTCTTTCGGTTTTCTTTTTCTTTTCTATATGTAAACGGAAAAGCGGCAGCAAGACTTATAAGTAGGTCCTTCTAGACTAGACTAGACTAGACTTCTACTACTCCGTGTTGGGTATGTATGAGAATAACCGACGCACACTTTCGCACATAGACTGAGCTGTTCTACGTGCGGTGGAAAAAAAAAATGGTAAGTTATGTTATAGTACCAAGTGGTTAATAATTTTTTTCAAAAAATAAAAATAAAATAATTAATCATAATATGCCACCTCAAAAAATTTAGAAAAAGTGCATGTAAAATATGTGATACTTCATACTATCGTCTTTCATTTTTTTTTAAAGAGCTAATATAGCTAATTCACTTTAATCTTTTTTATAGTAAAATAAATTAATACTATAAACTACAAATGCAATTGGAAAAGATTTAATGGGACTATGGGAGTCATATTATGTCCAATTTGTTTAAAACTTCTTTTTAAAACTTTTAGTTATGAAAATAAATTTAAGCTATCAATATGACAATATCATATCATACTAATAAATATTATGTTTGGGAAAACATTCAATATTAAGATCACTTTTTTTCAAACTATCATTGTCTAGGGAGTAGTGATTTCAATTTTTCAAAATTAAATAATAATAATAAAACTAAAATATCTTCATAGTTATAAAATTTTAAAATTTTTCAAACCTACTATGAATTATTTAAAACAATATATTATATTACTTGTAGGGACTCAAATTGAATTAGACCCAAACAATAAAATTTTTAGAGCATGGGTCGAAGGGCTAAGCACCAGCAAGGTAAACAATGGTCGACGTAAGGTTCATAGGACTAATAATAAAGGAATTTGACTAAGTGTTTGTGAATATAATAACAATGGCTTTGGCTAAGTGTTCATGAATAAAGTTCGTCCTCGGCCCCTATCCGAGGACCTCTTTCCTTAGAACTGATAAATACAAGAGTTGTCCTCGGACACCCCTAAGACTCCTCTCTTATTTCTCTTCCAGGGGGTCTCTCTCTTCCACATTGGCGTTGAGGGCATTATCTATTATATAGTTTTATTTAGTTGATCTCTGCCATCCACTTGTCAGTCACCTGAATTTATGTTTGAGGGCTTGTCCTATCAATCACCTTTGCAGGTTTTCTATTAGTTGGAGTAATCAAGGCTGCATTGTTCACTGGTCAATTCACCATTAATGCGGCCAGAGTGTTGGTGGCATGCATTTAATGAGCGAGTGACAGCTTCCTCTCTTCAACGTCGCCTCGCCGAGGAAGTGGGCATCCTCGGCGAGGCCCCTTGATGACTTGGGCCTCGTCCGCTTATCCTCGGATTATGCCCTCTCCTCGGCGTAGACCTTGGGCCCAATGTGGAGTGAGCCGAGATTGCTAAGTATTTGGGACCTCACAATAACCCCTCAAAATTCTGCTGTTCGGCCTCTTGGGCGGAGAGGAGGATTTTGACGTTCTCGGGCCTATTTTCTTGGCCTATCGAACCTTGCCTCTCTGTCAGTGTCACCATCATTTCAATTGCCCCTGCAACTCTCTTTAGCACAAAGGGCCCGCCCGAGGAGTTTTTCCTTATTTCTGTAAGTCTTCTTCTCTTTCTAGTATATACTTTTCCGCCTGAGTTCCTTGCTAGTTCTTATAGAATGGGTAGGTTTAAGTTGTTGTGCTTTAGCGCTCGGCTTTACTTGGTTTTCGTCCCTAGCAGGGCTCACTGCTTAGCACCAAAGGGATTGGCTTTGCCATAGGTTTGGGCCTATGGTTAGTACAAAACCCTAGTTCTATCCAGTGCTTAGATTGTCCTATAGTGACTAGTTTCCCCAGAGGCTTAAGTCCGAGGACCATGCAAGGCCTTGGTTCTGCCCAGTACCTGGTTTTATTCTTTTAAGTAATTAGTTTCCCCAGAGGCTTGGGTCCGAAGACTATGCAATGCCTAGGTTCTGTCTAACCCTTAGTTTTATTCTTTTAAGTAGTTAGTATCCCTAGAGGCTTGGGTCCAAGGACCATGCAATGCCTAGGTTCTGTCTAACCCTTAGTTTTCCTTCTGAAGTAGCTGGTTTCCCCAGAGGCTTGAGTCCGAGGACCATGCAAGGCCTTGGTTCTGCCCAGTACCTGGTTTTATTCTTTTAAGTAGTTAGTTTCCCCAGAGGCTTAGGTCCGAAGACCATGCAATGCCTAGGTTCTGTCTAACCCTTAGTTTTATTCTTTTAAGTGGTTAGTTTCCCCAGAGGCTTGAGTCCGAGGACCATGCAATGCCTAGGTTCTGTCTAACCCTTAGTTTTCCTTCTGAAGTAGCTGGTTTCCCCAGAGGCTTGTGTCCGAGGACCATGCAAGGTCTTGGTTCTGCCCAGTACCTGGTTTTATTCTTTTAAGTAGTTAGTTTCCCCAGAGGCTTGGGTCCGAAGACCATGCAATGCCTAGGTTCTATCTAACCCTTAGTTTTTCTGTCTGAAGTAGCTGGTTTCCCCAGAGGCTTGAGTCCGAGGACCATGCAAGGCCTTGGTTCTGTCCAGTACCTAGTTTTCTTGTTTTAAGTAGTTAGTTTCCCCAGAGGCTTGAGTCCGAGGACCATGCAATGCCTAGGTTCTGTCTAACCCTTAGTTTTCTTGTTTTAAGTAGTTAGTTTCCCCAGAGGCTTGAGTCCGAGGACCATGCAATGCCTAGGTTCTGTCTAACCCTTAGTTTTCTATCTGAAGTAGCTGGTTTCCCCAAAGGCTTGAGTCTGAGGATCATGCAAGGCCTTGGTTCTGTCCAGTACCTAGTTTTATTCTTTTAAGTGGTTAGTTTCCCCAGAGGCTTGAGTCCGAGGACCATGCACTGCCTAGGTTTTGTCTAACCTTTAGTTTTCTGTCTGAAGTAGTTGGTTTCCCCAGAGGCTTGAGTCCGAGGACCATGCAAGGCCTTGGTTCTGTCCAGTACCTAGTTTTCTTGTTTTAAGTAGTTAGTTTCCCCAGAGGCTTGAGTCCGAGGACCATGCAATGCCTAGGTTCTGTCTAACCCTTAGTTTTTCTGTCTGAAGTAGCTGGTTTCTCCAGAGGCTTAAGTCTGAGGACCATGCAAGGCCTTGGTTCTGTCCAGTACCTAGTTTTCTGACTTGCTCCGCCGAGGAGGGGACCTTGCTCCGGTCTAGCCTCTTCGTTTGGCGTGCCTCTTTTGATTACAAGGCGTCCAAGGCTGTTTGAGTAACGCACTTGACGCTTCGGTGCCTCCTCGTTAATGAGGCGCCTCCTCATTAATGTCCTTGCGGATTTACGAGGATCTAGTGGCGGATAAGCCCCTTGGAAATTGGGCGGAGTTATTGCCTCTGGTAATCTCTCCCTAGGATTTTGTGCGGGCTGGCTCTCACCAATTTTCTGCCTTCTATATAAGGCATTTCTGGGACAGCCCTTTCCTTCAAACTTAACAAACATCTGAATTCAAATTTCACAAACACACTGTCCAGGGGCTCCGCAAAGATAGCAGTTTATGCCCCACAAAATGAATTAGCCCTTAGAAAGGGCGGTTACGAGGAACCCTAGCCCCTTTTAGGAGCCGCGGATGGCACCCTGACCGTGGACGTCATGCTGGGGTTGGGGTAGGAGGGGGCCGAAAATTCTTCTTCTTTTCAACCTAGCCAGAGGTGGGACCCTCCTTGCTATTTGGAGGGAGATCCAGAAAAAACGTAACCTCCCTCCCCTAGGTTCTGATCTGTCAGCCCCCCAAGCTGGCAGTGATGGGGTTGGGAGGGAAACTAGGCGGAACCGAGAGGTGGAGCCGTTAGGCGCCGCGGCCTCTTCTTCCTTCAACGTTGCCTTCCTTCCTTCCTTTCCTCTTCTCTTGCTTCTCCACCAGCCTTGTCAGGCGTTTTTCTTTGTAGTTAGCTTTAGAACAAGCCTACATGGGCATCAATTGTAAGATGTAACTTTTTCTTCATATATTAATAAAGAAGTAGACCCATTTCATCTCTTTTATTTTTCACATCTTTTCGTTTCTTGTGATCGTTGCCTTCTGAGTAAATGTTGTTGTTGCACGCTGTACTTTTTTTTTTTTTTTTAGAAGTGTTGCTCTTCATCTTTTCACACCAACCATCGCACTTGCTAGTACACAAGTCCTTCCCACAGACGGCGCCAATTGTAGGGACTCAAATTGAATTAGACCCAAACAATAAAATTTTTAGAGCATGGCTCGAAGGGCTAAGCACTAGCAAGGTAAACAATGGTCGACGTGAGGTTCATAGGACTAATAATAAAGGAATTTGACTAAGTGTTTGTGAGTATAATTACAATGGCTTTGGCTAAGTGTTCATGAATAAAGTTCGTCCTCGGCCCCTGTCCGAGGACCTCTTTCCTTAGAACTGACAAATACAAGGGTTGTCCTCGGACACCCCTAAGACTCCCCTCTTATTTCTCTTCCAGGGGGTCTCTCTCTTCCACATTGGCGTTGGGGGCATTATCTATTATATAGTCTTTTTTAGTTGATCTCTGCCGTCCACTTGTCAGTCACCTGAACTTATGTCTGAGGGCTTGTCCTATCAATCACCTTTGCAGGCTCTCTATTAGTTGGAGTAATCAAGGCTGCACTGTTCACTGGTCAATTCACCATTAATGCGGCCAGAGTGTTGGTGGCATGCATTTAATGAGCGAGTGACAGCTTCCTCTCTTCAACGTCACCTCGCCGAGGAAGTGGGCATCCTCGGCGAGGCCTCTTGATGACTCGGGCCTCGTCCGCTTATCCTCGGATTATGCCCTCTCCTCGGCGTGGACCTTGGGCCCGATGTGGAGTGGGCCAAGGTTGCTAAGTATTTGGGACCCCACATTACTCAATGAATTATTCAAAGCAATTCAATACAAATAAAAGAAACGCTATCATTTCTTAACAAAAAAAGGCTATCTACTAGGTTAATAAAATATTAGAAAATTTTGATGAAATTATATTTTTGATATATATATGAATAAAATTTGATTATAAATTTTTTTGTCAGAATTATGATATATATATATATATATGTGTGTAAGGACTCAAATTGTACTGGACCCAAAAGAGAGATGGGATTCAAGCCCAACAAGCCCAAACAATAAAATTTTTAGAGAGTGGGTGTAAGAACTAGTTCCAGTGAGTGGAAAAATACATCATTCTTGTGTAGCAAAAGGAATTTCAAATTAAATAAAAGAAAAACTCTTGCTCTCTTCTCCTCGGCTAGATTTCTAGTCTATATCTCTCTGGATTCTTTCTTCTTTTCTTTCTTCCCCCCTCTTCCAGTGTACTCCGATTTCACGTTATATACTACCTTCTTCACCCTGCTTTCACTGTACACGTGTAGGTTCCATTCTGAGAACTTCTTTCTGTTCCATCCAGAACTTCCTGGATCCTCCGCTCAATGGCCATAAGGCTGCTTGGTTACTGTTCAGATATCACCTCCACATTAATGCGGCCAGAGAGTTAGCTGGGAAGCATTTAATGTGAAGGTAGCAGCTTTTAGGAGATATTTGTTACCTTTCCCAGTTCCTTCTTTGTTCAATATTCATTAGTTAGTTTGCATGTAATTCTGCGAAGTTCCTTGACTATTAAAAGAGTTACACCCACCTCGGACATTGGTTTGAGCAATAAATCTTATCCTCGGACAAGTGAGTGTCCTCGGACTGGGCCGTTGGGCCACAAGCCCACTCGGATAATAGGCCCCACAATAGCCCCTCAAAATCTCTCTTTTTGTTACCATGGAAAAAGGGAGATTTTGATATCTCGCCCTCAACTCTTTCATTGGGCCTTCCTAACTTTTAGAACGCCTTTCTATCTGCCCTAGGCACGCTCCTGACATTTTGGCGTCAGGAGCGCGCCATTATTAAATGATGGCGGCTTCTTTGTCCCTCGTGTTTCTGCACGATGTGAATCTAACGGTTCAAAATCCTTGGTAATTATGAGCGGGATTTTTCCCGCTTACGATTTCTGCGCCCCTATAAAGAGTTTTTCAAATCAATTCTCCTTTTAGTTATCGAAAATCATACTGTTTCAGCGCGTGTATTCATTGAAACTGCCCCTTTCTCTTTCCTTTCTACGCTCTCATAAGTACTAGGAGTTTGTCCAAGGAGCTCATTTTCCACACCTGTAAGTTTCCTTAACCCTCCTTAGTCTTCAATCCTTTTCGTTAATTGCCTTCACGATTTTTAGGAAATGGGTAGATTTAAGTATCTAGTTGATTCCGAGGAGCAAATGAAGAAATTTAGAGCTAGGTATGGGATCCCTCGACGATGGGCATGAGGTATGCTTCCCTGGAAGAGTGGTTCGATGAGAGGAAAACGGGGGAAGTAGTCATCCCCATGATCGCTTTCATAGAGGGAGGGATGACTATTCCGATGGGCAATCTCACTAAGAGTTACCTTAGGTTCTTTAGATTGTCCCTCACACAATGCGCCCCAAATATGTTCAGAGTGCTAGGGAGTATAGAGGCCCTTAACGCGAGGCTGAACCTAGGCCTTACCCATCACGATGTGAACTGGGTGTACAACCTCCAGCATTTGAAGGGTCAGGGGTATTACCTTAGGTCTAGGTTCCCCGAGGTAAGGCTAATCAAGTGCCTCCCTACATCGAACAAGGGCCTAAAAGATGATTTCCTCATTTTTTCTAGGGCATGGCACGATGGTTTATCCTGTCCGACCCAAGAGGGAACACCAGGTGGGGATTTTAGGCTGGACGCCTCTGCACTTTAATTTATATTCCTTAATTCAAGTTGACTTCATTTCTGACGGAATTTTTTGCTATTTTATTGGTTTCGCAGATAAGCGCGCTACCAAGCCTCAATTCAGACTAATTAACAGGGAGAGCTTGGATAAAATCCTACGGTCCGAGGTGTATGTAAACCCATCCGACGGCCAACTGAGAGTAGCGCACATAATCCTACAATACAAACCAATCTCCACCGCCTTTCAAGCTCCCAAGTGTATGATAAAGGCTAGAGATCCTCGGCTGCATCGAATCAGCGTAGCCTTCGACGGACTTATTGTTCCTGAAGGTGTTCCCATTCCTAAAGGTACCCCCTTCACTCAGCCAATACCTATAGCTGCTATTTCCGTAGGGGCTTCCTCGTCACGCCCTGCTATTCAGGAGGTGAAGAAGGAAGAGGAAGAAGAAGAACAAGAAGAAAAAGTTGTAGAAGTATCGGATTCTGCGGACGGATTTGAGGTCTTCAACCAACCCCAATCTCCCGAGGTGGTTTCTGGCGACATGGGCATCCAGAGAAAGAGCCAGAGAAGTTTGTTGGATGTTATCGAAGGCAAACCTGGAAAGGAAGCACCAGGGAAGTCCGCTCAAACCACTCTCCCCCCTCCCCCTCCTCCTCAACTTCCCCAATCTCAGAGGGAAGTTGAGGAGCCCGAGGCCTGGCTCCCTGCTCCCATGCTTGGCGGTGAGCCTTTGAGGGAAGACGCATCCATTAGAGACTTCAATGGTGGGATTGGATGCCACGTCGCCTCGGCCCTAAAAGAAACCCTCCTTCTTCCTAGGGACATGGCCGAGCTCAAGAACATGAAGAAGAATGAAATCTTCATGAACATGAAAAGGCATTTGGGCATGGTATAGTATCCTTACAGCTTTACTCGTTCCTTTTAGTTTACTTTATCTCTGACTCTCTCTTTTTTTTTTTTTTTTATAGGCTGTTCAAGCCACTTTCAGGCTAGAGGAGATGACCAATGCCTTCTACTTACAGTTGGACGAGGAGAGGAAGAAAAGAAATGCAGCTGCTCAGACACTTACTGTCAGTAAGCAGAACATTGCAGAGCTGAAGAAAAAGTTGGCCAACGAAGAATACGCTCGAAAGAGTGCTGATTCAGCTTTGGCTGGCTTTCAAAAGCAAGCTGAAGATCAGAGGAAAAGCCTCCATGATGCTAATGACCAACTGGCAGCTTCTAAGGAACAAGTATCAACTCTGATGAAACAACTGGAAGAAGCTCAAAGGCTAAGGGGTCAGGCTGAAAAGGAGAGGGATGAGGCTGAAAAAGCAAGAGCCGAGGCTGAGAAAGAGAAGGATGAGGCCGAACAGTAAGGATATGACGTCGGCGTGGCTAAGACCGAGGATAGATTCCGAGCTGAGGTCCCAGTTGTGTGCCGAACATACTGTGCACAAACTTGGGAGGAAGCTCTCAATCGTGCTGGGGTCGAGCCATCATCAGAGTTGAGAAGGCCTGAGAACACTTACTTCCCCCCAGCCATACGAGCCCCAAGTCCTTCTACTCAACAACAAGAGGTCTCTTCTACTGCTGTTGGCTCGGCTGAAGAAGTTCAGAATCAAAATCCTCTCTCAACCAATCAGCAGAAGCAGCCTGAAGTGTCTGAAGCGGTAATAGAGACCTCTTCGGCCAAGGCCGTAGATGGACCTAAGGATGGAGCAGCTTCTTAGAGTTTTGAAAAGGATTTAGCTTCTACCATTTTACCTGTTGGGGAAGCTTCAAAGGAGAAGGAGAAAGGTGTTCCCCCTCAGGAAACTACCAAAGTTCCACCACCCAAACTACAAATAAAACTAAGCAAATAGTTGATGTAATTTTTTTTAATTTTAATTTAATTTTTTCTTTTTTGAGGATATTCTTAAGTGTGATGTATATTTCCCTTCTCATATTTATATAAGACATTATGGTTTTATCTATTACTTGTGTAATTTCCTGCATGACTATTCTTTTACTTTTATATTATCCCAGGCTATAGAAGAGTAAAATCTGACACTATGAGAGAAAACTTAACCTTAGGTATGTTAATTAAAAATCAAAGCAAACTGGAGATAGCATTCCAAACAATTAGTCCTTGGAGGTATTGAACACCCTGAAATGCTTTAAGTGATGCTCATGGAATTTGCCTTGATATATAAAGATAATCACACAGATCCCATTTAAGAAGCGTTGATTTTCACTAAGTTAGTAGTATAAACAATCTGTCATACCTTAGCCTAAGTATAATACTCCAATTAAGGTCACAGTGTGCATTAATTTTCACTAAGCTGTGGGCCAAGAACCTTACATGACTTAAGTTCTGCTTAACACTTCAATAAAAATGACAGTGTATTAATTTCCACCAAGTTGTGGTCCGAGGACCTTACATGACTTAACTTCTGTTTAACACTTCAATAAAAATGACAGTGTATTAATTTCCAACAAGTTGTGGTCCGAGGACCTTACATGACTTAGTTTCTGTTTAATACTTCAATAAAAATGACAGTGTATTAATTTCCACTAAGTTGTGGTCCGAGGACCTTACATGACTTAGTTTCTGTTTAATACTTCAATAAAGATGGCAGTGTATTAAATTCCACCAAGTTGTGGTCCGAGGACCTTAAATGACTTAGTTTTTGTTTAATACTTCAATAAAGATGGCAGTGTATTAATTTCCACCAAATTGTGGTCCGAGGACCTTACATGACTTAGTTTCTGTTTAATACTTCAATAAAAATGACAATGTATTAATTTTCACCAAATTATGGTCCGAGGACCTTACATGACTTAGTTTCTATTTAATACTTCAATAAAGATGACAGTGTATTAATTTCCACCAAGTTGTGGTTCGAGAACCTTACATAGCTTAGTTTCTGTTTAATACTTCAATAATTTGAGAAACACAAGTAATAGAATTAAGGATAAGCTATAAGAGGGAAGTAGAACAGAACTGTTCATACTAATAATAATACCTCTTTAAGTTATTTACATTCCAAGGGTGAAGTATAGTTTTTTCATCTAAATCTTCTAAGTAGTAAGCCCCTATTCCTGCTACAGATGTAATACGATATGGTCCTTCCCAGTTAGGCCCTAACTTTCCCCAGGCTAGATTTTTGGTAGTTCCCAAGACTTTTCTCAATACCAAGTCCCTTGGAGTTAACGGCCTCAGCCTTATGTTTGCATCATAGCCCTGTTTCAGCTTATGTTGATAATAGGCCAACTAAACCATCGCTTTTTCTCGCCGTTCATCTATCAGGTCTAGATTCTTACCCAAAAGCTCATCATTGCCATCTGAGGTGAAAGTACTAGTCCTTAATGTGGGGAAACCCGTTTCGAGAGGAATCACAGCCTCAGCCCCATACGTCATTGAAAATGGGGTTTCTCCTGTTGACCGCTGGGGCATTGTTCGATATGTCCAACGGACATGTGGCAGCTCCTCCACCCATTTTCCCTTCGCATCATCTAGCCTCTTCTTGAGCCCACTCACAATGACTTTATTGACAGCCTCGGCCTGCCCATTTCCCTGTGGATAAGCTGAAGTGGAATATCTGTTCTTTATTCCCAGGTCGGAATAATACTCCCTGAAAGCCTTGCTATCAAATTGAAGACCATTATCCGAGATAAGAGCCTGAGGAACCCCAAATCGCGTGATGATGTTCTTCCAAACAAACCTTTTGACATCCACATCCCTGATATTAGCTAGGGGCTCAGCTTCGACCCACTTCATGAAATAGTCCGTGCCAACTAGCAGGTATTTCTTATTTCCTATTGCCCTAGGGAAAGGACCAATAATATCTAAACCCCATTGCGCAAAAGGCAAAGGACTAGAAAGAGGGTTAAGGACTCCCCCAGGCTGATGGATGTTTGGAGTAAACCTCTGACATTGATCACATTTTCTAACATATTCTTGCGCTTCCTTTTGCATGCCTTGCCACCAATACCCTTGGGTGATTACCCGATGAGATAAAGACCTTCCTCTAGTGTGACTCTCACAAATCCCTTCATGCAGCTCCTCTAGAAGTGCCTCTGATACTTCAGGGTGCACACAAAGCAAATATGGCCTAAAGAAAGAGCGTTTGTACAACTTCTTGTCCTCGGACAGCCAGAACCAAAGAGCTTTTCTTCGTATCTTGTCAGCTTCCAATTTGTCCTCGGGTAGTACATTCTTCTCAAGGAATAACATTATAGGATCCATCCAACTAAGCGCCGAACTGATTTGATTGACTTGAAGCGAGTCCTCTGCTACTGGAATGGGTGTGCTCAAATCTTTAACCATGATAATCCGAGGTAAGTTCTGCGCTAAGGAGTTAGCGAGGGTAGCCAGAGAGTCCGCATGTGCATTTCCACTTTTAAGGACATAGGATAATTCAAAAGATTCAAAATCTGTTTGCATACGCCTAACTCGGCTCAAGTAACTTTGCATTCTGGTGTCTCGAGCTTCCAATTCCCTTCTAACCTGGCCCACGACCAGGCTTGAATCCGAGAACATCTCCACTTTTTTTCCACCCAGCTTCTTGACCATCGTCATTCCTACTAATAAGGCTTCATACTCTGCCTTGTTGTTAGTGGCTGAGAATCCCAACCTTAAAGACTTCTCAACGATGGCCATTTCAGGAGATATTAGGACCAGCCCCACTCCTGACCCCCTTTGGTTTGCTGCTCCATCCACATACACCTTCTAGGGAGAGGAATGTTGCATGGATATAAGGCCAACCGATTTTTCATCCATGCCATGCGGACTTGCACCTATTTCCTTAGGGCCTTCAGCAAATTCGGCCACCAGGTCGGCGAGAACCTGACCCTTCACAGAAGTACGAGGCATATACTTTATATCGAAAGCCCCAAGGATTGTGCCCCACTTAGCAACCCTGCCAGTGTAGTCTGCACTCCGAAGTATAGCTCTAAGTGGATACCAAGTCAGAACAACCACAGTATGTGCTTGGAAGTAATGGGGGAGTTTCCTTGTAGCATGCACCACTGCCAAAATGGCCTTCTCCAATGGTAAATAACGCACTTCAGCCTCATGAAGTGATTTGCTCACATAGTAGACTGGCCGCTACACGCCATTATCCACTCGTATCATAACAAAACTAATAGCATAAGTGGCTATCGCCAAGTAGGCGAAAAGGACCTTGTCCACCTCTAGACTAGACATGATGGGTGGCCGAGACAGATATTCTTTTAGTTGCTGAAATGCCAGGGCGCATTCCTCAATCCACTCGAAACCTTTCCACTTATGGAGTAAAAGGAAGAAAGGCCTGCACCTATTCGCCGACCTGGATATGAATCTGTTCAATGCAGCGGTCATCCCAGTCAACCTCTGAACCTCCTTGGGATTCCGAGGTGGTTACAAGCTATTTATGGCTTTAATCTGGTCAGGGTTCACTTCAATTCCTCGGTGGGTCACCATGTAACCCAAAAACTTCCCAGAACATACCCCAAAGGAGCACTTGGATGCGTTCAGTCGTAACTTATGCTCCCTCAAAACCTCAAACGTGCTGGTGAGGTCCGTCACATGCTCGGCCATTACCTTGCTCTTTACTACCATGTTATCAATATAAACATCTATGTTGTTGCCCAACTGTGGCTCAAACATCTTCGTCATCATCTGTTGGTAAGTTGACCCCGCGTTCTTCAAGCCAAAGGGCATTACCTTATAGTGATAATTTCCATTGGGAGTGAGAAAAGCTGTCTTCTCTTGATCACCCAGTGCCAGTGGGATCTGGTGATAGCCCTGAAAGGCATCTAGGAAGCTCATCCGAGGATGACCTACTTTTGCATCCACCAGCTAATCTATACGGGGCATAGGGAAAGGATCCTTTGGACAGGCTCTATTAAGATCTGTGAAATCAACGTACACTTGCCATTTTCCATTTTTCTTCTTCACTACAACTGTGTTTGCCAACCACTGAGGGTAAAACACTTCCTTGATAGCCCCAGCCAGCTTGAGCTTGTTCACCTCGTCTTTAATAGCCTCGGCATGCAATTTGGACGGACGCCGAGGTGGTTGTTTCTTAGGAATAACAGAAGGATTGACATTCAAATGATGACAGATAAAATCTGGATCCACTCCTGGGGCCTCATAGGCATTCCATGCAAACACATCAACATTTCTCCTTAGGACCTCAATCAACTGATCTTTCTCCAATGGAGGTAACAATGCTCCAACCTGAAAGTACTTGTCTGGATCATCACCAACATTCACCATTTCTAACTCTTCACACTCCGCTTCCTCGGCAGACGTGCTGAGAAGGTTTCCTACATTCCTTGATTACTATAAGTCATTCTTGGCCATGGCCGATGTACCCACCTCTGGCCTATGTTGAATAGCAGCTACCATGCACTGCCTTGCCATGACTTGATTTCCCAATATTTCCAACACTCGGTCTCCTGATGGATATTTCACCTTCTGATGAAGAGTGGAGGAAACAGCCCCCAAGGTATGCAACCAGGGCCTACCCAAAATCGCCGTATATGGAGAAAAAACGTCTACCACAATAAAATCCACCTCCATCACATCTGAACCTGTCTGCACAAGTAACCTAATCATACCCAACGGAATGACCGATCTACCTTCGAAGCTTACCAACAGGGAGTTATAGGTTGTCAGGTCTTGGGGTGTCAAATTCAACTCCTTGTATAGGTCAGGATACATCACCTTGGCTGCGCTCCCCTCATCAATCATCACCCTTCTTACGTCATACCCACCAATCCTAAGCGTAACCACCAAAACATCATCATGCGGTTGTATGGTTCCTCTTTTGTCCTCATCTTAAAAGCCCAGCACTAGTGAGGTGCTCAGTCTTGCTTTCTTCGACATTGAACTTGAGCCCCCATCCGAACAATGAGACACAGACAGTATTCTAGAGGGACAAGACCCTGTTCTTCCTAGGCAGCAAATATAATATTTATTGTGCCCAGGGGGCTCCTGAAGAGGCATCTCCTCTCAACGTCGACCCTGTCTGACTTCCTCGGACACTGGAATGGATCCCCTGCCATTCTATTGGGCAGTCTAAAGAAAGGCTCGTCTTGTATCTTTTCTAGAACCCGCTGTATTGGTTCTCGGAACACAACGTTAACCACCTGGAGTTAGCAGATCCTGACTGCCCTGCAAAGTCTCTCCGAGGTCGATTGTTGTTATACCGATCCGACCTGAAATCCCTCCTCTCTTGAGGGATCACCTTGGACTTTCCTCTACCCCGTATCTGATCTTCTTCTATCCTTCTATACTTGTCAATTTTGTCCATAAGCTGTCGCATGCTGGTAACAGGTTTACCTGTTAAGGAACTCCTCAGATCATGCTCGGTTGGAAGGCCCTCCTTGAAGGTATTAATGGCCACATTGTCATTGGCTCCATCTACCTCGTTAAACATTTCCCAATATCTGTCATAGTAGACTTTCAGAGTTCCCCCTCTCGCATAGACATGGATAATAACGACCCCAAGGGCTGAACAACCCTCCTGCAAGTGATAAAGCGAGCACCAAAAGCTTGGATGAGTCCCTCAAAGGAGTCAATAGTATTCGCTCCTAAACCGTTGAACCATCTCATCGCCACTAGACCTAGGCTAGAGGGAAAAACCTTGCACATCAGGGCCTCGTCCCTGGAATGAATGGCCATTCTCTGACTGAAATGGCTAACATGCTCCACCGGGTCCGTCTAACCATTGTAAATGGTGAATGTAGGTTGATGGAACCGCCGAGGAAGACTTGCATCCTCTATACGTCGCGTAAACGGCGATTTGGAAACTTGACTCAGCGCTTTGTTCAAAGCGTCGTTCCCTAAGCACTGACGAAGTGGACTCTTATAGTTCGCCTACGGTGATGCTCCTCATCATGTGAAAAAAGCTCACTAGGCGGAGTTCTAGACCTTCGTCTGTAGCTTGTGTCATCTAACTCCTCAGAGGATTGCCTCGAGTTGTGAGTCGTACGCTTCCGTCGCTCGTAACGTAATTCCCTTTTTAACCTATTAATCTCACGCTACATGTCCCCATCGTTCTTCGCATGGGAGACATGGCTCTTCCCCCGAGACTGACTCTTCTCCGTGTGGGTTGTTCGCGCACTTCCCTCGCAATCCCCCCTTTGTTCATGGATCACCAACGGGTTACCATGTTGAGACCCCCTGGACTCTGCCTGGTATGGACTAGTATCCATCTGCTGTGGTGCTCCCTCTGCCATCAGTTGTTGCACTTGTCTTTTCCTACAATCGGATCAAGCTCTCCCCACAGACGACGCCAATTGTAAGGACTCAAATTGTACTGGACCCAAAAGAGAGATGGGATTCAAGCCCAACAAACCCAAACAATAAAATTTTTAGAGAGTGGGTGTAAGAACTAGTTCCAGTGAGTGGAAAACGGCATCATTCTTGTGCAGCAAAAGGAACTTCAAATTAAATAAAAGAAAAACTCTTGCTCTCTTCTCCTCAGCTAGGTTTCTAGTGTATATCTCTCTGGATTCTTTCTCTTTTTCTTTCTTCCCCCCTCTTCCAGTGTACTCCGATTTCACGTTATATACACCTTCTTCATCCTGCTTTCACCGTACACGTATAGGTTCCATTCTGAGAACTTCTTTCTGTCCCATCCAGAACTTCCTGGATCCTCCGCTCAGTGGCCATAAGGCTGCTTGGTTACTGTTCAGGTATCACCTCCACATTAATGCGGCCAGAGAGTTAGCTGGGAAGCATTTAATGTGGAGGTAGCAGCTTTTGGGAGATATTTGTTACCTTTCCTGGTTCCTTCTTTGTTCAATATTCATTAGTTAGTTTGCATGTAATTCTGCGAAGTTCCTTGACTATTAAAAGAGTTACACCCACCTCGGACGTTGGTTTGAGCAATAAATCTTATCCTCGGACATGTGAGTGTCCTCGGACTGGGCCGTTGGGCCACAAGCCCACTCGGATAATGGGCCCCACAATATATATAATATGTTACACCACCTAATATTTTTTAATTAAATGTGAATTTTAATAAATCCACTGTTGGATTACATTATCTTCATATATTTTTCATGCTTACAAAATTTACAGATGACCAAATATCAATAGTCATGTCATCAATCAATTGTTTAATTAAAGTTTTTGTAGTTTAAAATTATGCATAAAATATTAGTTTATGGATCAAATGATAAATTATATCCGATTAGAATGAAAATTGGCATGCATTTTAAGAACATATAAAATATGTAATTCGACTATTAGATTTCAAAATACGAATTCATTAATAAATTATTTGATGATGTAACATTATTTAGAGTAAAACCAAAGTGTAACTTGAACTTAAACCCAGAGATAAATATGAATGGGACCCATGAATTACTTTTTATTTATTTATTATTATCTATATATACTATAAAATCAATGCTTAAAACTTTTTGTTGACTTCATTATATGTTGACGCCTAAGCTTTGGATACCTCACAAATTTCCACACCATCAATCATTTTATTTATTATTTTTCTATTTTAAATTAAAACACGCTAAAAAAAATTAGAACATGCTACTATTGAAAAGCAATCGATAAAAGTAAAACAAACAAAACCCTAAACCTAGAACAATAGAACCGACTCCCGTCTCCCTTCCATTCATTCCCATCCCATCCAAGCCTCTCTTCCTTCTGGTATCAAGATCTCTCTCAACTATTATATATGTGTCATGGAGTGTTGGGAGCTTTGAAAGATAGATGGTTCTCACTAGACATATTGTAGTTAATTTATTGACTTCTGGGATCATCATGCTGTTGTTAATTTAGTGCATTCTTTTGGCATTATATTGTCTCAAGACTCCTCCATTTAGAGAGAGGACTTGGTTAGAAAATTTACCCTTTTAGCTGTGATTATCTTAATTATGTTTGTTAACATCACCCTCTTTAAGCTATATCAACAAACAGCTTGACCTGAAGAAGATGGAAATAAGAATAATCTTCTAAACAACATAGCTGATTTGACATCCTTCTCAAATACTAAGTAAGTTGTATAGTGGTTTAATTCCTTCTTTTCCTTTGTCTTTTGGTACACCAACAATTCAATTTTTTATTTTTTATTTTTTTGGTTTTCAAAAAGGTTAGTTTTTGTGCACATATTTGTACCTTTATAATCTAAACACAAAGAATAAGTTTCATATTGTGTTGTTTGAAACTTCAAATTATTGTTAAAAATAACTTGTGTATATTGCAGGAATGGTAGAGTTATATTAGAAGATAATGCATAACTTGACAGGAATTCTCACCTTATGTTGCCTATACAGTATTTTGGATGCCCTTTGAGCAATTGCATGCATTGATGTATGATTGAGATTTTTTTTTTTTTTTTTTTGAAGCAATGCTTGAAATTAAACACCTTGACTTATAGGTAGGTCCTTCTAGACTAGAATTCTACTACTCTCTATTGGATATGTATGAGAACAATACTAGCGACACACACTTTGTCATATAGACTGTTAGGTTCTAAGGTCTTAGGATTTTATGTATTTAGAACTCTAATATGTAATGTTGGCAAACCATGATCAAAACAATGTATTTAGTCTTGTTTAAGTTTGCTCAAAGTTGGTTTAATATTGTAAAGTTGGAATCGAGTGACTGCAGAAGCATTGGGGCTTCTCGGTCTGGCTCGATCGATCGAAGGTTAGACTCGATCGATCGAAAGTCGGCCCAGATGCGTTTTTCTGCAGAATTCCAACTCAGCCCTAACTCTTTAAACGTCTAGGTTTTTATGTTTTTGCCCTAGGTATATAAGGCAAACCCTAGCCACGTTTTTCAGAGTTGCACAAGTTGTATTGTTGCTCATGCATTGCGGTTTTGTGTAAATCTCTTGTGAGATCTAGAGGAGCTTTCCTTTACACAAAGCTTAGGGTTTTCAAGATTGAGATCACATCAATATCTTGATGATCAACTAGGTTGCAGCCATTAAAGCTTAAAGAGAAAAACAAGTGAGGAGCTTGTACTTGAAGAAGGAGTTCAAAGAAAGAAGTAGTCCGTGGTCTCGGAGCCTGCGCGTGGTCGTGTCAGGAAGTTACTACTGGTGGGTAGCATTAGGAAGTCAAGCGGGGAGCTTGTAAGTCCTTTTGTAAGAACTTCAATTCTTTCTTAGTGGATTTCGTTTTGCCTTGAGGATCGGTGGGTAAAATCCTCCCCAGGTTTTTCCGGTGTGGTTTCCTGGGTGATCATATCTTGTGTTCTTTATTTTCCGCTGCTTTATTTGTTTTATATGCATGATATGATCTTGTGATTGTTTTAACCTAGAATTACATAATTTGACTAAGTAACAACTTGGCTAATTAATCTAGGCTACGCAATCTGGTTATTGTTTAAGGGGTCTAAACCGTACATAGACTAAGCCGTTATACGTGGCAAATTGTGTATGGTGGAAAAAATAAAAATAAAAAAGCAATTTTTTTTTTTTTACAGAGTTTCAATCTATGGCATCCGCTCTTGATGATAACTGTTTATTATTAGACCAAGACATCAATCAGTTTTTGGTGTATGCAGGAATTGAATCCAAAATCTCTTATTTAACCATCAGAGACTTACTAGTTGAATTAACTAGAACAAAAAAAAAATGGTAGGTTATGTTATATTAACAAATAGTTCTAACTGCCGCTAGCAATTTTGGAGTTGGCATGTTGGTTTGAATGTGTGTGTTATCAAAAATAATAATAAATAGTTAATCATTTTCTCAAAAAAAAAAATTAATCATAGTCTGCCACCTAAGAAAATTATGAGAAAATGTATGTAAAGTATGTGATACTATCATTATTATATCTATAATGCATCACTTTGATTTTTTTTTAAGAGCTAATATAGTTAAATTCACTTTAATCTTTTTTTATAACAAAGCCAATTTTAAATAGAATTCTATTAATTTTAATATTGAAAGAAAAATTTATGCAACAAGTGTTATTAATACTATAAACTACAGATGCATTTGGAAAAGATCGAGTCCTTTTATATTAGTACGTTAATGGGAGTAATATTCTGACCAATTTGTTTAAAACTTCTTTTTAAAACTTTTAGTTATGAAAATAAATTTAAGCTATCAGTATGACAATATCATTTCATAATCATACCAATAAATATCATGTTTAAAAATATCTTCATATTTTTTAAAATTTTCAAATCTATTATGAATGATTTAAAACAATACATTATAATACTCAATGAATTATTCAAAGTAATTATTAGGAGCAAACACCATAGGTTGAAACTCTCTCAAAAAAAATTATTAAAAGCAATAAAATACAATTAAAGGAAACGCTATCGTTTCTCAACCAAAAAAAAAAAAAAGGCTATTGACTAGGTTAATAAAATATTAGAAACTTTTGATTGGAAATTTTGATGAAATTATATATATATATATATATATATATATATATATGTATGTATGTATGTATGTGTGTATAAAATTTGTTTACTAGAAATTAATTATGTATCTTGACTTTTTTTTGGGTAAATTTTTTCTTTTTTGTTGAGAACTAGGTTATGAACAAAGTTTAGTTACAAAATTGGTTATACCCCAAGGCTACAAACTTACTTAATAAAATAAATATTATTACATATTTGAAAATCTAACTGTTGAAATGCATGTTTTTTACGCTTTTAATGCACATGTCAAATTTTGTGTCAATTGGATATTATTTACTTATGTGGGAGGGAGATTTGTCTCAGACCCCAACAAATGAATTGTTCGCTTTGGAAATAGGCCAAGAAGACCGATGATGGTCCGAGAAGACCATGATAGTCCGAGGAGACCGATTCCACCCTCACGAATTTGTTCAATCCCACATCGAGGAGAGATGCCTCTCACCCTTGCCTTATAAGCACTTGGTCTAAGGAAGGGTGTACCATAGTGTATGTGATCATTATGGGAGGGAGATTTGTCTCAAACCCTAACAAAGGAATTGGTCGCTTTGGGAATGGGCCAAGGAGACCAATGATGGTCTAAGGAGACCATGATGGTCCAAGGAGACCATGATGGTCCAAGGAGACCATAATGATCACATACACTATGGTACACCCTTCCTTAGGCCAAGTGCTTATAAAGCAATGGTGGGAGGCATCTCTCCTCGATGTGGGATTGAACAAATTCGTGAGGGTGGCATCAGTCTCCTCAGACCATCATGGTCTTCTCGGACCATTATCGATCTCCTCGGCCCATTCCCAAAGCGAACAATTCATTTGTTGGGGTCTGAGACAAATCTCCCTCCCACAACTTATATGATCTATAAGTTTATATTTTATGCATAATTTTAAACTACAAAAACTTGTAATTTAAACAATTTGTTGATGACATAGCTATCAATTTTTAATTTTTTAGAAACTTTGTAAGCATGGAAGATATAAAAAGAAGATTTAATCTAATGGTGGATTTGTCAAAATTTATCTCCAATAAAAAGATATTGAGTAAGGTTGTAGCCTAAGTTACACCCAATATTTTTAAAAGAGATATGAATTTCAATAAATCCACGGCTGGATTACATTTTCTTCATATATTCTCCATGCTTACAAAATTTAAAGATTATCAAATATCAATAGTCATGTCATCAATCAATTATTTAAATCAAGTTTTTGTAGTTTAAAATAATACATAAAAGATGAATATATATATATATATATATAGAGAGAGAGAGAGAGAGAGAGAGAGAGAGAGAGAGAGAGAGAGAGGCATATATATATATATATGTATGTATGTACAAAGAAGCAAAGAAATTGAAGCCCAAATTTTATTTAGAAAACAAAAACAAAAAACAAAAAACAAAAAACCTAAGACAAAGAGATAAGCATGGTTTTAAAAATTAGACTGGAGGCAAAACTGTTTTAGCCTCTGGTTCTCGGTTTAACCCGGTTTTTGACATTTTTACCGAATCGAACTGATACTCGGTTGAACTAGTTAGACTGGCCGGTCCGGTCCGGTCTAATTTTTAAAACCATAGAGATAAGTATGGATGGGAATGCAGGGGCGGCAGCACGTTCAAGCCACGGTGGTCCCAGGACCACCCTGAGCTGAAAAAAAAATTATATATAATAATTTAAAAAATATTATTTGTCTACCCTTCAAAAAAAAAAATTGGGAACACCCTCATTTTTTTTATGCCAATAAAATTAAACTTTTCTCCATTATTTGTTCTACTTTCAAGCAAAAAGAAAAAGCCCAAAAAAAAATTGAACTAAAATCTGGAAAAAAAAAAATTGTAACATAGCAAGCCCACCTCAGGGAAAAAAAGCTGAACATCAATCCTAAACAAAACTAACCCCAAACAGATTTTTAAATCAAAATAATTAAATTTTTATTAATTAAATACCCAACCAGGCCAACCCAAATGGATTCTCAAAAAGAAAAAAAAAAACCCAACCAAAACCCGATACGCATCCGCCAATTGATCAAATGGTAAAGCAAAACTAAAATCAGAAATCCTAACCTAAAAAAAAAAAAAAAAACACCCTCATCAACGACAACAACCAAGCACATCGGCGCGATGGCGCTTCCGCCTCAAACTCGAGCAACAGAGCACATCGGTCATCCGTCCTCAAACTTAAGCAACAGAGCAGTTCGAGCCTCAAACTCAAGCAACAGCAACAGACCCCACCCCACCCCTGGTCCCAGAGCACATCGACATCGGCAACGGTGAGATCGGAGATCGAATCAGAGATTGCTTGGCTTGGCCTCGAGTCCTCACCTCAACGTGCTGCTGTGCCATGGCCCAGCCCCTCAAGCCTCAAGGTATTTTAGTTCTTTACACTTTACTTCTGTCTCTTTTTCTCTCTTACATCTTTAGGTTTGCTGTGCTATGAGAGTGAGAGTAGAGCTCTCTCTCTCTCTTTCTCTTTGAACTAAAATGAGATTCTCTCTCTGTTCCTCCATGTTTAATTGCCTTTACTTTATAACTTTATTTGACAATTTGACTTTATCCTTTTGTGAGTTTGTCGTTTTGTGTATTGTGAATTTTGTGTGTTATGAATGTTTTATATCTTTAATATTTTCTGTAATGTTGATTGGCTCTTATGACTTTTGTTTGCTAAGTGGGGGTGGATGGGGGCCATGGGGTGGGATATTTGAATTGGGGAAGTGGACAAGTAGAGGCAGTAAAGGCATGCAGAGGTAGTAAGGGCTAACTGACCAATACATTATAAAAGACAAAAAATTAAATTATGTTAGGCACTAGGCAGTGGATTGAGCCGTGGATAATGCACATAGGGTGTGTGCTACTGCACAATGGGGTATGTGCTAATGCACAGTGGGGTGTGTGCTAGACTGCTAGTAATTAGTAAAGAAAAATAATGAAGCAACTAAACAACAATAATTAATAATTTAATTAACCAATATATTATAAAAGACAAACAAATTAAATTAAACAACTAAACAACAATAATTAATAATTTTATTAATATTTCAAATGAACTTATAGTTTATTGTTTATTTTTTTAATAGAATTATGGACAAATATTTGATAAGAAAACCACATACCCAAGATTCATCTCCTATACAAGATTCATCTTCATCTTCTAAGCAAATTCGTATTGACTTTAACTTAGAAAATCCTCCTTCAAATCCTGGGCTACTAGAAAAGATGTCATCTTATCATCCTAATAATCATGATGAAATAAGATGATTTTATTTACAAAAAGGCCATTGTCAACTTGTTCTCCAAAACCATGATTACCATCTAACAGATTTGTTTAGAAAGCCCAGTCGATTTAGGTCCGAATGGTATGTAAATTGAAACTAGTTGGAATATAGTATAAACAAGGATGCAGTATTTTGTTTATATTGCTATCTATTTGGGCAAAATGTTAATAAGTAAGGAGGATGTGAGATTTTTGTAATGAAGGAATTCAAACTTTGGAATCAGAAAGAGAAGCTAAATTCCCATGTTTGAGGAGTTAATAGTGCTCGTAACCAAGCTATCAGGAAGAGTAAAGATCTAATGAAGGAAAAGCAACACATTCAAAGTGTTTTGGTTAAGCAATCAAATTAAGATAAAATTGAATATCGGGTTCAATTAAATGCAATAGTTGATTACATAAGATTCCTTTTATGCCGAGGATTAGCTTTTCATGGTCATGATGAATCTCAAGGTTCAAGTGATAAAGGAAATTTCCTTGAGCTTCTACAATATTTGGCAGATCACAATGAATCTATCACTGAAGTGTTGCAAAAAATTCTGAAAAATTGTAAGCTTACCCACCATGAAATTCAAAAAGACATTGTGAATGCAATTACATGTGAAACATCCAAAGCCATCATCAAGGATCTTGACAATGGGTTTTTTTCAATATTAGTTGATGAGTCACGTGATATCTCAGTGAAAGAGAAAATGACTTTCATTCTTCATTATGTGAACAAAAAAGGAATTATTATAGAGTGGTTCCTTGGTATTGTACATGTAGTAAGTACCACCGCTTTGTCACTTAAATATGCTGTTGAATGTTTACTTTGTGAACATAATTTGAGTTTATCGAAACTACATGGGCAAGGTTATGACGGGGCTAGTAATATGTAAGGTGATATCAATGGTCTCAAAACTTTAATTTTGAAAGAGAAAAAGTCAGCATTTTATGTTCATTGTTTTGTTCATCAACTTCAATTGACTCTTGTTGCCGTTGCTAAAAAGCACATTAACATTGCTAAATTTTTTTAATGTGGTTAGTAATTTAGTAACTGTTGTTAGAGGCTCTTGTAAGAGACGAGATGCTCTTTGAGATGCACACTTTGCCAAAATTAAAGAAGAATTAGAGAATGGTGTATGTAGAAGTGGGCAAGGTTTGAATCAAGAGACAAATCTTAAACAATCTTGAGATACACGTTGAGGACTATATTATGGAAATATTCTTAACTTGATTTTGATGTTCTCTGCTGTTGTTGATGTACTTGAGATTATTGAAGAAGATGGCCTCTTCGTCCAAAAAGTTGAAGCTTGATCTATTATGAGGTCAATTCTATCTTTTGAATTTGTCTTTACTCTATACTTGATGAAGAACATTTTAGGGATCACAAATGAGTTGTCAATAGCATTGCAAAAAAAAAAATCAAGATATAGTAAATGCTATGGATCTTGTTAAAGTGTCTAAGCAATGATTGCAAGTGATAAGAGATGATGAATGAATATCTTTATTGATTGAGGTGTCTTCATTTTGTACCACACATGATATTCCTATCTTGAACATGGATGAAATAGTTTTAGTTAGTGGGAGGTTGTGACGCAACACCCAACAAAATACAAATTTACATTATTATTGTGTTGACACTACAAAACATACGGGTCTTAGGCCGCGTTTTTAAAAAACACAGCTTAAAGAAAACAACAAAAGTCGCGTTTTAAACATACGGCCATAGAACACGTCTAAAGTCGCGTTTTCTTGAGCTATAGCCTCATGAGCTATTCTACACAGTCATAGATTTGCAACTTTAAGAGCTTAACAACCATTTTTCAGAAGCGAATACCGATTTGCTACTTTGTATGGCTTGCTTGAATCCAAGTTGTACGGACCCATATTGTGCGGACCTGTATGAGCCTTGGATCTCGGGCCAACAATGAGGTCCAAGGGCATGATGTTGATACCACTCACAAGATTGGACCCTTCAATCCACTAACACTAAGGGTAATCATGGTCACCCCACTAGTAACCTACTATAAATAAGAGAACCAAAGAGAGGGTAAGGGGTTGCGAAGTTTTGGGGTAAGGAAGTAAAGAATAGAGTAACAGAGAGGCAATACTAAAAGAAAGGGAAGTAGTATTCAAAAGGAAGAGAAAAGTGATCTCATCGAGCCTTCTAGTTGGGAACAACCCAAAGTAGGAAATCCTATCCCACCATACAAATAGGTTGTGAGTCCAAGTGAGGCCCAGCCCATCAGCCTTACTTACGACTTGCACAATTGACGGCGCCAATTGTGCAAGTCGTAAGTAAGGCTGATGGGCTGGGCCTCACTTGGACTCACAACCTATTTGTATGGTGGGATAGGATTTCCTACTTTGGGTTGTTCCCAACTAGAAGGCTCGATGAGATCACTTTTCTCTTCCTTTTGAATACTACTTCCCTTTCTTTTAGTATTGCCTCTCTGTTACTCTATTCTCTACTTCCTTACCCCAAAACTTCGCAACCCCTTCCATTTCTTTAGGAGCTGATAGAATTGCCGGCAGCGATCTGAAAATCTAGAAATGAACCGGTTGAGAGCGGCCAACATCCCGGTTAATACCTGCACTTCCTTTGGTTAGCTCGGAGATTTGAGACGCTTCACGGCCTCAATTTGATCGGGATTAACTTCTATTCCTCGGCTGGAGATTAAATACTCCAGAAATTTTCCGGCCCCCACGCCAAAGGCACACTTTTCCGCGTTAAGGAGTAATTTATGCTGTCGTAATACCTCGAACACCCCCCGAAGATCCTCTACGTGTTGCACTTCCTGCTTGCTTTTTACCATCATGTTATCAATATATACTTCAATCGTACGTCCAATTTTGTCACGGAACATCTTCGTCATCATTTGCTGATATGTTGCCCCAGTGTTTTTCAGCCCAAAAGGCATCACAGTGTAATGGTAATTGATGTCAGGGGATATGAATGCTATCTTCTCCTGATCCTCGGCAGCCATGGTGATCTGATGATACCCTTGAAAGACGTCCAGGAAGCTCATCCTTGGGTGCCCGTAGGTGGCGTCTACCAACTGATCAATTTTTGGCATAGGGAATGGGTCCTTTGGGCATGCCCGGTTTAAATCCGTGAAATCCACACAGACCCTCCATTTGCCATTCTTCTTTCTCACCACCACGATGTTCGCTAGCCACTCCGGGAAGAAGATCTCCTTTACTGCCCCTGCCTCTTTCAACCTTTGAACTTCTGACCTTACAGCCTCTATATGCTCCCTGGCCACTCTCCTCGGTCTCTGCTTCTTAGGGGGGAACGACGAGTCCACGTTAAGCTTATGGACGATGAACTTGGGGACCACCCCGGGCACATCGTAGGGATTCCATGCAAACACATCCATGCTACGCATAAAAAACAACACTTCTACCTATTCCTGGGTTGTCATGCTAGCTCCTATTTGGAAGTATTTGTCAGTATCCGATAGTATTCTGACCCTTATTAGCTCCTCGGCGCACGCAACCCCCACTTCTTCTCGGGGCTTCTATAATTGCTATAATGGCGCTTCTTTGGCGCTTTCATTCTGCTCGGCTAGCTTGCCCTCCCAATTTGCTGCAGCGACGTGGCATTTCTTGGCCACTCGCTGGCACCCCCGTACCACTACGACGCCCTGCTCTGTAGGAATTTAACCTTTACGTGTAAGGTGGATGGGACAGCCCCCATGGCGTGAATCTACGGCCTTCCCAGGATTGTTGTGTAAGGTGAGAAGGAGTTGACTACTATGAAGACAACCATTACCTCTTTACCCTCCATGCTTACTGGCAAGGAAATCTGCCCTTCTGGAATCACCATTCTTCCATCAAACGAGACCAACGGCATATTATACTTCGTCAAATCTTGATTCTTTAACCCAAGCCCTTTGAATAAGTCTGCATACATCATATCAGTCCCGCTGCCCTGATCTATCGTCACCCTCTTCACCAAGAAATCGTTTATCCGGGCCGCGACTACCAACACGTCGTCATGTGGTTGTATTGTGCCCTCTAAATCGTCTTCCCCAAAGACAAGTGCCTTCCTAACGCATTTTGCTTTCTTCCCTACTGGCTCCACGTCCAGGGATTCTCTCATGGGCGCGACTGTCAACACCCCCCTTTTCGTCGCGGTTGTGCTCCTCGGGGCTATGAGGATCATCTCAATTATTCCAAGCTGCGGCAGGAGAAGATTTTCCCTCTGCTGAACACCTTGACCGGTTCCTCGGTCACTGGGATTCACAATGAACTCCTTCAAATGCCCTGCCTTCACTAACTACCCCAAATAGTCTTTCAACACCCGGCACTGCTCGGTGGTGTGTCCTTTGTCCTTATGGTAGGTGCAGTACAGGCTCTGATTCCGTCGGGATGGATCACCTCCCATCTTACTCGGCCATCTGAAGTACGGCTCATTCTTGATTTGCTCCACTATCCTATGCACTGGCTCCTTAAACGTCACGTTCACCTCCCCCACTTGCCACGTAGGCTCTTATATCCTCAAGTCCTTCTGAGGCCTCAGCTGAAAACCTCCTTGTCGAGCACAATTTATCAATTGGGCCTTACCCCTACTCTGTAACCTATCATCTTCCAAGCGCTTATACTCCTCGATACGTCTCATGAGCTGCCTCATATCTTTGGAGGGTTTCTTCGTTAGCGATTCCCGCAATTCTGAATCCTCAAGCAATCCCAACTTGAAGGTACTAGCCGCAATCTTCTCATTACCTCCGCCAATTTCGTTGTGAAGTTCCCAATACCGACTGGCGTAGCTGCGAAGGGTTCCCCCCACCTTCATCTTCATTGATAGCAGTGCATCTACCGGTTGCGGCATGCAGCTGCACGTTATGAACCGGGCGCCGATCTCCTGGATTAACTCGGCGAATGAGTGGACGGATCTCTTTTGCAACCCGTTAAACCATCTAAGAGCGGTCGGGCCAAGGCTCGAAGAAAACACCTTACACATCAACGCATCATTGTGAGCATGCAAGGACATCATGTGGATGTAATGGCTGACATGCTCAACAGGATCTGTTTTCTCGTCATAAATATTAAAGGGCAGGAGCGTGAACCTGCTCGACATTGGGGCACGTTCAATATCGTCGAAGAATGGGGACCGGGCAGTTCCACGTAAGGCTCGACTCATTGCGTCTATGGCGGCATTATGGGGTCACCGCTCCTCGGACGAGTTAGATCCCGGGTCCGCGTAACCCCGTGACCTCGAACGATCCCGGACTCGGCGGGATTCCCGCGAACGCAAACGGTCTCGGTGATGATTGGACTCTTGTGAATATGAACGATCCCTGTGCCTACGGACTCTGGATTGACTGGACCCCGTACCTTGGCGATCCTCCCCAGAGCCTGCTCTTCTATCCTGGTCACCTCTATTCCTTCTTCGGTGTCAGTCCTCGGCCTCTAGTTCTAGATCCCTCACCAACCGGCGCAGTAGCTCAATCTCCTCGTCCCGTTCATTGAATTGCCTATGCCTGGAGGCACTCGATATTATCCGTTGTGTCTGGTATGACCCCTCCCCGAGACCGGACCGCTCCTCTCGTTCGCGGTCCCTATCTTTACGCCTCTTTTGCCTTTCTTCTTCCCAAGAGGATCCCACCGAACCACTTTCAGCTCTACACCCGGAATGTCTTCCAGACATGCTCTTGCACACGAGTCTCAGTCGAACTACGGCTTTGTAGAAGATTCCCACAGACGGCACCAATTGTGCAAGTTGTAAGTAAGGCTGATGGGCTGGGCCTCACTTGGACTCACAACCTATTTGTATGGCGGGATAGGATTTCCTACTTTGGGTCATTCACAACTAGGAGGCTCAATGAGATCACTTTTCTCTTCTTTTTGAATACTACTTCCCTTTCTCTTAGTATTGCCTCTATGTTACTCTATTCTCTACTTCCTTACCCCAAAACTTCGTAACCCCTTACCCTCTCTTTGGTTCTCTTATTTATAGTAGGTTACTAGTGGGGTGATCATGATTACTCTTAGTGTTAGTGGATTGAAGGGTCCAATCTCGTGAGTGGTAAGTGGAGGTTTAGGTGAAAGTGGCTTTGGAAATGATCACCACTTCAGCGGACATGTACGGCAACGTTACTCCCAAAGGCACTGCCGGACATATGTCCGGCGATGCATCCGGTCGAATGTAATATCGTTTGGCAAGTCTGACCGGGCAGCCGTCCCGCAGCCATACCGGTACTCGATTCATGATTTAGGCTGTTGCAGCGTTACTCCCAAAGGCACTCCTGGGCATATGTCCGGTGATGCGTCGGTCGAATGTAATATCGTTCGGCAAGTCTGACCAGGCAACCGTCCCGGCAGCCATACTGGTGCTCGATCCGTGATTTGGGCCCTTGAACAGTGCTTGGACTGGGCTCATACTTAGGTGGGCTTGAGCGGGGCCCGGGAGGGTATCAACATCAGGCCCTTGGACCTCATTGTTGGCCCGTGATCCGAGGCTCATACAGGTTCGCACAATATGGGTCCGTACACAAGTAATTTATTTATGGCTTTTGATAAGGAAAAGTTGATACGTCTATCAAAGTTCTATCCATCTGATTTTCTTGGGATAGATATCTTGGCACTTGGCTCTCAACTTCAAAATTACATTTTTGATATGCGTAGCAATGACTTGTTTTTAGAGATTCAAGGAGTTGGTGAACTTGCTGAAAAGTTAGTGAAGACAGGAAAGCATAAGACTTATCCATTAGTCTATTTACTTGTAAAGTTAATTTTGACCCTCCTGTCGCTACTGCAATAGTAAAAAGAAATTTTTCAGCAATGAAATATATAAAGAATAAACTGCGCAATCGAATGGGAGATCAGTGGATGAATGATTGATTGGTTGTGTATATTGAAAGAGATGTAGTTTGTAGTATTAATAATGAGACTATCATGCAACGATTTCAAAATATGAAAACTTGTAGAAGGCAATTATAAACTTTATGTATTTACATGTTTTTTATTTTATTTTTATTATTGTTGTCAATATATGAATTTCTATTTTTATTAGATTATGTAATTTATGTTTCTTAAGGAATACCCTGAGAAAAATTCATAGAACTGCCACTGTGGGACCGTGAATTACTTTTTATTTATTTATTTATTATTATTATTTTATAAAGAGAAATAATATATCCACAACATTTTCACAACATTTTTACAACAAATCTTAAGTGACAGGTTGTTATTGGTTGTTATTGTTGAGACAAAAAAATAATCTTAGTCTTAGGTTCAAATTTGAACTAATAACAACTAACCACTTATAATTTGTTGTGAAAATATTGTGAACGTAGCATCTCTCTTTTATAAAACCTATGCGACCACGTCCCCATCTCTAATCTCTTCCTTGTCAAAAGATATGGGTATGTGACATGTGTGCCTCCTACCACTGCCAATCAGGTAATTACCAAGAAAAAACCCAAGAAAGACACACTAAAGCAATAATGGAAACTAGAAGAATGGTGGAGGCCATCCTGAACTACATTGAAGAGCTCAGTCATGTCCAAGTTCCAATTGAAAACACATCTTGATCGACTGGGATCACAATACTGGTGTCCACTAGAATGGAGAAAGTATAAAGCAAACCATGATGGAGCCATCTTCAAGGGCAAAAAAGGCAACGAATATATATATATATATATATATACAGGCTGGCTCTATATTAAGAAGAAAAAGACCCAAAATTTTAATCGATAATTTTATTTCTAAATAATATTTTTTTATCAAAAGAAAACAAGAAAAAAAAAGTGAAAAATACTATATTCATAACATTTTTCACAACAAATCTTAAGTTGTAGGTTGTTATAGGCTATTATAGGTGGACAAAAAAAGTAATTTAAGTGGTGGGCTCAAATTAGAACCAATAACAACTTAACACCTATGATTTGTTATGAAAATGTTATGGATGTAGCACTTTTTAAAAAAAAAATAATACACAAAACATTTCACAATATTTTTCACAACAGTTAAGTTTGTGAGTTTTTAGTATTTTTACTAGTACTCGTCTAAAAACATCACTAATATCATTTTTTTACTTATCACAATCAATCTGCCACATCAACATGTGTGAGAAGTTTTGTCAAATTTTTTGTGTCTATAGACTTTCTCAAAAAAATATTCTTAGTGGTTCATTTTAATTAGTAATTTTCATTTAAAACAAAAGAATAGAGTTTAAATAATATATATATATATATATATATATATATTTTTAAAGTCATATTTAAATATATAAAAGGCTTTAATTCATTTTTTGCTTTAGCCCCAAATACATATATGGCACAGTCAAGCTAGCAATGGAAGCAGGGGTACCAAAGTTAATTATAGAAGGAGACAGCTTGATAATCACACAGTGCCTACAATATGCCGAGTATGAAGACTGATAAGTCTGGGCATTTACTACAAGATGTGAAGTGGAAAATGAGAAACCTACACTCTGTATCAGTTACACATACCAGAAGAGGAGGCAATCAAGTTGGGCCAAAATAGGCATTTGCCCCTTTCACCCAAAACAAGTAGCACAATGGCCCTGTTCTGAAACCATCTAGCAATATGCCTTAATGAAAATCGAGTTATTTGCAAAATGTTACATGGAACTCGAGTTCCATGTAATTTTTTTTTTTTAATAAGTTTTTTGCCTATAACTCTATTTTCTAAAAATCGAGTTTTTTATTGAAACTCGATTTTTAGAAACTCAAGTTTAAAACAAGGGTATATGACTAAATAGTTTCAAAACAGAGGCATTTTGCTATTTGTTTTGGGCGAAAGAGGCAAATATCCATTTTGGCCAATCAAGTTGGCCATTTCCTAGCACGATATGCCCAACAAGGGAGTGAGGATATAGTGTGGTTCGAGGAGGAACTTCCTTTTTTTATAATAAGAGAGGCAATGTTTAAATATAGGTTTGGTTGTAACTTGTAAGTGTAACTACAGTTAAGTCTCATTATCTACAAATCAAATGAGCTATTGTCTAAAAAGGCCAAGAAAAAAACGAGAGTTTTTAGAGTAAAAATGTGAAATACCAAAAATAAATAAATAAATAAATATGTGTTTTGAGAACTGAGATTGATTTTTTTTGGGGGTCTTTTAAATAGAGAATGATTTTTAGTTATTGACTAACATTTGGTACTTAATAAATATTTTCACAAGTAAAGACATACTCACATTAGATAAAATTAGGGAACCTTCTTTCACATGGAACCTTAGGAGATTGCCTAATTCGCGTAATCCTTAAGTCAACCCTAGACTGGAAAAAATGTCTACAATTCTCTTAAGTGTCCATGCTTTTAAATTTCCCCTACAAGTAACATTGAAATTATAAATTATACAAATATGTACATAACAAACCACCCAAGATTTTGAAGGAAAAAAATGACACTATTCCGTCTTAGTCAGTTTGTTATAAACTTTTTTTTTCCCTTCAGTTTTTTAATTAAAAAAACTATAACCACAAACTTTTTTACAAATTGCAGATGTGATAGATGATTATCACTTATCACTTATCACTTATCAATAAGTAAAAAAGTGATACTAATGGTGGATCAAGATAAGAACCAGTAAGAATTTACCACACCAATAATTTGTAAATAATGGCCCCCCTAGATTTTTCCTAAAAATATGTAATACATTTATATAATTGACTAATGCATTTTTTATTCCCTCTAATTACTCTTGTGTCATATTCATACATAGCTCATTAAATCAAAGTGTATTTAATTTATATCATGCGTAATTCAATTATGTTTTATTTTTATTAAATTGACTTGCATATTTTTAGACATGTCAAGACTCAAGACATACTTTTAAAAAAAATATATATGAAGACTTACTTAATGTAAATATTTTGTTTACATAAGAAAATATCATATGTTAAATCAAAATTACAAACATTCCATGTATAAGCAATAAATAAATATAATATGTGTGTGTTATTCTTTGGATTTAATATATATATATATATATATATATATATATATATATATATATATATATATATGTGGCTTAACCTCTCTTGAAAAAAATTTCTGACTTCACCACTGCCCATACCACATTGTGGTAACAATTGCATTATCCAAATAAGAAAAAAAAATCCACAAACTTGAATGTAAGCCTCCTCCCATTGTAAAAGGCCCAAAATTTTATAATAATAAAAAAAAAAAATTCAAATGGTTGTGCACTTTTTTTAAAATTTTTTTTATTAGTGATGCTAGGAATACCACACATTTTACTATAGGCTTACAAACCAACATGTCCCAAATCATAAAAAAGTAACTCAAACAGTCATTAATTATGTTATTGAAGTTTATCAATCATTGTTATTATCATATTATATTGTGAACATTTGTAATACCATTAACATTTAAAAATAAAAATAAAAAATCTAACAAGGCTTTCAAAATATGAGACAAATAGAAATTTAATCCAATTGAAACCATAAAATGCTTCAAAAAATAAGTTGCAAATGTGTTAGATCATCAATGATGATTAATCTCCCCTAATAGTTTGAGACTTTAATTTTTTTTGTAAACTAATCTCCCACAAAGTCCCTCACCAAATAATATCTAAAAGTACCTATATCCAAAGTAAAGTAATTTTCTTTTTAAAAAAATTATATATATATATATATATATATATATATATATATATATATATATATATATATGTAAGGACCAGATTTGAGTTCCTAGCCCACTATGTTGATAGACTTAGGCCCAAAAAACCCAAAACAATGAATTTGTAGATAATGAGTTAGAAAAACTGGGCTTTAGATGATCAAACCAACATTGGAGTAGGTTAGATGACCGAATAATACAAAGGAGTAGAGTTAAGTTGAAGAAAAATCCTCCTTGGAATGATCCGAGGTGATCTGTTCATTTATATATTTTTTTCTCAAATTAGGTTACAAGTTTGATTCCTCTCTGTTACCGTGTTTTTCTCCTCCTTTTCTGCTCCAGCCCCCCCTTCATGAAGAGTCTTAGCTCTTATATATCTCTTTCCAAAACATCCTGATCTTACACTTGTTGATCATCTGTGTTACTACTTGAGTGCCTGTCCCATCAGACACCCTCTCTGGTTGTATAGGTTTTGGGGCAACCAACTTTGCACTATTCAGGTATCACCTCCACATTAATGCGGCCAGGGAGTTAGATGTAGAGCATTTAATGCGGAGGTAGCAGTTTTTGTAGATATTTGTAACCTTCTTCTATTCCTTTCCTATCCAGCGTCTGACTTCTAGGTGTGATGCTACCTGGTAGGATACTTAGGAAGGTAGGATATTCCTATTAATCTCGGATTCACAATTTCGAGATGGCTTCTATCCTCGGACTGGGCCATAGGCCCAATACATACCGTTTTAATAATGCCTTCTGGCTGTCTGGCCCTCATAACAGCCCTTCAAAATCTTGCTTTTTGACTCCTCGGGAGGAAAGAAAGATTTTGATATCATCACCACACCTTATTTATGGTTACACCCTGTCTATTCGAACTTCAAAGTGCCTTTTTACCTGCTCAAGGCACGCTCCTGATGCTTCGGCGTCCAGAGCGCACCCTCATTAAATTTTGACGGCACTCTTGTCCCCCACGTTTAACGGCATGATGCAAATATAATGGTGGAGAATTTCCTAGGGTTACGAGCGGGAATTTTCCCACTTGTAAATTTTGTGCCACTATAAATAGCTTTTCAAATCAATTCTTTTCCACACTTCCATCAATCTCACAATTCTAGCGCTCATACATTGAACCTGCCATTTTCTCTCACTTTCTCATGTGTCTACAAATACCAAAAATTTGCCTGAGGACCTTCTTTTTAAACCTATAAGTTTCTTCGAACCCTCTTAGTTTTGTTTCTTTCCATATATTCTTTTTTATCACCTTTTTTCGTTCTCGGCTCTGTTTTTCATTTCAAACTTGTTGATATCTTTTCAAAACTTCTTAGAAAATGGGTAGATTCAAGCGTTTAGTTGAATCCGAGGAGGATAGAGCGAGGTTTAGGGCTAAGTATAGGATCCCCCCAACAGTAGGCATGAGATACGCTGCCCAAGGGGAATGGGCAGACGACAGAAAAGAGGGGGAAGTGGTCATTCCAATGATCGCTATCATAGAGGGAGGAATGACCATCCCCATGGGTAAATTACAAGGAGCTACCTAAGATTATTTAGACTATCTCCCACACAATGCGCCCCAAATATGTTTAAAGTATTAGGGAGTATAGAAGCCCTAAACGAAAGAATAAACCTAGGACTGACACACCATGATGTAAATTGGGTATACAACCTACATCATTTGAAGGGGCAGGGATACTACCTTAAGTCAAGGCATCCCGAAGTAAGGCTAATCCAATGCCTTCCCACGTCAAACAAAGGGTTAAAGGAAGATTTTTTAATCTTCTCTGGGGAATGGCATGATGGCCTACCCTGTTCGACTGAGGAGGGAAAACCAAGTGGGGATCTAGTCGTAGTTTTATGTACTTTAGTTTACATTCCCCCTTTGTTCCACAGTATTTCTACTTCCGACAAATTTTCCCTCCGTTTTAATGATTTTACAGAAAAACGTGCTACCATACCTCGGTTCATGTTAGTAAACAGAGAGAATCTAGACAAAATCCTTCGATCCGAGGTGTATGTAAACGAAGCCGACGGTCAATTACGAGCAGCACACATAATCCTCGGTTACACACCTATTTCCCATGGATTTCAAGCTCCCAAGTGTGTAATAAAAGCCAAAGATCCTTGTCTTCCCCGTATTAGTGTGGCCTTCAAAGGATTCGTTGTTCCTGAGGGCGTTCCAATCCCTGAGGGTACACCCTTTACTCAGCCACTCTTTGTGGGCATCCCTTCAACAGGAGCATCCCCATCTCTACCTGTTGTTAAGGAAGAAGAAGAAGAAGAAGAAGAAGAAGAACCAGAAGGGATTATAAACTTGTCAAACTCATAGGACAAATTCGAGGTGTTCAACAGACCTCTATCCCTTGAGTGCACAACAGCTGATCTTGTCCATCAACAAGAAGTAGATATCAACACTTTGGACGAGATAGGTATTCAACGGAAATCGAAGAAAAGTTTGCTAGAGTTAATAGAGTCCCAGCCCGGAAAGGGTGCACCTAGGGAACCATCTCAGCCTAAACTTCCCCATCCTCCTCCAAAACTTCCTCTTCCTCCTTCTCAGCCATCTTTGCCACCCAGAGTAAAACATGTTGATCCGAAGAGGAAGAGAGAATAGAAAGGGAAGGATGTATTGGAGGCTGGGAGATCTCGCACCATGTCTGAAAAAGAGACCCAACAAGCTCCAAAGCAGCAAAAGACTAGACCAATAAGACAGAGGGGCTCAGAGAGGAGAGATAATCAACCATCTAAGCCTCAGGCCTAGCTTCCAGCTCTAATGCTCAATGGTGAGCCCCTGAGGGACAATGCATCCATCAGGAATTTTCATGGAGGCACTGGATGCCATGTGGCCTCGGCTTTGGAGGAGGCTTTACTACTCCCTACTGATATGGCCGAGCTGCGATCTATCAGGAGGCATGAGGTTTTCCTTAACCTCAAAAGATACTTGGGCATGATAAGCAGCCATCCTTCCTCTTTTACATCTTTATTGTTGCTTGTAAGGTTATTAACTCTTTTTCTTTCAGCCTGTCCAAGCTACTTTTAAAGCCGAGGAAATAACCAATTCCTGCTACAAGTAATTGGATGATGAGAGGACTAGATGCGTGGCAACCATGGAGGAGTTTAACATCGTTAACCAATCCAATCAAGACCTGATGCAAAAATTGAAAGAGGAGGAACAGGCCAGAAAAACTGCTGACTCGACTCTAGCAGGAGCTCAAAAGCAAGCCGAGGATCAGAGGTTGCTCTTGCGTGATGCCAAGGAACAACTGGCTTCTTCTAAAGAGGAAATAGCAGCCCTTCAGAAGAAGTTAGTTGAAGTCCAAAAACAGAAAGATCAAGCCGAAAGATCAAGCTGAAAAGGCTAAAGAAGAGTCTGAGAAAGCAAGAAGGGAGGCTGAGGTGGCTAGGGATGTGGTTGAGGTGGCTAGGGATGGGGCTGAGCAACAAGGTTACGACCTCGGCGTAGCCGAAACTAAGGAAACCCTTAGGGCGGAAGTTCCAGCAATGTGTCGAACATATTGTGCTCAGACTTAGGAAGAAGCCCTTAACCAAGCTGGGGTTGAGGCTTCTTCCGAATTGAGAAAACCAAAAAAAATCTACTACCCACCAGCCATACGAGCCTCGGACCTTCCTTCCACTCAAGGTGAAATAGCTTCTACAGTTGCTGACCCTATTGGAGAGTCTCAGCCTCAGGATCCTCCTCCTCCTAATTAGCAGGAGCAAGCAAAAGAATCTGAAGCTCCCAAGGAAATTTCTGCTGATGTGAGTAACCCCTTGGATAAGATTACAGAGAATCCACAAGATGGGGCAGCTTCTCAAAATTTTGAAATGGTCTTAGCTTCAGTCACCATGCCTGTAAAGGAAGACCATAAAGAGAAAGAGAAGGTGACTCCTACTGAAGTAGCCAATCAGGCTGACAAGACCTCTAAGGTTGGGCTTCAGATAAAGTTGAAACGATAAATCTTTATATTTACAATGTAGTTGCAATTTCTATAAAAGAATTTTCCCTTTTATAAGACATGTTTTAATAAAATGTGCCTTTACTTTCTCAAATTTATATGAGTTGCTTTCTCCACTTATGTAGTTTTCATTTTGATTATTCCTTGATTGAACGTAACAATATGATACAAAAAATGTAAAGTTGCTTACATAAGAAAAAACACAATTTTCACACATATTTTTAATTGAGAATCATGATAGATCAAAACTACTAAATCCTCAGTACTTTAACAAGTTTTCTAACTTTGAGAAAGAAAATATTCAAGCGTTGATCAAGCAACAGCCAAGTCCAAGGCACCCTAAAATGCTTTAAGTGATGCTTATGGACTTACTTTGGTTTACATCTTTATTGGGTGATAACAGACCATGTAACTCAAAAAGGGGAATCAGGAGTTTACTTCTTTTTAATGCTTGGACTAATGTCTAACCAACACTTCAATAGATGCCATAATGTATTAGTTTCCACTGAATTTATGGTCCGAGGAGCCTGATATGATTCAATTTCAATTTAACACTTTGAAAAATAACTGAAAGATATCAATTTTCCTGAGGTATGTGGTTCGAGAATCCAAGCATGACCAAGGTTCTGTTTGATGTTTAAAATGATGTTATACCATGTTAATTTTTCCAAAGCAGATGGTCTGAGGAACCAGGCACAGCTTAGATTCTGTTTAACACTTAGAAAAATAGTTGAAAGATATCAATTTTCCCGAGTTATGTGGTCCAAGGATCCAGGCATGACCAAGGTTCCATTTGATACTTAAAATGATGTTATACCATGTTAATTTTCCCAAAGCAGATGATCCGAGGAACCAGGCATAGCTTAGGTTCTGTTTAACACTTAGAAAAATAGCTGAAATATATCAATTTTTCCGAGGTATGTGGTCCGAGGATCCAAGCATGACCAATGTTCTGTTTGATACTTAAAATGATGTTAAGATGTGAAAGTAGGAATATAGCACACCCAAAGAAGACAAAGAAAAACTTGTATTAATAATAATATCTTCTAAGATTATTTACATTCCAAGGATGAGGTACGGCCTTTTTCTTTAGGTCTTCAAAATAATACGCGTCTATCCCAGCCACTGATGTTATACGATATGGGCCCTCCCAGTTAGGTCCTAATTTTCTCCATGCTAGATTTTTGGCAGCTCTTACAACCTTTCTTAGGACTAAATCCCCTACTGTTAGTGGCCTCAACTTCACGTTAGTGTCATACCCTTGCTTGAACTTGTGTTGATAATAAGCCAATTGGACTAGGGCATTTTCTCTTCGTTCTTCAACTAAATCTAAACTCCTTTCTAATAGCTCATCGTTACTGCTTGGAGTGAAAGAACTTGTTCTTAGGGTGGGGAATCCAGTTTCCAAAGGAATAACAGCCTCGGCCCCATACGTCATTGAAAAAGGTGTCTCTCCTGTGGACCGACGAGGCGTGGTCTGATAAGTCCATAAGACGTGTGACAATTCTTTCACCCATTTTTCTTTTGCGTCATCTAGCCTCTTCTTGAGTCCACCTACAATGACTTTATTGACAGCTTCAGCCTGCCTATTTCCCTATGGATATGCCGAGGTGAAATATCTGTTTGTTATGTCCAGGTCGCGACAATATCTCCTAAAGGTTTTGCTATCAAATTGCAAATTATTGTCCAAGATGAGGGTGCGAAGGACTCCGAACCTTGTTATTATATTTTTCCAAATAAACCATTTCGCATCCACATCCCTGATATTGGACAATGGTTCAACTTCCACCCACTTGGTGAAATAATCTATGTCAACCAATAAATACCTCTTGTTCCCTACTGCCTTAGGGAAAGGGCCAATAATATCTAAACCCCACTAAGCGAAAGGCCAGGGACTGGAGATAAGATTGAGAACTCCCCCTGGCTGGTGAATGTTTGGGGCAAACCTCTGACACTAGTCACATTTTCTTACATAGTCATTTGCTTCTTTCTGCATCCTTGGCCACCAATAGCCTTGGGTGAGGGCCTTATGTGATAGCGACCTACCTCCTGTATGGCTTTCGCAAATTCCCTCATGTAATTCCTGCAGGATTAACTCAACTCCTTCCAGATGTACACACAGCAGATATGGGCCAGAAAAATACCTCTTATACAACTTCTGATCCTCGGACAGCCAGAACCGAGGAGCTTTTCTTCGCACTTTGTCAGCTTCAGACTTATCTTCTGACAGAACATCCTCCTCAAGGAACAATACAATAGGGTCCATCCAGCTAGGAGCCACCCTTATTTAATTAACACAAGCTATGATACTTCCTGCCTCGGTAGGTCTAGATAAATCTTCTACGAGAATTATCCGAGGTAGATTTTGTGCCAAGGAGGTTGCCAATGTGGCAAGAAAGCCCGCATGTGTGTTTTTACTTCTAGGGACTTGTGTCAAGTTGAAAATTTCAAACTTTGACTGTAAATGTCTAACCTGGTTTAAGTACTCTTGCATTCTAGGATCTCTAGCTTCCAATTCCCCTTGGACTGACAACCAATCTTGAATCAGAAATCAATTTCACTGCCTTTCCAACTATTTTTTGTACCATAATCATCCATTCTAGTAGAGCTTCATATTCAGCTTCATTATTTGTAACCGAGAATCCCAATCTCAAGAACTTTTCAATCGTAATACTTTCTGGAGATATCAAGACTAGCCCTACCCCAGATCCTTTATGGTTCGTTGCACTATCAACGTAGACTTTCCAGGATGCAAGTTCTTGCATGGAAATCATTCCAACCGATTTTCCATCCATGTTTTGTTCTTCTACTTTTTCTTCTGTTAGGATTTTAGCAAACTCAGCCACCAGATCTGCAAAGACTTGACCATTGACTGAGGTGCGGGGCATATACTTGATGTCAAAAGCCCCTAGAATCATCCCCCATTTTGCAATTCTACCCGTATAATCAACACTCCGAAGTAAAGATTTTAGTGGTAGTTGGGTTAGGACGACCACCGTGTGTGAATGAAAATAGTGGGGAAGCTTGCGTGTAGCATGCACCACTGCCAAAATGGCCATTTCCAAAGGTAAATATCGAACCTTAGCCTCATGTAGGGACTTGCTCACATAGTAAAGTGGCATCTGCACGCCATTATCATCCCGTATTAGCACGATACTTACTGCGTGGGTGGCCACAGCGATATAAGCAAATAACATTTCATCCACCTCGGGCCGAGACATAATGGGCGGCCGAGACAAATACTCTTTCAACTGTTGAAACACTTGGACACATTCTTCAGTACATTCAAATCCCTTCCACTTATTCAATAGCTGAAAGAATGGCCTACATCTATCTGCTGATCGAGAAATGAATCGGTTCAGTGCCGTAGTCATCCCCATAAGCCTCTGGACTTCCTTGGGATTCCGAGGTGGTTGAAGATTGTTGATTGCCTTAATTTGGTCAGGATTAACTTCAATTCCACGATGTGTGACCATATAGCCTAAAAACTTCCCTGACCCAACACCAAAAGAACGTTTGGAAGCATTAAGCTGAAGCTTATACTTCCTCAAGATGTCAAAAATGTTTCCCAAGTCATCAACATGATCGGACTCTAGCTTGCTCTTTACTATCATATCATCGATATAGATCTTTATGTTTTTCCCCAACTGAGGCTTAAACATCCTGATCATCATCTTTTGATAAGTAGCCCCTGCATTTTTCAAACCAAAATGCATCACCTTATAATGATAATTTCCAATGGGAGTGACAAAAGCTGTCTTCTCCTAGTCGTCAGAAGCCAATGTTATCTGATGGTACCCTTGAAAGGCATCCAGAAAGCTCATCCGAGGATGACCTACAGTTGCATCCACCAACTAATCGATTCGTGGCATAGAGAAAGGGTCTTTTGGACATGCCTTGTTCAAGTCCGTAAAATCTACACATATGTGCCATTTCCCTGTCTTCTTCTTCACCATCACCGTGTTAGCCAACCATTCAGGGTAGAAGACCTCCTTGATAGCCCTCGCCTGCTTAATTTTCTTGACTTCGTCCTTGACAGCATTCAAATGTTCCTTGGATGAACGCCGAGACGGTTGCTTCTTGGGGGTGACCAATGGATTGACCTTTAAATGATGGCAGATAAAGCTCGGATCCACTCCTGAGGCCTCGTAGGCATTCCAGGCGAAAACATCATTATTTTTCTTAAGGAATTCTAGCAACTCCCTTTTTTCTCGATGTGGTAGCTAAGCTCTAACCTGGAAGAACTTCTCCAAATCATCATCTATAATAAATTTCTCTAACTCTTCGTACCTAGCTTCCTCGGCCTGCCCCTTCACAGCTAGCTCCGAGGATTTTGACTGCTATAAACCCTCATTCACTGAGACCAAGGACTCTGCTATTGGCTGATGCAAGATTACAGACACAAGGCACTGTCTAGCCATGGACTGATCCCCTATCAGTTCCTCAATTCAATCTCCTGACGGGTATTTCACTTTTTGATGCAGAGTTGAAGAAACAGCCCCCAAGGTGTGGAGCTAAGGCCTGGCCACAATGGCTGTGTAGGGACAGTACACATCCACCACTATAAAGTCCACTTCTACTACCTCCAAACCTGCCTGCACTGGCAATCTGATCTAACCTTTTGGGACAACAATCTTCCCATCAAAACTCACAAGGGGTTAATCATAGGGGGTTAGATCCTCATGTTTTAAGTTCAGCCCTTTATACAAATAAGGGTACATGATCTCTGCACAGCTGCCCTGGTCTACCATCACCCTTCTTACGTCATACCCTCCTATCCTAAGGGTGACTACCAAGGCATCGTCATGTGGCTGAATGGTTCTTGCTTTATCCTCATCTAAAAAACTCAACATCGGCTGAGTTTCCATTTTAGCCCTCTTCGTCCCTGAATTAATGTCCTCGGCAGGAAGCCGAGCTACAGACATCACCCTGGAGGGCTGTGATCCGGTTCTCCCAGGTGTTGCAAAAATAACGTTGATCGTGCCTATTGGGTGCCTCGAAGAAGCGCTCCCATATGCTCCGGATCTCGGCTGGTCACCCTGCCTATTGGGGAGATATAGGAGGTGCTGCAACTTCCCCTCCTTAACCAGTTGCTCCAGATGATTCCACAACGTCCAGCAGTCTTCGGTGGTATACCCCCACTCTTGATGATATTGGCAATGAAGATTTTGGTTACGTTTCGAAGGATCTCCACTCATCTTGTTTGGCCATTTGAAATATGACTCGTTCCTGACCTTCTCTAAAACTTGTTGCACCGGATCCCTGAACACAGTGTTGACCATTTGAGAAACTGCGGACTTAGATTGTCTTGCAAAATTCCTTCAGGTTTGTTGTTGTACCGGTCCGACTTGAAATCCCTCATATCCTGAAGGATAACCTTGCCCTTTCCCTTGTCTTGTTGTTGGTCTTCCTCGACCCTCTTTTATTTGTCAATTCGATCCATGAGTTGACGTATGCTAGTAACTTGTTTCCCCGTCAAGGACTTCCTTAAGCCATGATTGGTAGGTAGGCCAAGCTTGAAAGTGCTAATGGTAACATCATCAAAATCACCATCTATTTCATTAAATATCTCCCAGTACCTATTCGAATATGTCTTCAAGATTTGTCCTTCCCTCATGGATAAAGATAACAAGGAGGCCAAAGGCCGAGGAGCCCTAGTACACGTTATAAAGCAAGATCCAAATGCTTGAGTGAGTTCCTTGAAAGAGTTTATGGAGCTTGCCCTCAAGCTGTCAAACCATCTCATCGCCATAGGCCCCAGACTGGATGGGAAAACCTTGCACATCAAGGGCTCGTTCTTGGAATGTATGGCCATTTTCTGATTGAAGTGGCTAACATGCTCCACGTGGTCAGTTCTGCCATCATACATAGTGAATGTGGGCTATGAGAACCGTCGAGGAAGTCTCTCTCCTTCAATCCAGCACGTAAAAGGCGACCTAGAAATCTGATTGAGTGCTCTGCTCATAGCATCATTCCCCAGACCCATCGAAGATGAATTCCTTCGTTTACGTTCATGATAATAGTCCTCTATGTGCAAGAAAGACTCGCTATGGGGTTTCCTCGATCTACACTTATAGCTAACGTCCTCTTCTTCGCCAGAAGAGATGTCAGAATTGGATGGGGCTCGCTTCTCTTCAAATGATCAATCTCCCTCTGCATGTTCCTGGCATTTCCTTCCTGGGAGACATGGCTTTTACCCTTAGTTTGGCTTTTACTAGTATGGGCAGTATGTACACTTCCCTCCCGGTCTCATTGCCACTCAAGGTCACGGAAATGATCTTAGCGTTAAGACCCCATGGACTCCACCTGATATGAACCTGAACCTACCATTACTGAGAGTTGTAATCACTGAAACACCTGTAATTCCCACAGACGGCGTCAATTGTAAGGACCAGATTTGAGTTCCTAGCCCACTACATGGATAGACTTAGGCCCAAAAAGCTCAAAGCAATGAATTTGTAGAGAATGAATTAGAAAAACTGGGCTTTAGATGATCAAACCAACATTGGAGTAGGTTAGATGACCGAATAATACAAAGGGGTAGAGTTAAGTTGAAGAAAAATCCTCCTCGAAATTATCCGAGGTGATCTGTTCATATATATATATATATATATATATATATTTCTCTCAAATTATGTTACAAGTTTGATTCCTCTCTGTTACCGTGTTTTTCTCCTCCTTTTCTGCTCTAGCCCCCCCTTCATGAAGGGTCTTAGCTCTTATATATCTCTTTCCAAAGCATTCTGATCTTACACTTGTTGATCATCTGCGTTACTACTTGAGTGTCTGTCCCATCAGACACCCTCTCTGGTTGTTGATCATCTGCGTTACTACTTGAGTGTCTGTCCCATCAGACACCCTCTCTGGTTGTATAGGTTTTGGGGCAGCCAACTTTGCATTGTTCAGGTATCACCTCCACATTAATGCGGCTAGGAAGTTAGATGCAGAGCATTTAATGCGGAGGTAGCAGCTTTTGTAGATATTTGTAACCTTCTTCTATTCCTTTCCTATCCAGCGTCTGACTTCTAGCTGTGATGCTACCTGGTAGGATACTTAGGAAGGTAGGATATTCCTACTAATCTCGGATTCACAATTTCGAGATGGCTTCTATCCTCGGACTCGTTAATATCCTCGAACTGAGCCATAAGCTCAATACATACCATTTTAATAGTGCCTTCTAGCTGTCTGGCCCCCACAATATATATAAAAGACTTCACATAAATCTTTTGTCTTAGACCACAAATTATATTGGGCTAGCCTTGGGAACATGAAATCAAGTTAGATGATTCAAAAATAAATGACCTTGAAGAGCTTCTTAACCATTTTACTAACGATGTCAGAGTGGAGGTGTTCTTCATGCCACCATGTACATTGTTAAAAATTCTCAAAACCTACTTTATCTATTTTATCATCATATTTTACAACTCACCCAATATCCTAATTTCTATTTTTATATACAACTCATTAAAATAATATTAACTTTTTTTTATGAATTTAAAATAATATAAAATATACCAACAAATAATATAAAAAAATCAATTTTCTCTCATCTCTCTTTTCCTCTCTTCCTCTATCACTCCATTAAAATATTAGTTTTTATTTTTACAACCCATAAATAGTATGGTTGTGTATACAATCTTACTGTTCATAGATGCTAAAAAAATTTACATATCCATATTTGGGTAATGCTCTATTTTAATGTTTTGGTTACTAAAATAGCAACGGCCGGGTGTTTAACCCATGCTAAATGCTCTTGAATTAAGTACATGGATGCGTGTAGGACAATTGTGTGTGAGGGAATTTTACATGCATTCGCTTCCAGTGGAACACGCAGAGCTTAGTAGGCAGGCTACGGTACCTTCCATGTAAATATAATTTCCCTGAAAGGATGGTGTACTATTGGGGACAAAATGGGCTTTTGCCCTTTTCAACCAAATTAATTAGCCTTATGCCCTCCTTCCCAAACTAAATAGGGAAATGCCCCTCTTTTAAAACTCGATTTTCTCAAAATCGAGTTATAAAAAAAAAAAAAAAATCTGGAGCCCTATAGCGACGTTTTTAAGGACCTATAGTGACGTTTTTTAACTCGACTTCCATTAAATCGAGTTATAGGCAATTTTTTTAATTTTTTTTACCTATAACTCGATTTCATATAAATCGAGTTACAAAACGCCACTATAGGTCTTGAAAACGTCACTATAGGTCCTTAAAAACGCCGCTATAGGACCTAACTCGATTTATCAAAAATCGAGTTTTAAAAGAGGGGCATTTCCCTAATTAGTTTGGGAAGGAGGGTATAAGGCTAATTAATTTGGTTGAAAAGGGCAAAAGCCCATTTTGTCCGTACTATTGGCATAGGAATGGGCTTGGATGGTTTGTTTATGGAAATTAGGAATTTCAAATGAGATCCTATTACTGAAATCTAGGAAGATTTTGCTCTTCTTCAGTTAGGGGAGCCATAGAAAACTAGTAATATTTCTTAGTTCTAGTCCAGACTAGGAAGCCTATTGCTAACTGGAACAAAAATAGTTGTCCATGGCCCAAAAATAGGAAGCCTTGTTATATTTTATTTTATTTTTTGCATGTTTACAATGTCCTACTTACCATCCGAACCACTCCCCTCCCCTTCAACCCCTAGGTACTTAAGTAACTAAGAAGGTGCTATTAGACCATTTGGGTGGTCGGCCAAAGTCTTCATGCTAGATTACTAAGGAATGCAACATTTTTTAAATTGAGTTAGACCATATGAATTCTCAAACCTCCTTTTAGATTTGGTTCTAGTGACTACTTTCCAAGAAAGTAATTCTCGTGTGTTTTTGGTTATCAGAGTCCCATTGGAGGAAATATATGACTTTTATCAATCGATTCACGGACAAAATGGGCTTCTGCCCTTTTCAGCCAAATAATGCCCCCCTTCCCAAACTAAATAGAGAAATGTCCCTCTTTTAAAACTCAATTTATGATAAATCGAGTTTAAAAAAAAAAAATTTCTGAAACCCTATAGTGGCGTTTTTAAGGAGCCTATAGTGACGTTTTCAAGACCTATAGTGACATTTTTTAACTCGACTTCAATGAAATCGAGTTATAGGTAAAAAAAACGCCACTATAGGTCGATTTCACTAAAGTCGAGTTAAAAAACGTCACTATAGGTCCTGAAAACGTCACTATAGGCTCTTTAAAAACGCCACCATAGGGTCTAACTCGATTTATCATAAATTGAGTTTTAAAAGAGTGGCATTTTCCTATTTAGTTTGGAAAGGGGGGCATAAAGCTAATTAATTTGGCTGAAAAGGGCAGAAGCCCATTTTGTCCATCGATTCACACATAGAATTAGGAAGATGAGTAATATTGAGGAAACGGACTTTGTAAGTGTGAGGATTGAGGACTGAGGTGCCTTGCCATGGATAGGAGTTAAACTTGGATGCAATGTGTAATCAGTAATGTGTTCAACAATATAAGTATAATTTAGAAAATTTTAGTGTCAATAATTACTAATTAATTATTCAGATACTTACCTAAATCTTTGGCAATAAAAATACCTACTAAATAAGTTATTTGAATCTAAAACATGAAATAAATAAATTTTAAATTAAAAGACAAGTCTTGGATCTAATACTCTAGTACATTGGACTCGTCAAAATGATAACATGTGATTAAAAAGTTACATATGTCACGATTCATTGTGGTGGGTCCAAGTACTAGAGAATTGGACCCAAGCCAAGTTTAAATTAAAATGATCATTCTCTATTTGATGCACAAGTAAGTTGGGTATGCAAAGCAAATTATGCTTGGGCATGGAAATATGTTGGGACCATTTCCTTGAAAATGCAATAAGAATAGAAGTCTTTTATATATATATATATATATATATATATATGTATATATATATATATAACAATAGAAGTCGGCCTAAAAATGAAATTCACAATCCATTACATCAAACCAGAACACTGATCATATTCATCCACTCATCTACTTACAATATAAAATAGATTAGTTTAGAAAGCTTCAGAAAAACAAGGAATTTATTTCAAAATGAGACACACATGAATATGCAATTATTTGACATTGATGGTGGAACATAAACCACCTTATTCTTGTACTAAATTGTGAGAACAATGTAGTAAGCACTATGACTTCGACAACAACCGTAGAAATCCAGCTCCCTCAAAAACGTTCACTCTGGTGAAAGCACATCTGATCTGAAATTCTAAATGCTAGTGTTTGCAGACCCTGTTTTTTTTTTTACCAGTATGGCCCATTGGAGTTATGGGCTTCTACAACAGCAAGCAGGCCTTAATAAAGCATCACACAAGTCCAAAGTACGAGTAAAAGAGAGATTCCCGTCCATGTTATCCTGCCTGCGTTCCCTGAATCTCTTCCTGGGGCAGCTGTAAGATTGGTCACAACGTTATGAGATTTGGAGTAACTTAATTTTTTTGGAGAGAGTTTCAACATATGGTGTCTGCTCTTGATAATAGCTCTTTGACCTCTTTATTATCAGACCAAGACACCAATCAGTTTTTGGTATGGACGGAGATTGAACCCCAGATCTCTTATTTAACCATCAGAAATTTTACCAGTTAAGCTTACTAAAACTCACTAATTATTTCTAGTTGAGACTATCTAATCTAGCTACTTTTTAAATTTAAATTATATCAGCCAAAGGCCTTGTAACTGAATTGGCACCTCCTCATGTACAAAGTGCTTGGGGGTCTAAGGGAAAATGGTTCATGCTGCGGAGTTAGCAGTATGTTGTAATTATTTCTCAGAAAATTTTTTTTTTTTAATTTTATCATTAATAATAGTATATAATTATATGTATGTTAACTTCAATTCTGCCTCTCTTTTTTTTTTCCTCCCAATAATTCAATAATGGGAGAGTGGACTTTTGAATCATAAACATCTTCGTTCAAAATACTAAGAGATGCCAATTAAGTTATAAAGCCTTTGGCTTAATTATGCATTTTTAACAAAAGGGTTTTGCAACTTTTGCCTCTTATATGAAAACAAAAAAAGATAAATAAGAGGAACTTGTCAATCCGTTTGACCATGCCATTAGATGAGGTAGTGCCATATCATTACTGTATAGTTGATCATGATTAGGGGTTTCAATTTTTATCCATATCCATTAACTCACCCATGACCCGCCTAATTTGGTTAAGCCTTAACCCAACCCAATTAAACATTTGGTTTAAATGATTAAAGGCTCATTAGATAACAATAATCTAGTTAAATGAATCTTAATGGGTAAACCCACTAGGTTCCCATTGGTTACCCATCTAAAATTTAAATACTAATAAATCAAAAAAAAACCCCTAACTTCTATACACGCTAACAACTGCCATACCCTTTTCTCTCTCACCCTTCTTCTTACTGATTTTCTTTAGTTTTCCTTCACATTTTCTCATCTACCAAACGTATCTTTCTATCCCTCCTTATCTCTTGCTCATTTTCTCGACTAGGTACGGAAGCACTTCCAGAATCTCCGTGCTCTTAGGGTTCCCTGTCTAAATTTCTCAAAATTTTTCATTTTCCTTTCGATTCAATTGGAATAAGGTAAGAGAAATTTCAATGTAGTTTATGAAATTGACAAATCTTAGGCTAAAGCTTGAAATAACAACGACAACGTTGTCTTAAATGTGAAATTTTCAATTTAGGCTTCTTCTTTTTGGAGGTGAAGAGATATTTGAGTTATTTTGGATTAAATTGATGGGTTAATAGACTAAATGGGTTGGGTGGGTAATGGATATTTAATTTAAATTAAAATGGATAATAAATGGTTAATGAGTAATTATGCATCCAAAACCTGCCTAACCTACCCATTTGTCACCCCTTTGATCTATGCTCGTAAACAAACGGGTAGAGCAATGACAATTTATGTGTTCTGATTAAATAAAAACAAATCAAAGATGAAAAGTGAGAATTGTTGGCATTCGCATAAGTATTTAGAAGGATTTGTTACCTAGGGGTAAAGTAGTAGGCGAGGGAGGCAAAGCTAGGTGAGGGAGAAAAGAGTAATTAGCTCATAAACTAAAGTAAATTTAGAATAAAAAATTCAAAATACACTTGAATATAAACTCATTGAAATAAATTTAGGGAAATGTCAAAAAACAACCACGAATACAAAATTTTGGTTCCACGATTAGTGTGTTGTTTTTGAGATCAAAACATGTCTCTAAATCAATCAGGGTACCAAAAAATGTCTTGAGGGTTAATTAGGAAATTGAGACTTTCAAAGTAAACATGAAAAATTCAAGTTTTACAAAGCTATCAATTTCAATACGATATTTTTTTTTCCAATATATAATGACTAATAAAAAATCATTAATGTTTTTAAAGAAAAATATAGAAAACAAGGTGTAGTAAAGAAATTCAGAGATTTATATTTAACTTATATTTTTGGGTAAGTTAGCATGCACGAGTAGAATACAAATCTTCTATACCATTTTTTGTGTTCCACTTTATAATCTAACAATCTCAACTTGTCATATATTTGTTTAATTTTTCTTATAAAATAGTCAAAATTTAATATATAAAAAATAATCACATGACAATTTGTAATTGATAGAACATAAAAAAGTGGTACATAAAAAAGAGGTACGTACAAAGAATTTATATTCGCACAAGTATAAGCAACGACTTCTTTCTCAAAAACATTTTAATACTAGAATCTAGCATGATTTCGACTGGTGCCATACTTCACCATTGTATAAATGAATTATTGAACTCGACAGCTAATTATGATTCATGATTAGTATCATGTTAATATTAATTTAATACACATGTTGTAATAAAATATATTAATATAATACACCCTTTATGTTATTTAAACAACCAAGATGGAGGAGAAGATAGAGTTTTTATTAGTTTAATGACTTTAATCCCACAACAACCTAAAGATGTACTCTAACCCTTAAAATCACAAAGGGCTAAATATACTGAATGTTATATATTCTTATACTATAGAAAAAATTTAATTCCAAACCCATTTGCAGCTATTGTACTTTGACTCAATATGTGATAATTGAAGAAATCATTCAGGTGTAATCTTAACGCATGATTTTTTTTAAATAAATCATATGATTTATTATAATATACATGAATAATTTTATAAATCACTACATAATAGATTAAATCGGGCAATCTGATTCACTTCTTCCAAACTAAAGTCACTGCAAATTAACAAAGGGAGACTCCAAATTGGTTTGAAAGTATCTTTTGCACACCCTTTCACAATTAAACTATAGGTATCAATTTCGTTAGTTTGTACATCTATCACAATTAAGCTATATATAGGTATCAATTTAGCTAGTTTATACATCTATCTATCAATTTCATAGCGGAGGGCTATCACTATCACCTCAAGATTTAAACGGCTCCTTCAACTACAGTAGTCTTTCGGTAGATACAAAAATTTACAGCATTTTAGAGAATAGAGCACTCTAATGCTTAGAAGTTAGAATCAAGCAAGTATCTGGAGCTTGTTTTCTCCAATAATAGGTCTCTATATTTACCTAGCTAGGGTTAATCGGGGAAAAAAAATCCGATGCATGAGTCAAACTTAGATCACTGGTTAAAATTTCTTGTTTTGAAGAATAAGCTCACATGTATCAACAAGAATAGATACTTGATATGCATACCTTTGCAAGTATAAAGGTTGAAATCGATGCCACAGTTCTTAATCATCTGTTCCGCTTGAGGGATGGTGATACTATAAACTGCCAAGATACTAGGGTCTTGAAGGACTTTGCACATACACCCAAGGTCATTTTGTTTTGATATCATTCAACGGGTTGCAGCAAACTTTTGTTGGATGGGTGGTGTTCAGGTAGTTCAAGCTTGATTAGTGGCCAAATGTTTTAATTAAAAGAAAGGGGTAGATTATTTTGAAACATTCTCAGCAATAGCAAAATTTGTAAATATTAGAAATATTTTTGCTGTGGCTGCAATTCAAGAATGGCATGTCATCGAATTGGATGAAAATAATGCCTTTTTGTAGCACTGTAAATGAATCAAGCCGTTTATGAATAACTCGATCTCGACTCAAAAAATAGCTTGTTTATATTCGTTTGTTTAGAAAACAAGTCAGGTTCAAGCCTTAAGTTTAACCTCGATTATTAAACTAGTCAAACTCAAATATAATAATGTGTTTATGAACAAACTCGTGAACATGAGTGGTCAATTTAATTATATATAATATTATATTTTTATATGTATACTTGTCTAAAAATATATTCATATAAACTTGAAATTGAATTGTATGAGATTGTCAATAGATTTTTATGATATTAAATTATTATATATATGATGATATAAACAGTTTATATTCGAAGTAAAAATTCATAGAATTGTGAATATGTAAAACATTTTAGTCATGGATTCATAATATATAGAAAAAGAATAAGTTAATTAAGTAGTTTGTGAACAAGCTCAAACTTACTCAACAAGAAAATGAGTCAAGCTTGAACATAAAATCTTGTTTGGTGATAAGCTCTAACTCAACTCTTGTTCAAAAAAAAAAAAAAAATGAACAAGATTAAACTTTTAATACTCAACTCGACTCACCTTGTTTACAGCCCTACCTTTTTGTATGAAAGTCCTCGATCATGAGGAAGTCTATATTACCTCTTGGTTTTCATCCTAATGTTGGCAACGAAGGAGAGACTCAAGTGTGTAAACTGAATAAATCATTGTATGGCTTGAATCAAGCAAAGCAAGATATTTTGCGAAGTTGATTTATGTCATTCTCAGCCAAGGTTTTGAGCAATCCAAGGTTAATAGGGTTCAAGATGGTTATTTCCTTGTCGTTGTTGATTATGTTCCTGACATCTTAGTGGCAAACAATGATTTGGCATCTGTTACCACATTTAAAAGTTTTTTGCATGACTAGTCCAGACTAAAAGATCTAGGTCCTTTAAAATGTTTTTTGGTACATGAGATTGCTAGGTCCACTAAGGGTATATCTCCTTGTCAAAGCAAGTACACCTTAGAGCTACTTGCAGATGCTGGTGTTTTTGTTTCTTAACCAGTTAAATGCCCAATGGAACAAATTTGTAGATTGTTAAAGGATGAGGATGACCTTCCTGAAGATGCTTCAATTAACATTGGTTGGCAAATTTCCCTACTTAAAGTTAACAAGGCCTAATATAAACTACAATGTGCATCGATTGAGTCAATTCATGGAAAAGCCAAGAATTCCTCACTTTCAGGCTACACAAAGGGTGTTACAGTACCTAAAGGGCACTCCAAGACAATGCTTATTTTTTGCATCTGATTTAAAACTCATCTATAAAAAATAGGTGAAATTTTTCGATACAATCGATGAAAGATCGTGCTTGTTTCTTCTGCAATGCGTAGCGGCCCTGCAGCGAATGGTATTACGGGCCTCAATGGAAGGCTTTTCAACTTTCATTTGGATAGCCCACTTTACCTATACACGAAACAACTCCCCATTTCCAATGACCCAAACTTTTATGGTATATTACTTCTTTTTTTGGTATATACGGATTTAAATTAAGTTAAGAAAGCGGAACAAAAAATCATGTTAGTTATTAGGGAAAATTTAACAAATGTGCTAAAAAAAATGCTATAAAAACTTTTCTAAAATGGTTTATAGAAAAAAAAAATATATATATATATATATATTAATATTTTGACAACTTTTTCAATTTTCCATAAAAGTTATATAAAACTTTCATATAATTATTTATTAACAATGACCCTAAAGACACCCATTAAGATGACCCTAGTTTTAATGGCTAAATATTACGTCAAACCCAATTTTATGTAAGGACTAAAGAGTGTCAGACCAAAATTTTTCGGCACATTATTATGTGCTAGGAAAATCCTTTATAAGAAATAAGGAGGCATTTTCTATTTTCAAACACTTTCTTTTCTCAACCAAGCAATTTAAGTAATTTCATTGTTATCACTTCCTAAAGCAAAACCACAACAAAAACAGCAACAAGAATAACGACAACAAAAAGAGACTTAGTCCCAAAATTGGAGTCGATTATAGATTCTTGACAAATTAGTTAGAGTAATTTCATTATCACTTCCTAAAAGCAAAACCACACAACAAAAACAACAACAACAAACCGAACCTTAGTCCCAAAATTGGAGTCGGATATGGATTTCGTTATCTACTCTATTTGAAATCATACTATCTGGTACTCTAATTGACATGTCCTAAAGCAAAACCATAATGGGAAATAATAGTACCATATATGTTCATGCCACCAACCCCACGAATGACAATCCATTTATAGAAAAAATATACTAATAATAATGCTTTAGAAATCGAATACAAATTTATTTCATAAGATATTCCAAACAAAATGCAAAAAATCAACATATCTTGTGATGCATCCTCCACCATATCGAGGTAATTTTGAAAAAGAGAACAATTGGGACAGTAATAAAGATTGACATGAACATCAGTAGGAAATGATCTAGAATGATAACACTGTTCAAATCAATTGAATAGCAATAGAAAACATATAAAAATTATCATAAATAAGATCTCGGAAGGCAGCTGCCTAATACCGAAACAATCTCAGCATTATTTACTCTGATTACTGTATCTTTTTCTATGAGTAGGTAGCCCTAATAAAACATCAAAGAAGCCAAGAAGAAGAATAAAGTAGAAAAGCCAGTCCACGCAATCCTGCCTGCTCCATTGCCATCACTTCCAGGTACTCCTATAATATTAACCACAAATTAAGAGATGATATGTGTCATGCATTTGTAAACTTTAGAAGTAAATATGACTTGATACCACAATCTTGTTGTATATTCAGATTAATGCAGTAACTATATCACCAAGCCACAAGGATATCAAAAGCTTTTCTTTTTTCTTTTTTTTGTCTTTCTATCAAAACAAACCACTGTGACCTAATTCTACCAGCAGAATGATACACAAGTCTTTAAAAAAAATTAAGACAGTTAAACTCATCCATACTCAAAAATGTTCTTGGTGAAACTTGAAGACTACTCACCTCCATTAGAGAGCTTCTAAGAATCTAATTACAATCTACAACAGTAAAACTATTGGGATCTTAGATTGGTTATCTGTTATTGCCCAAAAATGTTTATATTTAACCGCTTATTCTTACCACTTCTACCTGAAGTGGATTACTACACTGCTCACATGTCAATATTGCAACACAAACCATCACAATTTCAACATGTAATCAAATCCCTGGTTAGCTGGAGTTCATCGCCAGTCTATAAGATGTTTGTGACCAAAAGGGTTCTAAACACAAAGCTAGACACTTTAAGGCCACGATTCTATCAGGCAGCATCCATGGTGGCAAGAGTCAGTACTATGATGCCTCAAATTAGATAACCATTATCCCGTGCTTTATATGAGAAGCAAAGTATCTAGTTGTGACTAAATAAGAGAGTTAAGTGGCCCAATTGCCACACCCTTCCAAATGATTTTAACCTAAAATAATTATTCCATAAATACTAAATGAACATGATGCCCAACAAAGGAAATAATGTGTAAACTTAGAAGCCAAATTATTGTAAGGCAAAAATATGTAGACAAAGATTAGTAGAAATTTCATATAGATGAAGCATGTTATACTATCTTTCCCCTTTCATGTATCTATTGGATGTTCTAATTAACATAACGAGATTTAGCTAGTCTGGACATCCTAGAAATAGCAAAGCAGTCGTTAGGACATTAGTACCTCCTTATTTCTTCGTAGACTATTTTTTCAAGCACAAAATTTTTTTAGAAAAAAATAAATTTTGACAGATAAGGCTGCGTTTGTTTGAGATATTTCCATATCCAAGGAATTGCAATAACAGACACAATAGACCTGGTAGCATACCATTACAAATGTAGCACCAGAAAGGAAAGTTTGTCTTTCTTAGGCAAATTAGCTTGAACTATCTGTAAAAGTGTTAAAAGTTACTTTTCCTTGTTTGAAACCTCTTTTACCGTGTTTGTTCAAAAACATGCTTAGGATTACAAATAAACAGCGCCAAATGCCCCCTCTGGTTTGTAAAACTAGCTTAAAGAAAGAAATAGAAACAGATATTTTGAACTGAATTGACCTGACTCATTATGAAGCCTATTTAGTTCCAACCACCTCCCACTTTCTTTTCCTCTCATTTATTGTCCCCCTTCCAAACATTGTGTTAGTTAGAAAAACATGTTTCCGGATTCATTAATGTCAAAATTGGAGGCACCCAAAGCGACTTTTTTCTTGGATTAATTCACTCTAAGCATAATGGATCTCGCACCAACCAGTACTAGTCAACTTTTACATATTTAAGGTTTAATTAATGGGTTCCGTTAGGGCATTTGTTAGTAAAACCCTTAATTATATAAGGCACACTGTTCAACAGTTGGGCAGGTCCCATCAGCCTCCTTAATTTAACTCTATCCCTTTATTTCTTCCAAGATGTTGATGGATCAACACGTGCAATGAATAAAAGCCCGTTTGATAATGTTGCTAATATTATTCTAGTAACGTTGTTGGTACTTTTGATAATATTATTCTAGTAACATTGTTGGTACTTTTTGAAAATACATGTGGGTGAAAAAATATGCGAAAATACGTGTAATATTGTTTAAACACTGAAAACTGTTGTTCAAAATACACTATCAAAAACCCCCTAAAGGTTTGACCATAGACCAATGGTTGCACTTGGACATGAAGAACAACATACATACATACTAACAGTCACAGGCACATATTTCTTTTTCTTTTTTTCTCTTTTATTTAAAAGTTAGAATTAGCAGCATAAGCAGGGCAAGAAATTGTTACCTGTAGGTGTTACAGACCCAGAAGTCGGAGATGGAGCTGTGGCTGGCAGGAAGATTCAGATAATAACAGAAAAATATTAGTTCATGTACAAAAGTAAATTGAGGATCAAAATACAAGTGACTGCTGAAAGGAAAAAAAAATGTAGAAAAACGGCTTACAAAATTAAAACTTTGTAATCAGATTAATATAATGGTAATTAACAGAGTTCCATGACTACCCACCTAGGAAACCCATATTTAAAATAGTACCATCAATCTTAGACGCAGAAAATTTTTACACTAAAATTAGGAAATAAGACAAATTATGTAGTAACATCTACCTTTAGAAAATTGAAAGACAAAATTTTCAGATTCCAGCAGATCCAAAAAAAAAAATCTTCAGAGAATGAGACAAATCTATTTAAGATTATTTTTTTCAAACTGATATGAAGCAGGTGGAACAAACCGAACAACTTTTCAACTAAACTAGTTCAAGTTAAAAAAAAAAAAAAAAAAAAAAAAAAAGAACAAAAAGAAAGGAAGAAAAATACCATTGCATTTACTGAGATCTGTGCTGACACCACAGGCACGGGTGAGATTGAGAGCCTGATCAAGGGTGATGCCCAAAGACTTAAGCACACCAGGGGTGTTGTAGAGGCCACAGAGGCAAGGAAGCTGGGTGGCCACGGCTTCTTTGATTGGGTTACAGCAACTGGCTGGTGGGTGTGTTGAGTTTATGTAGTTTGCACATGGCACCAGCTTCGATGCACAATCTGCTGTCTGTGCCTTTGCCACGCTTGTAACCATCATCAATACCACCACAGATATGCCCATCAAAGTGGCCAAATTGTGGTTACCCATTTCTTTTGTTGTTGTTGTTGGTGGTGGTGGTGGTGGTGGTGGTGGTGGTGGTGGTGATGTAGTGTGTGTTTCTACTTTATCTTCTGGTCTAGACTTCTGGGGTTTTGCTTTTCGTTTTTCTTTTGTTTCTTTGTCGGTTCCACGTTTCTGGTTTCTTTTCAATTTATTAACAAGGAACCGTGGTCGTTTTGCCTTCCCCAAATAATTTTCTTTTAGGTTAGCCTTTTCAATTTTTAGTGTGTGATTCTAGATCTAATATTTACGTAACATTTTTAAACTAAATTTTAAGTTTTGAAATTATTTTTAATGGGAAAAAAATAATTTAGGCAGTAAATTTAAATTAGAATCTATAAACTTGCTATTTATATTTATTGTAAAAATATTATAAATATAATAGTTTTATTTTATTCACTAAAATTTTAATAATAATGAAATGAAATGTTATCTAATACATTATCTATTAAATAAAGAAAAATTTTATTAATTAAATTCATATAGCAAAAAGTTTTGTAATTTAATAAACGTTTAATTCATATAAAAAAGAGTTTTGTAATTTAATTCTCTTTGTTTTTTTAATGATTGCAACGAAATGTTCAAATTCCTTCTCCTTAATTGTAGCTATAAAAGTTGTTAAAAGTATTTTAATTAGTGAACAAACAAGTTGCAAGTTAGAGAGAACTAAATCACGTTTTGACGAAGAGTTATTATAAAAAAATAAATAAAAAAAATAAAAAAATATCCTTTCAGCTGAATTAAATGTGCTTCAATTTTATTTTTTATTTTTTTTCATTGTCAAATACGACTATACGAGTAAATATGAAGTCTTCTGCACCGACAAGCAATTGCTGTCATAAACAGACTAACTACAAAATATGTTAGACTTTTTTTTGAGAAAGAAAATATGTTAGACTCGTGGTCAAGAAAGAAAACTTGAAGTAATTGCATTTCAAATAATTTCGCTAATCATGGACTCGTTATTTTTTAAATAAAAACAAAATCATGTTTCAAGTAGGACCAACATCTATTCAGGGAAAAATAAATAAATAAATATATAGGAGCAACATCAGACCCACTTCAAGTTTGAAACAGAAAAATGAGGAGAAAAGTCCTTTGAAATTTGACTTTGGATTTGTCTGCTTTTTTTTCTTTATTCTTTTTTATTTAAAGAGGGAACAACTTATTTAATTGAAACTATTTTTTTTTTTTTTTTGTTAAAAGTATTGTAAATAAAGGTAAAAATTGACTGAAATAGTACAATAAGATTTATAAATAATACTAAAAAGTGCAGTAAAATTCATAAATAATAATAAAAATAAACTAAATAGTAAAATAAACTGATTTTTTAAGCTAATACCAAATTCAGCCTTAAGATGTTGATTGTGGATTTCTCCCGGTGAGAAGTTTCAAAAGGGGACAAAAGAAAGGTAGTTGGTTGATTTAACGCGGTACATAATTATTATTATTATTATTATTATTATTATTATTATTACAAGAGTCTGATTATTGGGCAAAAAATAGTTTCATTTTATTAGCATTTTTTTTTGGATTAATATTTGATTAGCATATTATCAAATGTTGCAAGGATGTTTTCAAATGACTATATTTGATTAGCATATTTGATTAGCTTATATATAATTAAGAGGCTTGATCCCTGTAGAGGATGTCTCCTCTCCTAATAGGAAAATAAGCTATTTAATGCTTTTCAAATGGCATTATATTTTTATGGCTCAACTTTCAAATAAAACAAATACTTTTTACTAGTTAGAAATTGGTATAATGATAAGGGAAATGTTAAGGAGTGTCCTTAGGAAAATTGTTAATAAACAATTTTTAAAAATTTTTTTTGGGAAAAGATTAAAAAAAAAACAACTAATATTTTGACAACATTTTATATTTTCTATAAAAGTGATGTCAAAATTTTTCTAAAATAGGTTGTTAACAATTGCCCTAAAAACATCCGTTAAAATGACCCTAATAATAAATAGAGAATTAGTTATACAAATTATATAAATAATTTAATAAATAAAGTGATCCAATACACGTAAATGATTTTATAATTAGTCACCTAACAAGTTGGAACTTAGAAGATATTCCTCCAACCAAGTTTGTATGAAAATATTATCCAAAATCATATACTATAATATATTAAAATGTAAACTTAATCAAGAATCTAAATTAAGTGCAATAAAAATTCTAAATTAAATTTTAATTGCATTCCAATTTTAAGCCAAGTATCTTTTTAATTGATCTATAACTTGATGTCAAGTGTCTTTAAATTTTAAAATTGGCTTCAATTTTAAGCTAGATGTCATTTCATCTTTAATTTTGTGTTAAGTGTCTTTATATATAATATAGTTTCATGAATCTAAACTTAAAAAGGCTCAATAAAATTTTTTAGATATTACTATATTAGAATTAGGGTCCTTTATAGTTCTCAAGGAAACTCTACAACAGAGTTCTAAAATCCTATCTATCTATTTTGAAATAAGCCTATTAGAATCTATCACATTACTATATTTTTTTTATAGAATTAATCAACACATTATTAACAATTAAACAAACGTCAACTATCGTAATTTGAATATCTATTTAAATTATTGATGAAGTGATAAAATTCAATTTCATTTAATAGTAAAATGGATTTATAAGATTTTAAGAACTATGCGATGAAGTTACCTAAAATCCTAAGGATCTTAATCCCAATATCTAATCCTTGAGTCATGAAAATTCTTAAATAGAAATATTTTGGATTAGGTACAAAAGTTTATAGTAATAAATAAATTTAAAAAATTAGAAAATATTGCGACCAAATAAATCCTAAACACAATTGCAATATCTAATTCTCAAGTCACAATTATCACATCACCCTCAAAAAAAAAGTCACAATTATCACATCATTAAAAAGAAAAGGAAAAAAATACAGTTATTGCTTGTCAAGAACTGAGAAGTATGGTGGGTTCCAGCTAGTTCAACTAGTAAAGTCTCTAATGGTTGAATAAGAGATCTAAGATTCAATTCCCGCCTACACTAAAAACTGATTAGTGTTTTGGTCCTCTCAAAAAAAAATAAAAAAAAATAAATAAATAAATAAATAAAAAAACTGAGAAGTGTGAAATGAGAAATGTAAATGTGAATGCATAACAAATCCCTTTGAGACCTTTCTGTAGTCAAGAAATCGGAAAAGGACTTTTTGTTTGAATTCCAAGTGGCATTCACATACAAATAATTCAACCTTTCATGCTGAAACCTAGTCCGTAGTGCCGGCTTCAAAGTTTTCAAATAAAAACTGTCCGAGAGGTAAAAGGAACCTAACAAAAAAAAAAAAAACGTGTACACACAGAAGACCCCGAAAGTTACACTGCAGTGCACCAATAGGCCTTTTTGGCGTCGGCTTAACCAAAAATCTTTATATATATATATATATATATATATATGTGTGTGTGTGTGTGTGTTTATTTTAAAAAATAGCATCATTAGCATCCAAAAAAATAGCATCACTATATTTGGTTCTTAAAAGGATATAAAAATGGATTAAAAAAGAAAAAGAGGTTTACAATCTTAGAAATCAATTCTAATGGTGTGCTTCAATTTACCTGCTATCAGGGAAAAAAATGGCCTTTGTCTTTTTTGGGCAAAATAAGCAGCATTTTGCCTCCTTTTCTAAATTAATTAGAGAAATGCCTCTCTTTTGAAACTTGATTTGCTTTAAATCGAGTTTAAAAATAAAAAAATAAAATAAAATAAAAATTCTGGAGCTCTATAGTGACGTTTTAAGAAGCCTATAGTGACGTTTTAAGGACCTATAGTGGCGTTTTTTTAACTCAAACTCCATAAAATCGAGTTATAAGCAATTTTTATATTTTTTTTTACCTATAACTCGAGTTAAAAAACGCCACTATAGATCCTTAAAACGTTACTATAGGCTCCTTAAAAACGCTACTATATGGCTTAACTCGATTTAGAGCAAATCGAGTTTCAAAAGATGGACATTTCCCTAATTAGTTTAAGAAATGAGACAAAATGCTGCTTATTTTGCCCGAAAAGGGCAAAGGCCAATTTTTTCCCTGCTATCAACCAATGTTTTGTCAATATCAATACCACGTGACAATAGTGAGTCATCATGGTGGTTATTTAAGTATTATATATATATATATATATATATATATATATATCTATTAATTTTAATTATCTAATGTCTCTCTTTTGTAATTGTGTGTCCAATTAGATAACACATCAAACTCTCATTAAAAAAAAACACACACACGCACATCAAACTCCATATTAACATGTATGAACCAATCTCAAGGAGTTAGCTAAGTGATTTCTAAGACCTTATGACATCAATAAGATTCTGAGGTCTTATCTATCTTGGGCTACTCCCAAGGAATTCTTCCTTCTTATAATCTTGTGCGTGTGAGACAGATATACCTAAGAAAATAATTAAATTTAGATATTTGAAAAGATTTTGATATCCTCATTTGTCCCAAAAAAAAAAAAAAAATTGTACAAACTAAACTTAAATGTTTTGCATTATTTAAGGATAAAATTGTTATTTTTGAAATTTGAGGGACGAGTTTGAAATATTGAACGAACTTTATAGATCAAACGTGACGTTACTTCTTAAAAAAAAATGTTATGTTGTATAATTTTGTTAAAGATCTCAACATTTGCTTAAATTACATGAAGAGCACTTTTTTTGTTTTTCAAGGAAGCTTAATTACCTTCAAAATCCCCGATTTCTGCATCCATGGAAGTCGTCAAAGCTATGAGATTATATAATCACTGAGTATGTTGATATTTTTATCTAAACTTAGTGTAGAAGTTTAGGATTTAAGTGTATGATTTTGATTTTGGGTCCATGAGATCAGGGACAACGCCGTAGTCAACAAGGGAAAACGAAAGAATGATAAAATTCAAGAATCAATAGCGCCCATCATATGTCACAACGACTTTAATTATGTTTCCATTACATGCCGATCGAGCATATTCATGAATGGGAACACGAAAACCCTTATTCTTTCGTAAAATCATACTGATCAATTGAAATGATGTATATATAATCCCACAATAGAAGGGAAAATATCAAAATGATTGAATATGAAAAGGAAAAAAGAATAGAAAACAGATTTCTTGGAAGAAACAGCCTGCTTGAGCCTTTAGGTAATCCCAACTGGTTACATGGTTCATGGTTGGTAGATGATGTTACGGATTTCTTAATAATTGGGTAAAAAATTTGTAAGAGGTTAATAACGATGATCATATATATATATATATATAACATCTAAATCAACTTTATACCTAAGTCTAAATCATATTCTTGTTTTTGGGTTTATTTTATTTGTTAGCTGAGTGGTCTTAAATCAAAGTTCCGGTTACTACCCATGGGTTTACATTCATTTATTAATTTGCCTTCTATTTTGTGTGTACATAAGTTTGGGTTTATGACTTCAACAAGTTATATTGTCAACCTCCTATGCACAAAGTGCTTGGATGTTTACGGGGAAATGATTTGAACCGTAAATATATATATATATATATATATTTGTAACATTACTTAGAATTACACCACCAAATAACTTGTTATTAAATTAATATTTTGAAAATCCAACTGTTAAATTACTTGTTCTATGTGTTCTTAACACGGATGCCAATTTTCATATCAATCGGATATTATTTACCATTGGATCTATAAACTCATCTTTTATGCATTATTTTAAACTACAAAAATTTGAATTTTAACAATAGATTGATGACATGGCTATTAATCTTTGATCATCTCGAAATTTTGCAAGCATGAAGAATATACGAAGATAATGTAATCTGACGGTGGATTTGTCAATATTTGTATCCAATTAAAAAATATTGAGTAGTGTAACATTGCTTAGAGTTACACCAAGTGTAACTTGAACCCAACCCTATATATATATATATATATATATAACATCTAAATCAACTTTATATCTAAGTCTAAATCATATTCTTGTTTTTGGGTTTATTTTATTTGTTAGCTGAGTGGTCTTAAATCAAAGTTCCGGTTACTACCCATGGGTTTACATTCATTTATTAATTTGCCTTCTATTTTGTGTGTACATAAGTTTGGGTTTATGACTTCAACAAGTTATATAAATTGCTTGGATGTCTATGGAGAAATGATTTGAACTACAAGATTAATAGCATATTATAATTATTTCTCAAAAAAAAAAAATTAAGTTATATTTAATGTTATCATTTAATATTTTTTATATTATTGGATACTTTTTTTTTTTAATCCATAGTTGAATTATATTCTTTCTATGCTCGTAAATTAAATTTCAAGATAATTTGAGATTAATAACTATCTCATCTCTAACCTCTAATATATATAAAATTTGAGTTTTATATTTTAAAAATATGCATAAAAAATAAACTTATAGATGAAATAATAAGTAACACCCAGTTGACATGAAATTTAATATTTGTGTTAAGAATATAAAAAACATTGTAGGGACTCAAATTGTCTTGGACCCTGGACAATAAAATTTGTAGAGTGTGGACATAAGAACTAGCTCCAATGAATAGAAAAAGACGTAGTTCTGGCGCAGCAGAAGGAATTTCCAAGGTAATGAGGGACGGATGTTCTCTTTCTTTTTCTTGGCCCGGTTTTCAGTGCTCCTCCTCTCTCCTTTCTTTTTCAAAGTCCTCCACAGAGTATTTCGACTTCACCTTATATACTACTTTCCCGTTCTATTTTCACCATACACGTGTAAGTTCCCTTCTGGGCACTTCTTTCTGTCCCATCCAGCACGTTCCGGATCCTCCGCTTGGTGGTTATAAGGCTGCTTGGTTACTGTTCAGGTTTCACCTCCACATTAATGCGGCCAGAGAGTTAGGTGGGATGCATTTAATGTGGAGGCAGCAGCTTTTAGGAGATATTTGTTACCTTTTCCGGTTCCTCCTTTGATCAATATTCATTTAGTTTAGTTTGCATGTAACTTCGCGAAACTCCTTGACAATTAAGATAGTTACACTCACTTCTAAAGCTGGTTTGTGGAATGAATCTTATCCTCGGACGGATGAGTGTCCTCGGACAAAGGAGTATCCTCGGACAAAGGAGTATCCTCGGACAGATGAGTGTCCTCGGTTTGGGCCATTGGGCCACAAGCCCATTTTTTATGGACTCTGCCGGTTTTTCGGGCAACTGGCCCCACAAACATATAATCCAATAATAAGATTTTGAAAATATTAAATCAATACAAAGTTATAGGATAGTGTAATATTGCTTAAAGTTGTACCATATTGAAGCTTAACTAAATTATAGAAAAAAAAAATTAGAATTGACTAAAAAAACAAGGTTGAAGCTTAACTACCAAGTGCAAGTTTGACAAAACTTCTACCAGGTCTAATTACAGACATATTTTAAAACTGGATTCTTGTTCAGAGGTCATTCAAAGTAGTTAAGCTGCCCATTATTATTTAAAGAAAATGCTAACTAGTGCCCTTAGGGGTACTGGTTAATAATTCATTTAAAGAAAGTTTTTTATGAGAAATGAAAAAAAAAAAAAGTAATTAATATTTTGACAGCTTTTTTCATTTCCCATAAAAGTGGTATTAAAACTTTCCTAAAATGAATTATTAATGAGTGACCTTAGGGCACTCATTATTTAATTGGAAAATATATCAATTTGTTTTTAATTGGAAAATATATCAATTTGTTAACTAGAGCCACGCTGTTATTTAATGAGATTTATGACCGGGAAGAAATGAATAAAAAAAAATTAAGAGAATATTTGTGAGTTGTGACTGACAAATTGACAATCTTGCTAATGTCTTTTTGCTCTTCTTGTCATGATCAAGAAGAACCTTGAGTTGGGGCTTCCCTCAAATTTAATTCGAAAATTATTGGCAATAGTGGCCTTCTTCTTCTTTGTTTTACTTGAATAGCATAATTTTGTATTAGTTTCTCACTCCCAAATAGCATAATATAGTATTAGTTTCTTCACTCTTTATTCAAATGCTCTTCCTTTTTTAAATAAAAATATATAATAGTTTTAAGTTGTAATCTCCAGTAGTTATTTTTAAGTAAAAAAAAAAAAAGCGTGTCCAAATTTTATGGATTTTAAATTTAAATTTGAATTTAAAGTTATTTTTAAATTAAAATTGCAAATAGTTATATTTTGAGTTTAAAATGTGTCCTAATCTTATGAAATTAGAATTTAATCTGAATTTTAAATATCTTAATTAATCCTTAATTTGTTCCCTTTTTTTATCAATAATTTTTCCTATTCTTAAAATCATTATCTACTCCTATTAGATAAGAATATTATTTTCTTTTCCTTTTTTGAGAAGCAATAAGAATATTATTTTCAAAAGTATAAAAAGCAGACACTAAAAATCTTTTTTCAATCATGGATAGATTAAACAACAACAAAGTTAGTAGGACGGTATCATTAGTCCATTACCAGTGTACTTTTTTTTTTTTTGAGAAGGAAAACATCAGACTTTATTGAACCAAAGGGGCCAAATCAGCCTGTACAAGATGATAGATAGAGGGAGGAACTTCTTCCATCCAAATTACACATTCAGCTAAATTAACAGCTAACTTAGCTAAACCATGTGCCACTTTGTTGCCCTCTCTCCTTGTGTGAGAGTAGGACACTTCAGAGATATTACCCTCAAAAGACCAAGCATCCCTGATCAGCAAACCATAAGCAGCCAGCCCCATTTCTTTAGCTTTCAGTGCTTGAGTCACAACCAGGGAGTCACCTTCCACTAAAACCTTATCCAGACCAATGTCAGAAGCCAGTTCAAGAGTACGGGCAGCAGCAAGGGCCTCTATCTCCACTGCTTTGAAGGCTTGGTTCAGCGGTTGGGCCAAAGAAGCGATCACAAGGCCGTCACCATTACGGATAACCATCCCAATACCTGACTTGTTTGTGGCAGAACAGATTGCTCCATCATAATTGATCTTGAAGGCATTACGGGCAGGGGGAGACCAAGAAGACCGCTGCTGACGGCGTTGAGGAAGAGCTGATGGTTTTGTGGCTTTGAACTCATCAAGCCTATCCTTTGCAAATTGTACCAGCTGGGTTAAGGAACAGCAAGGCTGTCGGGTTCTTACCAGATTCCGTTGAGACCAGATAGACCAAACAAGCATAGCAAACAAATCTGGAGCTCTATCATTATTCAAGATCCAGGCCATAAGTTCACCGAAGCACTGGAAAGAAGAATGAGCCCGGAATCCCCACAAACTCAAAGCACTCCAAACACCATCAAGCTCGGCGCAACTCCAAACCGCATGAAGAAAACTTTCACAGCCACCTGAGCATCTGTCACAGGAGACCTCATTAATAATTTGCCTGCGGACTAAGTTCTCTTTAGTGGGGAGAGAATTTTTGCAAGCTCTCCAAATAAGGTGTTTAACTTTGTTTGGGACCTGAAGATTCCAGACCGCCTTCCACAAACCTTTCTCATAATCTGGAGGTTCTTCCAGCTGGTTGAAATCAGCCTCTTCACGCAAAAACCGATACCCCATCTTGCATGAAAACTGCCCATTAGGAGACAACGGCCAGAAAAGAGAATCAGCAGCCTCCAGCCGAGATAGGGGGATCTTTTTAATGAGATCAGCCTCCTAAGGAATAAAAATACCATCAATCATCTCATCATTCCAGCTTCTAGTTTCAGCATTAATTAGGCAATCAACAGTTGCCTCTTCCATAGACTCCAGAACAGGGGAGGAAATTCTAGTTGGATGTTTTATTGGCAGCCAATGGTGCTGCCAAATCTTAATGGATCTACCGTTACCCACCCTCCAGCACGCTCCCTCAAGGATAACATCCCTACCTCTAAGGATGCTACGCCAAGCGTAGGAGCCCAAAGCCGAATCCTGAGCATCAAGTAAAGAGCAGTGGGGAAAGAATTTGGCTTTGAAAACCTTATAGAAAAGTGACTCCCTATCGTTTAACAGTCTTCAAGCTTGCTTCGCCAAGAGAGCATCATTAAAATGAATAAGATCTTTAAAGCCCAAGCCGCCCACCAACTTTGATTTAGTGAGGGTATCCCACCGCAACCAATGGACTTTTCTTCTATCACCACGCTGCCCCCACCAAAACTTCTTGACCATTGCTTCAATCTCGTGACAAAGGCCCAAAGGGAGTTTAAAACACCCCATAGCAAAGGTCGGAATGGCTTGGATTACAGCCTTAATTAATACTTCTCTCCCGGCTTGTGATAAAAGCTTACTTTCCCAACCTTGAAGCTTCCTCCAAACCCGCTCCTTGATGTAGTTGAAACTTGCCTTCTTACCCCTGCCAACTAGAGATGGAAGCCCAAGGTATTTTTCGTAGAATTTGATTTCTTGAACTCCCAAGAGACCTTTGATGGTATCTTTGGTTGCTAGAGGGGTAGACTTGCTAAAGAATAAAGCTGTTTTTTCCTTGTTGATTTTTTGACCTGAAGATTGTTCATACTCCCCCAAAAGCTTTAGAATATAGTTACATTCCTCAAAGTTTGCTCTACAAAATAGCAGACTGTCGTCTGCAAAGAACAAATGAGTAAGTTTAGGACCTCTTTTGCATAGAGAGAAGCCCCTAAGCTTACCCATTCTAGAAGCATCTTCTATCAAACCGTGCAACCCTTCGGTGCATAATAGGAAGAGGAAGGGGGATAGGGGGTCACCTTGCCTAATCCCTCTAGAAGGAGTAATAAGGCCTTTAGGATCACCATTAATCAAAATCGAGTAAGTGACCGATCTCACACAAGCCATAATTAAAGTAATCCACTTTACACAAAAACCCATTTTCACCATGAGAGATTCCAAGTAAGACCATTCAACTCTATCGTAAGCCTTACTCATGTCTAACTTTAGGGCCATAAAGCCAGATTTTCCCGAAGTATGGTTTTTCATGCAATGTAGTGTTTCAAAAGCAACAAGGATGTTGTCAGTAATCAGCCTATCTTTGCAAAGGCTGATTGGTGCTCAGTGATAAGGTTTGGCAAAAATTTCTTGAGCCTATTAGCTAGGACTTTTGAAAAGATTTTGTATAAAACATTACACAAACTTATGGGGCGAAATTCAGTAACCAACTCCGGGCTGTCGACCTTTGGGATAAGAGTAATGAAAGTATGGTTGATGGGAGAGGGCAAAATACCTGTGTTCAACCAACCAAGGATAGAGCCAGTCACATCCTTATCCACCAAGGGCCAAAAATGTTGGTAGAACAAGGGAGGCATTCCGTCAGGACCAGGGGCTTTTAACGGCGCCATTTGCTTAATAGCATCCAAGATTTCCCATTCATGAAAAACCCCAACCAGATCTGCATTCATTTCTTCTGTTACTACCCGGGAAATTTTGTCAAGAGCACCACCTTGGCTGGCCGGACCAGACGAAGAGAAAAGCTCGGTGTAATAATTGATAAAAGTCTGACCAATCTCCTCTGGTTGCTTCAGCCACCTCCCAAGAGGATCCCGAATGCCCAAGATTGAGTTTTTCCGGAGTCTCTTAGTGGCTTTACTATGAAAAAATTTTGAGTTGCTATCCCCTTTACTCAGCCATAAAACTCTGGATCTTTGGCTCCACAATCTAGATTCTCTATCAATCAAAACATTAATCTCGGCTTTTAGGAGCCGAACTTGAGAATTGTTCCCTGAACGCATCGCTTCCTCTTCAGCAGCAGCCAAACACTTCTTCTTATCAGCCAGCGTTCTTCTCACATTTCCGAAGCAATTATTATTCCACCAAGTTAAGTCCTTCCCACATTTAGCAACCTTTTTTAGAATTGCACAACTATGATCTGAACTTTCAATACTTGTCCAGGCAGCTTCAACAGTTTCCCCACATCCATCATCCGAGAGCCACATTTCTTCAAATCTAAACACTTTCCTTTTCCCCGGAATCTCCAAACCAGACAAATTAATAAATAAGGGAAGGTGGTCAGAAGAGTAACAGTGAAGGTGATGGATTTTTGTACCTGGGAAAAGTAAAAACCAATTATTTGTTGCCAGACCCCTATCCAAACGTTCCCATATAGATTGACCAGACTCAAAGTGTCTACTCCACGTGTACTTAGGCCCCACAAAACCCAAATCCATAAGCCCACACTCGTCAATAACGTCTCTGAACATTTGCATCTGATTAAAACTTCGTACAGCACCTCCCCATTTTTCTTCCTGTCTGATAATCTCATTATAATCACCTGCACACAGCCAAGGAGTATTTTGGTTACTGTTCAGACTTCTAAGCTTGGCCCAAGCTTCACTCCTTCTTGCTGTATCAGGTTCACCATAAAAACCTGTGAACCTCCATTCATCTCTCTCATTCTTATTAATAACAGCATCAATGTAATATCTGTGGGATCCTACTACCTTCAAGTTTACCGAATTTTTCCAAAACAGGACCAGGCCACCCCCTCTGGTAGTTCTTGGTACCACCCATTTCTGATCAAAATTAATATAACTTAGTGTACGGTCTAGCCTTGCTTCATCTGCCCATGTCTCGGCTATAAACACGACAGAGGGATCTTTTGCCCGTAAAATACTTACAAGCTCTTTTTCTGTACGTAGGTTCCCAAGCCCACGACAGTTCCACACTAGGAGATTCATGGCGTCTAGCGGGGCTGGTGATCAGCCTCCGCCAATATCTTACATAGGGAACCATCTCCCTTGGAAACCAGATGCCTTTTGCCTGGTAACTCGGAGAGAACTCTACTGTCATCCTGGCTTCTCTTCCCCAGACCAGGCTTAAGACCCTCATCATGAATAGTTGGGCTTGTACTAACTGTCCTTCCAAGCCTTGTCCACCTCCCCTGGAGGGGGGCACTGGAAGGAGGAGCTTTTAAATTGGTAATGTCACACAAAACCTGGGGATCTAAATTTTCCTTTAGAATTTTCGTACTAGATTCCGATGGAGGCACAGAGATTCGAGGACTCATAAGGCTATGGGGACAGCTACATTTAGAAGGAGAAATAGCCTCAGGAAGGGAGGAAGTCCCTTCCACATTTTTAGCCGAGTCAAATCTCATAATACCCTCATCAATCTCAGCTAGTTTGGATAAGAATAGAGATTCATTAGAAACTGTCTCAGAGAAAATGAAGGGATGCTGGTCAGGGGTTGCATTCATTCTAACATTCGCCTCCCCTAAAGATTTAACTTTTCCTATTTCAGTGGCAGACTCAAAATGAAAAAGAGAGTTGGGAATATCAGTGTTACCTCCCAAATCCGTTGCCAGAACATGCTGTGACGCCGCCGAATCACCTATAGGTCTGTCCTCCTCCCCTGCACCTGAGGTCTCCCCCATCCCATTTTCCTTCCCTGAGGTCTCCTGTTCAAACCACCCAGGCACATAAAAAACATTCTTGCTCCCTTTCTGAAACGGAGCAGCTCTTAGGAACGAGCCAAATTGCTGTTTTTCGATAGCTAATGATCCCTTGCTCTGAATCCACAGCTTGCATTGTTTATCATTATGATCTAGGCGACCACACCAGTAACACATATTTGGAAGCCTCTCGTACTGGAAGCGAACCCACGATTTTTCACCATTCTCCAGTGTAATTACTCTCCCTCTACACAGAGGTAGGGAAATGTCAATATTTACTCGAACCCGAAAAAAATTTCCACCATCATCTTCAGTGGACTCAGGGGACTTACGGACCTCCCCAACTGTATCACACAGACTTTCCGCCACCAACCTCGACATATAGCTAAGGGGGATGTCGTGCACTTGAACCCAGAACCAAGCTTTATCAAAGATCAGATTTTTTACCTGTGAACCTTCCTCGTATCTTTTCAGGACTACAAGGTGTTTGTCAAAAGTCCAAGGTTGATTTTGGATGATCCTTTCCACATCGTGATCATTATCAAACTCAAACAGTACAATATGGTTGCCCAAATTGCGAATCTTGAAACCGTTTTGTGACCTCCATATCTGCTTGAAAGTTCGAACCACCGCTTCCATTACTAGAAACCGGGAGGTAAGAAACTTTGCCGCCACAACAAACGGTTTAGGCTTTTGGATCCGAGGCATAGTAAATCCAGTATTTTCCTTCTCTGAGAGCGAAAACTTACTCCAGACTTTAGTTAAGTCTTCCATGAGAAAAGACCTTGAGAGGAAAGTCGATGAGAAGAAGGGATAAAGAAAAGGGGGCGGACAAGGTAATGGTGTTTCCCAAACCCCACGAAACAGAGTACCCCACTAGTCTCGAGATACCCCAATGGAGGCTCGAGAGGATAGAGAAGACAAACCGAGTAAGCACAAGCACGCCGAAAGCAGACAAATCTCCTTCTCAGAAGGGACAAAAACTACTACTGCCTAAAGAAAAGGGAAAAAACCCTAGTCTCATGACGGCAGAGAGACCAATTTAGTTTCGGAAACTTTTTAAGCCTGAAAGAATCTAGCCTATTACCAGTGTACTTTATCAATAGCACTGCTCTACTCCTATTAGATAAGAATATTATTTTCTTTTCCTTTTTTGAGAAGCAATAAGAATATTATTTTCTAAAGTATAAAAAGCAGACACTAAAAATCTTTTTTCAATTATGGATAGATTAAACAACAAGAAAGTTAGTAGGACGGTATCATTAGTCCATTACCAATGTACTTTATCAATAGCATTGCTCCTGGCATAGTGAAAGAAATTGTATTTCGTACAAGAACTTTCTTTTGGTTTTAAATTTTGGAAAAATTCTTTGACATGCATGTGAGGTTTGGAAGGATTTTCTTTCTTTTTTTTTGGAGAAAGAGGTTTAGAAGTTAGTGGGCCTCAAACTGATATTCATCTCTCTATGTAGAAACTAGTGATGTTGCGAGCCCAAAAAATAAGAAAGAAGATGAAGAAGAGAGAGAGATGAAACACGAGAGTTTATGTGATTTGGCCTTATTATCTATATTTACATGGAAAGAGAAAGAAAACATAAGAGTTTATGTTTTGATCTTGTAGTTTATATTTACAAAAAAAAAAAAAAAAAAAAAAGGAGTTTAAAGGGATAAACACTTACTCCTTCACTGTTTTTCATACTCCAATATATTACAATAATAGAATCCATACTTATTATGGAGATTACACACAAAAGTCAATTACAACTTCAAATCTAATCTTCTCTTTAAAAAAAACCTTAATTATAAATTCTAATCTTATATTGATTGATTGCTTCAATCCCATAGTTTCCTCTAACAAATAATACCTCTTAATTTATTAACTAATATTTTATAGTTTTCTCTAGCAATTAATATCTTAGTATATTGCCTTCAATGACATGGAAACTCAATTATACCCCTTTTTTTTTCTTTTTTCTTTTTTTACAAGATAGAAATTATACTCTAACCTAAATCTAATTGTATATGTGTGTAAAATTTCCTCTTGAAAATTTGAACATCGGCTCTTGCCCTCCACACCTCACAAGTACTTATACTTGCAAAGTGACCATCGCGTCAAGGGTACGCGGTGGTAATTATACTTTCCAACATTGTAACAAGAATACCAAGTCACCCAAATCACGAATACCTTACAACTCTTTGTGTTCCACTAAAAACAGATGTTGAGGTCTAAAAAGTCTCAATGTCTCACCAAGGCCAAAAATGTCACAGAGAGCTGAACTCCATGAAAAAAAGAAAAAAAATAAAGGACTTGAGCCTGCAATAAAGAAAAAAAGATGGTAGGCCGAACTCCATTAAGAAACTTAAGGAAGAACCCAGACCCACAAATGGACAGGCCTTAGAATTCATGGAACAAAGGGAAGAAGAAAAAAGCCTAGCCCACCAAGATTAGAAAATCACTAGGTAATCCAATGGTAAGAACTGGGCTGAGATACCCAAGGACTGCCAGGGGCTCGAGATCCTCGGGACGTGCAGCAAAGCAGGGATGAGATTAAGACAGCTCAAAAAAAGTGTCAAGAAACACAAGGAACGAGAACAAATACGTCCCTATCAACCACCCAAGGATGCAGAAAGGAACCAGAGAGCTTGAAAATCAACAATTCATGAGCTACGGGCTGGTACCTCAAGGAACCCAGAAAGAAGAACCATGAAGGGAAGTAGCTAGGAAGACTTTCAACTTGGTAGGAAAGAATCAGCTTACTTGGGAAAAATGACAAGAGGAAAGGCAGTCAAAAGCTGAGTCTGAAAAAGGTGAGAGGCCTTGAAGGAAGAAGGACCAAAAGTCAGCTCTTTAAGGAATAGAAAGTCAGCAGGAGACTTTTGAGGAAGAAGTACCAAAAGGAGAAAATTATGAGAAATAAGGAAGGAACCAGCCACCAATGTTGCTGGCACAACATTGATTCTGGTACCTAAGAGAGCAAATAGGGGGAATCAGTGGTACCCCAGACCTCTAGGATGACACTATAAAAGGAGGAAGCGACCAATAGTAAAGGGGGCATTTAGCAACAGTGAATTAGAGTAGAATTATTGAGAAAACTCTATTAGAATTCAAAGAAAGTAAGAAAAGAAAAGGAAACACCACCCGGTATCCTCAAATAGCGACTAGAGAAAATACTTGGATTCAAACTATGCAAGTCATAGAGGCCTGAAGAGCCATCTAAGTCTGTGATTTTTGAACTTATTTGGACCTTGTTGTAGAGAGGGAAAATTCCCAACCTATCACAAGCTGACACATCATACTACCAAGTCCACAAAATACAGCCAATCACAAAGCGCCACGTATTGCTGCTAGGTTTTGCTATCACTACTCAGAAACCAACAGAAATTTGCCAAGTGTCATGCAAAAACCAATCAGACATCAGCGCGTGTAAGCGATGACAGAAGCGAACTAATCAAGCTATGACACGTGTCACCAATCAGATTTCGCGAAGTGTTGCTCACCTACCCCCAAAACTCTTATAAATAGAAGCCTTCCTAAGGCATTTGAGAGGACACCAAGACATCTTGGGAAGGGCCTTGAAGACATCGTGAGTTCAGAAGTCCAGAAGCTCTGTTGGAACCAAGCCTTGAAGCCTTCAGGAACTTCAGGAACTTCAAGAACTTCAACTTCAAATACGAAGAACATTCAAAGAGAAATCATCAAAATCATCTTCTTAGATCTCAAAGGTCACTAGAATTAAGCTCAAAAGTCTCCAGACACTCCAAGAAACCACGAATTGGTGAAGCTCAACGAATTTAAGCCTCCAAAGCCCTGAGGAACTTCTACTACAAACCTTCAAATATGAAGAACATTCGAAGAGGAATCATCCAAATCATATTTTTAGATCTCAAAGGTCACTAGAATCAAGCTTAAAAGCCTCCAGAAACCTCAATAAACCACAAATCAGCGAAACTCTACAAATTCAAGCCTCGAAAACACCGAAGAACTTCCACCACAAACCCTCAAAAAGGAAGAACGCACAAAGAACACGAAGAACACACAAAGAACGTGAAGAATAAAGAATTTCTAACAAGCTCATAGCCATAGATTTATTGTAATTCCATTTCAAAGATCTTTGATCCATTCCTCAGCCAAATTGAAGGATATCTTGTGTTTGAATCAAAATCACATTACCACAACTCCAATCAACAAGTCTTTCAAGGAAATCAAATCGGAGGATCACTCTTTTGTAATCACAGAGAATTGTACCACACATTCATCAATACAAATTCGTATTTGTGAAACTATTTTACTTGTTTGACTCTATTTCGAACTAGAAATTTAGCCGTCCACACTTGTGATACGTCCTAGTGAGCATAATGTATTATACAATTGAAAAATTAATGAAATGTTACACAGTATCTTGAGGACCCCTAACGTTTACTTTGTATCTTTCTCTATCGCATTGCCCATTTATTGTTTCTTGCTGTTCAATGCATATATTTCTTGTTTGCTAGTATGTATGTGTTGTAGGATTCCTGCTCTATGCACCATCTAGTTTGTAATTAGCCCATTTAGCTGCGATGAACCAAGCCTAGTCCCTTAAAACAACAAGTAAGAGGACCCAAGGTCCTTGCTTCTACTTGGGCCTAGGTACTGTCCAAAAAAGACCCTCACAACATATTACTATGAATTTATTTTATTTTCCTTGTAAAACAACTAAAGCTTAATATGAAAAAAAAAATATATCAAACACATGACATATTGTAATTGATGGAACATAAAAAGTGATACAAATAATTTGTATTTGTCAGATAACAATCTTGCAAGTGAATGTCTTGTAATTCAATTTATCTTTTGCCAAAGATGGTCCCACCAAGCTCGTACACAGTATTCACTCATTAGCTAATATTATAGAATAAGAATATACTTTTATTTTTATGGAATAAAAACATAATTCTTATATAATAACAAATCACTTTTGTAGGGACCTAAGGACCGAGGAAGGATACAACAAGCTGTAACTATCATTATAAAAGTATTCTAAGCCTGAGGAGGGGATTCGCTTGAGAATAAGAGGAGAGGCAAAGGCCGAAAGGAGAGGATGGTGTTCAGTGAGAGTTAACGTAGGTGAATGAAGTTTCCAGTGAAAGCTCACCTACTGCCTCCACATTAAATGACTGGCAATAGTTTTATCAGCTACATTGATGAGAAAGTGACCTGAACAGTAGAATTCATAACTAAGCATCTCCTTCTACAATCTTCAATAGAAGTTTAAAGGGACAAGTGTCCTAAGGAGAGTCTGGGAAATTGTAGATGGAGGGCTAAAATGCAATAAGCTTAAGAGTATATAAAGAAAGAGGACTTCCAGATGACAGGATCCCCCCAAAAAATTAGAAAAAGGAGATTAGAACAAGAATAGTGAGAAAGAGAGAAGAGTGTACATCCTTATGCAAGAACATCGTCCTCAGGCGAGATTGTAAAGAACCATTTATATACTTAATCTTTGGCTTTCGTTCATTCTTCTCTGTTTGAATCCTTGTGTTAAGCCCAACTTGTTTTACCCCACTCTCTTTACAAATATCTATTGGTTTGAGTCTAGCTGGATAGCACAAATTTCACTACTCTAAGTGAGTTTAGGTTGCCAGATTTTCGTATCCTTACAACTTTTAAAAAATAATTACAAATCATTTTTCAAAACACCTTATATCCTACTTATTATTTTAAACTCTATTTCATTTAAATATCTTTATTTCATTTAATTTTATTTCTTCTTCAACCGTCTTAACATACATTCAATTGAAACAAGTTTTTCTCTTGAAACATGGTTATTTAGCCTTTAAGAATGAATCTTTATTTAAATTTTTTTTTTTTTTTTACCTATTTTTTCAAGGAAAGAAGCAAACTTCATGATGGTTTCTCGTCCAAATTCCTAAAGAAACATAAAAATTCTTTCATTGAACATTTTGTCAAACAAAAGTGAAAAGGACAAGATTGCAAAGCATTCAACTATGAAGCCCAATCCATTCAATAAAAAATACATTAATCCAAGTCATTCCCATCAAATACTAACCACAACCATCAAAGAATCATCATGGGCACTAAATAAATAAAAATAACAAAGAAATCCTTAACGAGATGCTAAGGCCAGAACATCAGGGGGCCAGATATCTGGAATTTTTCTCATCAAAAGAAAAAGACTTGTAACCATTAAAAAAGTGTGAGATTCTTCCACTCTTCATAGCTGGGAAAGACGAGCAATTGCTTGGTTCTTAAAGCAGTCCTTCATCTTTCACGGTTCGAGGGAGTTTGGCTTTTGAGAAAATGAAGAAATTATGGACGATCCAAGAAATCAAAAGGTTAAAGATTTGAGAAATCAGCTCAAACTCAAAGGGATCACATACCTATTCCCTCGCGCATGCACGCAGAGAGAGAAAGAGAGCTTGGGTACAAACATGGGTGATAAAATAAAAAAAACAATTAGATTACCTAGGCTACAATGTTATCTATTTTTGTATAGAGTAATGCTAAGGACACATAAAATGACATAACTTGCACCACAACTTGTCCATGTGGCGAGTTGTAAGTGGTCGAGATGTGATGGCGGGTTCATGTGGGGACACACTTCTACCACTCACAACTCGCCACATGAGCAAGTTGTGGCACAAGTTGTGCCATTTTATGTGGCACTAGCATTACACATAGTAGAGGTACCTTTACCATTCACAACTCGTCATGTGGATGAGTTGTGGCACAAATTATGCCATTTTATGTGTTCCTAGCATTACTCTTCATATAAAAACGAATCAACTAATCAATATTTGAAGAAAATGGTCAATCCTTAAACTCGTCCTGAATCTAAACAATTGACTTGGTCTCAGTTGTTCTCGCTACCTCTTTGGCTATTGATCTAAAAAACAACATCTCTCTTATGGTCTCCAATGGTTTCGCTACCTCTTCAGCGATTCAAAACAATACTTTGATTCTCTTTGTGGTCGAACTATCTGGAGTTTAAAAGAAGTGCCATCAACATCTTTAACAAACCAAACCTCCCATCAACATTTAACACTTGCCACCAACCTTCAATTATCATTAGGGGCCCGAAGTGCAACATTTTGAGAGGAGTAATGCAAGGGACATATAGAATGGCACAACTTTAACTACAACTTGCCATGTGAAAAATTGTGAGTGGTAGAGGTGTGTTGGTGGGTTCATGTGGGGACACACTTTTACCATCACAACTTGTCACGCAAGTTGTGGCACAAAATCGTGCTATTTTATGTGTCCCTAACATTACTCTTTTGAGAGATATCCCATTAGACGACTAGTAAACCCCTTTTTAGCACTGAAAAGTTAGATTTGGGGCTGTGATCCATGCATGAAAGGAACATCATGCCTCTCTAAGCCTCTCAGCTCATGCCTCTCTAGATTCTATGTATTTTTAATGCAGATCTATAGGTGGCATGCCAAACCTAGTTTGATAATGAATTCCAGACAAAAGTGGTTTATTTTAGGCCAAATTCCAGTAAACAATTTTAAGGTTTAGGCTAATATCAACCAGGTCCAAGAAATTTTAAAATTGGTCAACTTAGTCCTTAAACCCAATTTGGTCTAAACACTGTTAGGCATTGTTAGTCATTTATGCACTCTCTTCCCTTTCCTCTCTCGTCGATTGTTCCTCTCTTCTCTCTCTCTCTCATCCCAATTATTCATATACACAGATTCAAGACAGCCAAAACAAAAACTCCTTCTCTCGTAAAAAAACCAAATAAACCCATCAATGCACAAACCAAATGAAACCAATGCAAAAGTCCTAAAAAAAAAAAAAAAAAAAAAGAGAGAGAGAGAGAGAAATATAAGTTGTACTAGATTACAAAGCATAGCATACACATACACAGATTCATAATCATACAAACTCCAACAAAAACACCATATTAGACCAATTTTGAGACAAACCCCAAATCAAAAAAAAAAAAAAAAACTAATCCCTAAATCAACCAAGACCCAAACCAAAATAAAAATAAATAAATAACAGAAAATATAATAAAGAAAGAGGAACACCAAAAGCTAGTGTCAATAGCACCCAATTAGAGCTATTTGCAAGGAACAACAACAGTGGTGGTAAGGCAAAGCTCAAAAATCCCTAGCCAACTGTCTCCTTGGCACTAATTCGAAGAAAGAGTGCAAGATGGTAGTGGCTAAACATGAATTTCGACCATAGCCAAAGCTTGAGAGAAGGAGTCTTCAGCCGCTGTGGGTACTAGAGAGAAAAGAAAGCCAAAGAGGTTTGAGAGAGAAGAGAGAGTGAAAATAAATAATGGGGTTTAAACGGCATTTGGGGCTAAATTATGTTCATAAACCAAGTTAGTCATTTTTAAAATGTCTTAGAATTGGTTGTTAAAACCAAAACCTCAAAGTAGTTTATTAAAATTTACTCTTTAATTTATAATTTTAAATATATCGGCCTACAAAATAAAATAAAATCTTAACCGTTGAGATAATTAAAATTGAATCCACCCTGACCTATTACATATCCGATAGCTCTGATTCCCGCCATCAAATAACTACAATTCGAAAAGCATAAAAAGACCAAAACAGCCTCAAAATGACACCGTTTTAACTTATTGCATCATTCACGTTCCAAACGGATAACACAAACCCGGAGCAAAAACCAGAGGTTGAGAACTCCCTCACTCAAAGGGCCATCAATGGCCGCTCTCAGCATAGGCATCGCCACCACTACCATAAATTTCCGGTCATCACGTGCACCGAGCTCTTCCAGACCCAGAATTTCCTGCATTGGATGGGTACCTCTCTCACTCTTTCTCCTATACAATTCTTCTATTAATTTCTCATAGCCTTGTTGATGATTTCAACTTTCTCTTTTTGGGAAAAGGAAGGACCCAGAAGGCATATTGGGTCCACCACAGACCGGTCACATAGCGAGGCGCGAGTTCAAGAAGCGGCTCGAGAAAGACTCAGAAGCCCGTGAAGCATTTGAACGCCAAGTCCGTGAAGAAAAGGAGCGTCGCCGAGCTATTCGCCAGGTAACTTAGTTAAATTAACTGGGTTATTGATTTTGAGGAACTGGGTTTTGTAAATTATGTAAATATTGTATTTTGAGATGGTTGTTTTTGTTGTTTGTTTTAGTCTCGGGTTATTCCGGATACTCCTGATGAGCTCGTTGAGTACTTTCTGAACACTGAAGCTCAGGAATTTGAGGTTGAGATCGCAAGGTTGAGAACAAGGTAAGTGCTTTTATGGTGTTACATCTTTATAACGTGGAAGATAACATTGCATACCAATTGTTTGGGGTTTTGATTCACCCAATATGGAGCTTCATTTTTGTATCTGTGTGTATAGATGGAATTGGAGTGTGTACTTTGTTTTATAGTTTATAAACCATATTAGTGTGCTGTACTTTGATTCCTCCGATTGTGCAGTTCATTGTGCATACTTTTGTTTTATAAATTATATTAGTGTGTACTTTGTTTATAAATCATCATATTAATTTGGTGTTGTGAGTTAGCAATGTAGGTTGGTTGTTGTGGACTTGTTGGCAGCTTCTTTGCTCAATGATTCAAACATATAAGTAGTTGCTGGTAGTGCAAGCTCTCCAACAAGTTTTTGAGTGGCGCAATGCCTTTTAACTAGAAAGTATTTATTCTAAGTGGAATACAACAGCTATGAACCATTTGGTTGTAGTTGAGTCCTTCAGAGGAGAGGAGAAGGGTGGCCGGCATATACTAAAATCAGTGCGCTTCAATTTTGGTTGCAGCATGATTATAAGAATGGATTGAAGAATTAAATTTTCTTCCTTTTTGTCCAAATTATTTTGTCATGGGGTTTGTGGTAACTAAAAAGATGAGATCTTTGCCACAATAAGGATATGTGGAAAGTTTTGCTTCAATGGATTATCAGATTATTTGTAAGAGTTAAGATTTATTAAGGCTATTACACTGCCACACCATAGACATAAGATCTGCATTTGTTGAAAATTTCTTATCAATGAAGAATTCCAAATGGCTGTGATTTGCTCCTGCTCTCTGTGAGTAGCTTGTGATCTTGTCAATTCCTTTAGTTCTTTTGGGTGCTAGTATGCTTTCTGTATAATCAAAGATCTTACAAGTACATTCTGCAAACATGGAGTTAATTAATTTCAGAGATATCTTTAGTACCCAGAATTCTCTCATTTCTTGTCATACCCTATATTCTGTGGATTGGATTGTAGAAGTGTGTGTTGAGTCCCACATCAGGCATGTACTGATTGCAATTTTACCTTTTAGAGTATAGTGTAAATATGGCCAGCAGTTACCTCGGGTTGTGATATTTCTTTTCCTAAATTATCTGCACCAGCCAAATCAATTTTTTTAAAGTTCCTTGATGCTAATATTACTCTTCTTTCCCTTCATACTAAGCATCCAAATAAGGTTGGAAAAGGGATGTGTTTGCTTTCTAACTTTTATATTATAAATGTGGAATTTCTTAAGAAAAAATAGATGGATGAAAAAACATAGCCTGTTTTTCTTTCTTTCTTTCTTTTTATAATGAGTTAGTGTGGCCCAAAAGAGGAAACAGAAATATTCACATAAAATATATACATATTTCTAAGGTCTTATATAGTTTTATTATTTTATGTGAAATGATGGATTATAGTGTTAGTAGAGAACCTACAATGATCAGAAAGACACTTTTATAAGAAAGTTGTCAATGTTTATATCATCATTTATTAATATGATTTATTTTTTTATATTATTTTTTGTCTCCAAATCTCTACCTTCCCATTAATAAATACTGAGATAACTTATAATATTGACAGATTGAACCAGGAATTTTTTTCACACCTACAATTTGAGCTGGGTCAGCTTAGGTTTGCTGTTTCAAAAACCCAGGTTCCATTTTCAAACTATACATTTGGGTGATATCCTGCATTGATGATTGGATTGACTCACAACATTCAAATTCTACTATTATATCTAGGATATGGAAGATAGATTGGCTGAACTAGAAGCACTGCAAAAAGCACTGCTGGAAGGAACAGGTATGTTAGACTCCATGAACATTAGTACTGAAGGATATGTATTGTTGCCTTTCACTATAAACTCACAATCCTTGGGCCACATCTTTTGTTACAGAAGCTTATGATAAAATGCAAGCTGACCTCATAGCAGCAAAAGAAAACCTAACCAAAATCCTGACATCGAAGGATTTAAAAGCTACTGTGCGTGCTACTCTTTTCAATCATCAAGCCTCTTAGTTTGTTATAGTTTGTATCATAGATTGCTCAAATGAGTTTCAACTTTTACCATGCAGTTGTTGGAGATGGTTGAGCGGAATGAACTCAATAGATCTTTATTGACCCTTCTTGATGAAAACATAGCAAATGCACATGAGGGCAACCAGGTACTATTGGAAACTCCTGTCCATGTAGTCCAAATAGAATTTAATATAGCATTGTTGTGCTTTTATTTTTTTGGAGGTGGGGGGGGGGGGGGGGGGGAGGTTGGGAATTAGAGAAATCCCGATATCCTTCACAATTGTGCACCTTACCATGCTATACTTATAAGCATTTCACCATAGAATAAAATTGAGACATTTTGTAACAGATTCTCGTGAAGTTACATCCACAAGCGAAAAAGGGGGATGGTTTTTTTTTTGGGGGGGGGGGGGGGGGGGAGGAGGTGTTGCTGGGGGTGGAGGGTGGGAATTAGAGAAATCCTGATATCCTTCACAATTGTGCACCTTACCATGCTATACTTATAAGCATTTCACCATAGAATAAAACGGAGACATTTTGTTACAGATTCTCGTGAAGTTACATCCACTAGCGAAAAAGGGGGATGGTGTATGAGAGCACTATTGAAATACTTTATTGAAGTAATGGCATTTTAACTCATACTTCTGTCACCACACTGCCCGTTGATGAACACATAATGCTTCATATGCATGGTACAGCCAATCCTGTACACAGAAAACACTGCTGGGATGGTCACCAATTGTACAGACTTACAAATTGCAGTTGTCTTTGAACAATGAAACATCTGACCAATTATGGGACTAGTATTAGCAGTCTACTAAGTTATTGTACTTGGTCAATAATTCACAATCCAAATGAGTCAGTTTATACTCTTTCAACACTTCCTCCGAAGTTGACTTCACTTTAATAACATAAGATAATAATGTATCATGCTATTATTCTACTAATGTAAATATGTGGAATTCGTCATTTTCAATTTTGAGCCTTTATTTTTGGAAAAAGAGAGTGTGGGGGGGGGGGGGGGGGGGGGGGGATGTGTGGTGTTGGGAGAAGACTTTGTTATACTTATTTGAATTGACCTTGAGGAGACACAATATGCAGAGGATAAAAAAACCTAGACAGTGTATGAGATAAATCTATATTGTTGAAATTGTGAACCCAGAGAACCATATTATAGTTTCCGCACTTTTGCTAACTCCAATGCCAAATGCACCAAAAAAATTCGTCCTCAATGCTTATACAACTGGTACTTGAAGCAGAACTGGGACAGATTTAACTATAAATATAGATAGTTTGTTTCTAGTCCTCATGTTTTAATAAAAATGTGCGTTTTCCTAATGATGACTTTTTCGTTTTCTATATACACTGAATTAAACTCAAAAGATTTATTTCAATGTTGATTTCCAACCTGCAGAAACAAGCAGCAGAGTTCATGGAAAAGCTTCGGGGTGCTGTTCTCAGGTACATGACAGTTTAGTGCTCAAGTACCCAGTTGGCAATTATCAAGTATCCCTTTCAATCTTTTAGATTGATAATGATTTTGGTTTGAGAGATATCAGCAGCCATACCACATTCACTAAAATTATGTTACAAAATGTTGTAAACAGTAGTGGACTTTATATCAGGACCTGAATTGATATACAGTAATGTATATACAATGACATTGTAGATCTTTCCTCATTATTGCCAAAATAAATGGAGCTGGTCTCGTCAATCACCAGAGGAAATAGAAAACTTGAAACAGAATTATCTTAGATAAGAATGGCATTAGACGATAGGCTAATTTGAACACTGCCAGTAATTGGGTCATTTCAAGTGCCACTTATCAAAAGGAAAAAAAAAAGGGTCATTTCAAATGCTGTGTGAAATAGTATGAATTTTTAACTGTTTAAGGAACAATGCATTTGAAGTTTTGAAACCCTTTTTGAGCACCAGTCGTCATAGAATGTGGTCAGTGATCTGGAAAACACTTAAAAAGAACAAATTTCAAAGTAGTATACATATATGGGTCGGTTAACGTATGCTTATACGTTATCCATCAATTTTTGAAAACTGTTTTATGGGGATTGGGGATTTGAAAAAGCTGTAAAAAATAATCACTTTTTCATAAAAAGTTTCCTTCAATGAATTTTTAATGTATACCCTAAGGGCATATGTCAATAAAACCCTAAATATATAATATCTTGAACAGAACCATATGTTTTTCAAGATGTGTTCTGACTTTTGTTTGTGGAGATCTGTTCTTGGAGATGTATTGATAGAGAAGTCTAATCTTGGAAGTCAAAAGAGAGTAAGATCTTACTATTAGGTGTAAGACTAACTTGTTCCATTACTCGCTGATGCTCCCCTTGGAAGACAAACGGTATTCCAAGTGGAACCGAGTTATGAACACTATCAGCCTGCTCGTCTTTTTTTTTTTTGCTGAATTAAAAAAAGAAAAAAAAAAAAAAAAAAGAAAAAAAGCATGAAGATGTGAACACTCAATCCAATTGCCCATATGAAAGTGGGAAACTAAAAGAGAATTGTCTGGGCTAGTCATTCTCTGCATAGAGAGGTACGCTTAATGGTAAAAATATTGGACCAAGGTGGACCATCTATTAGTATGGTTTGATCAGCATCTCTCAATTTAAAGCAGATTCATTTCCATAGCTCAAATGAAGTACTCTACGTATAAAGGTATATTCAATGTCACGTAATTAAAACTCCATACTAAAAAGTAAAATATTAACTATGAAACATATATAATATATAGTCCGGTTAATGTGTACTCTTATGACATTCATTTTGAGAGAGTTTTTATGAGAAATTAGAAAAACTGTAAAAATAATAAATCACTTTTTCATTTTTTCATAAAAAGTTTTCTAAAATGGTTTATTAATGTATACTCTTGTGGGGCCCTAATTGCACTAGCCACACCGGCCCACTACATAGGGCCCAAGGCCCGCGCCGAGGATAAAGCTGAGGCCGAGGACGACTGGGAGAGAACCCAGGACGTCCAAGGCCCACGCCGAGGATGATCTGTCCTCAGGCACACCGACTTCACTAAAGGGAAAATATCCCATCTCAGTTGAATATATCTCACCAACATTCTGACCACTTTAATGGTGAGGTGACATGAAAACCCTAAGGCATCAGCCACTTCAACTAGTATAAAGCCTGCGAAGGCGGCTTTGACCTAACATAAAGCCTGTAAAATACAGATGATGTGACAAACTCCTGTACACGACGATCAGATAACTGACAAGTGGATGGTCAAGATCAACAAAAATAAGACTATATAACTAGTAAGATTCTAAAGAGAAGGGGGGGGGGGGGGGATCCTCTGGGAAAAAAGAAGAGATCCTCGGCCAGAGCCGAAGATCAATAAGCCTTACAAACACTTGGCCGAAATGACAACGAAGGGAGGATCTTTCTTACCTAAACTTCTAAGTCCAGTTCGTATAGGGGGATCCGCCCCAAAATTCGTGGATTGCCCGTTATATGCCTAGTCCTTCCTACCCATTTCTCTACAAATTTCATTGTCTGGGGTCCAAGACAATTTGAGTCCCTACAATTGGCGCCCACTGTGGGGAGGACTTGTGCGTTAGCGGCACGACGTAAAGAAAACAAAACGACAAATCAATCGAGAAAAGATGCAGATCCATACAGTTCTTAGCAACAATATTCATTCGGCAGTCTACAACAACAAGAAACAAGTGCAAAAAAAAAAATATATATATATATATATATATACAATACATGAAATAAGTCTACTTCTTTTATTCATATATGAAAAAAGATTACATCTTTTACAAGTAATGCCCAGGGGGCTTGTCCTAAAGCTAACTACAAAAGGCAGACGCTTGATGAAGCTGGCAGACGCTTGATAAAGCTGGCAGAAGAACAAAAGGCGAATGCTGGACAACAATGGCAGAAGAACAAAAGATAAAAAAGGAGAGTAGAGGAAGAGATGAAGAACAAAGGGAAGAAAGCAAAGTTGGTAGAAGAACAAAAGGTGGAAAAGAAGTGAAGGAAGAAAGGAGGAAAAGAAAGAAAGAAAGTTGGCAGAGGAACAGAAGATAGAAAAGAAGGCTGGATGATAAGTAAGAGAAGAGAAAAAGAAAAGAGGAAGGCTCGTTGAGGAGCAAAAAGAGAAGAGAGAAGACGGATTAGAGGGAAGAAGAGTTACAGAGGAGGTGGAAGGGGTCGCGGCACAGGACGGCCCCACTTCTGGGTTCCGCCTGATTTCCCTCCCACCCCCGCTGCAGCCGACTTGGGGGGTCAATGACCCGTACCCAAGGGAAGGTGGTTACGTTCTTCCTGGATCCTCCTCCTGACGGCGAGGAGGGCTCCTCCTCTAGTTAGGTTGAAAAGAAGGAGAATCTTCGGATCTCCCAGATACCCATCCCAGCGTAGCGGCCAGGGTCGGAATGCCATCCTCGGCTCCTGATAGGGGCTGTGCATCCCTAGGATTGCCCTTTTTAAGGGCCCACTCATTCGAAGGGACTCAGGCGGCTATGTTTGGCGAAGCCTTTTTGGGAGATGTTTGTGGGAGAAATTTGATATGGACTTTTGTCAAGGGTGAAGGAGAAGGTTGCCCTGGAAGCGTCTTATATAGATGGTGGGATATTTATGAGTGCCAATCTGCCATAAATCCCAGGGAGAGATTTTCGGAGGCAATGATGCCGCCCCAACTTCCAAGGGGCTTGCCAACCGTTAGATCCTCGTAGATCCATGGCCAGCATTAATGAGGAGACACCTCACTAAACGAGAAGACACCGAAACGTCAGAACGCCTTACCTGGACAACCCAAAAGACGCCTCGTTATCTGAAGAATTCCACCAAACGAAGAGGTAAAACACGGCAAGGTCTTATCCTCCACCAACTCCAGCATTTACTACAATTATTTCCTGCTTGAAAACTGTAATTATTTAATACTTATTGTAAAACGCGGCTAGAATTAAAACGGCTACGGATAAATAGATAAAATAAATTATTAAATGAGAAAACTAGGTACTGGACAGAACCAAGGCATTGCATGGTCCTCGGACCCAAGCCTCATGGGGAAACCAGATACTTCAGATGATTATTAAATGAGAAAACTAGGTACTGGACAGAACTAAGGCATTGCATGGTCCTCGGACCCAAGCCTCATGGGGAAACCAGATACTTCAGATGATTATTAAATGAGAAAACTAGGTACTGGACAGAACCAAGACATTGCATGGTCCTCAGACCCAAGCCTCATGGGGAAACCAGATACTTCAGATGATTATTAAAAGAGAAAACTAGATACTGGACAGAACCAAGGCATTGTATGGTCCTCGGACCCAAGCCTCAGGGAAAACCAAGCATAAAATGAGAAAACCGAGCACTAAGTAAAGCTTGAAGCATTGCATGGTCAAAGACCTCAGGTCAGCGGGAAGAAAATCTCCCTGCAAAAAAAAAATAAACGCTAAGAAAAATCGAGGTCTTGTACAAATTTCAGACCTAAACCTCTATGGGAATCAGTCATTATGAAGCCATGCAAACGTTGATCGAAACCAGGGCTCTTGTACGGGTCATGAGCTAAAAACTGAGGCAAAGCCAATTCCCTTTCAGGTGCCGAATAAACGAGTCCTATCAGAGACAAAAAACCATGAGAAATTGAGTACTATAGTACAAACAACCCAAGCCCAACCATCCTCGGGCGACACTCTGCGCAAAAAGAAAGCTGCATAGACGGCTGAAACCGCAGTAAACACTGACGATAAGATAGAACCCAACCAGCCGAGAAAACGTGCCGAGGGGATCAAAATCCTCCTCCCCGCCCAAGGGGACGTGCAGCAGAATTTTGAGGGGCTATTGTGGGGCCCTAATTGCACTAGCCACACCGGCCCACGACATAGGGCCCAAGGCCCGCGCCGAGGATAAAGCTAAGGCCGAGGACGACTGGGAGAGAACCCAGGACGTCCAAGGCCCGCGCCGAGGATGATCTGTCCTCAGGCACACCGACTTCACTAAAGGGAAAATATCCCATCTCAGTTGAATATATCTCACCAACATTCTGACCACTTTAATGGTGAGGTGACATGAAAACCCTAAGGCATCAGTCACTTCAACTAGTATAAAGCCTGCGAAGGCGGCTTTGACTTAACATAAAGCCTGTAAAATACAGATGATGTGACAAACTCCTGTACACGACGATCAGATAACTGACAAGTGGATGGTCAAGATCAACAAAAATAAGACTATATAACTAGTAAGATTCTAAAGAGAAGGGGGGGGGGATCCTCTGGGAAAAAAGAAGAGATCCTTGGCCAGAGCCGAAGATCAATAAGCCTTACAAACACTTGGCCGAAATGACAACGAAGGGAGGATCTTTCTTACCTAAACTTCTAAGTCCAGTTCGTATAGGGGGATCCGCCCCAAAATTCGTGGATTGCCCGTTATATGCCTAGTCCTTCCTACCCATTTCTCTACAAATTTCATTGTCTGGGGTCCAAGACAATTTGAGTCCCTACAACTCTAATAGCACATGTTAATAAAATCTTACATATATATATGGGTCATGCTAACGAGTGCGCTTAGGGCACTGGTTAAGAATTCAGTTAAAGAAAGTTTTTATGGGAAAAGAAAAAAAAGTAATTAATATTTTGACAGCTTTTTTCATTTCCCATAAAATTGATGTCAAAACTTTCTTTAACTGGATTCTTAACGAGTGCCATAAGGGCACTCGTTAGCATTTCCCTATATATATAAATATCTATAACATTATTACAGTAATTTATGCAACTTGTCGATGTATATTGAAGTACCATAATACTTTTTTTGCTTAATAACTACCTATTAGAACTTTCCAACTCTCTCTCTGTCTCTCTCTCTCTAGATCAATTACTAGAGTGGACGTGTGTCCAAAATTCAACATGTCCTGTGAAAACTTTCACTGGACGTAAGCTTCCCCCCTCTCTTTTACTTTAAAAGCCTTATAGAATAGGAGTCGGCTTGTTGTGTCAATAATTAATTAGCACTGTATTTCTAATGGCTGTTTTAAATTAAGAGGAAGACACATGTAATAACTGCAAAGGTGACTTTGCAGTTGATATTTTTAATCTTCCAAATACTGTCCTTATAATATATTTAATATCACCGTATCACTACCACCATGTGTGTGACTGTGAGCGCAGTATGCAATAATTTACAAAGAACTATCCAGAGCCCTCTGTTATAGGACACGCGCATAGAGACTGAACCATCACCATTGATAATTTGATTTCACAATTTCCAAATCCCTCCATAACTGCTGCTGTTTCCAAATTCTTGCTTCTAAATGCGTCTTTTTCTGTAAACCACTTGATTGATACCATCTACGTTAGACATAACATACCTATGATAACTTGCATAGTTAACATAAATTTAGAAATGGTTTGTCAACAGACTCAACACTCATCTTATGCTTGTTTGCCAAATTTTACTTTTATTATGCTTTCGTCCCAAACCATATGCAAATGGGTGTAACAAGGTACTTGGGAAGCACATCATATCTCAAAAGTGTTATGGGAAATTACACTTTATCACTCTAAACTATACTTCTAAATACACTTTATATCTTGAACATTTTGAATACATGATTTGCACCCTCAAGTCCTCAACTATGCTCTTTGTTACACTTTGCATTCCAACATCAAATTTGCTGTTAACTTGAATAGAAAAATATGGAACTACTTGAAAAGTCCTAATTGTCTATCTTTTCAATCCTTTAAAAAAACAAAGATAAGTTAAATTTTACCACCAAAAACTATACTTTTAATTATACTTTGTACTCAGAATTTTGAATTTTCGTCTAAGTTAACAGCAAACTTAAAGTTGGTGTGCAAAATGTCATAGTTTAAGGTACAAAATATAACAAATGTCATAATTTAATGTGCAAAATATACATTAAAAAATATTAAGGTGCAAAGTGTAATATATGGTATAATTTAAAGCGGGTGGTACAACATAATTTCTCCCAAATATTTAGGCACCTCTATGTTCTTGACGTGTGTGAAAAGAAAAAGAAACGTATGTGCTTTACTTTCCTACAACCAAACATAAAAAAGGAGAAACATAGTAATAATAAAAAATAATAGAGATATATATGAAGAGAATGAAGGGAAAGAGGTATAATAAAAAGGAGAAACAGAGTAATAAATAAAAATAATAGAGATATATATGAAGAGAAAAAAAGGGAAAGAGGTATAAAAAAAAGAGGTAAAGGAAAGAAAGCATTTCACTGTTTTTATTTATTCCCAGAAGAAAATATGGACAACCACCTTGTAAACTCTCTCTCTATATAACCCATTACCCTCGTACTCTTTCATTTCATTGATCCAAAAAACTAAAAATCTTGCCCACCTCTCCACCTTTAACCTTCAGAAACATGGCAAGAGTTTGCCTTTTCTTCCTAGTTCTCTGCTTTGTTCTTTACATGGCTGGCATGGCAGAGTCCACTGTTGCCAGACATTCCAAACCCACAGATTTCATCCAAGCCTCTTGCAGGGCCACTCGCTATCCTGCACTTTGTGTCCAATGTCTTTCACACTATGCAAGTGCAATTAAACAAAGTGATAGGCAATTAGCTCAAACAGCCTTGTCAGTGAGCTTAGCCAGGGTGCGTTCAGCTGCTGCGTATGTAGCCAAGATGACTAAGGTTAGAGGGATTAAGGGCAAGGAGTATCAAGCTGTAAAAGACTGCATAGAGAACATGGGTGATAGCGTGGACCGGCTTAGCCAGTCGGTTCGTGAGCTCGGCCATATGGGTCGAGCTGTAGGTCAGGACTTCATGTGGCATATGAGCAACGTGCAGACTTGGGTTAGTGCTGCGCTCACTGATGAGAACACTTGTCTTGATGGGTTTGATGGCCATGCCATGGATGGAAATGTCAAGGCTGCTGTAAACAGAAGGGTCACTAATGTTGCTCAAGTCACTAGTAATGCTCTTGCATTGGTTAATCGTTTTGCTTCTAAACACCAAGCTACTACAGCCCTCGAAAAGCCTTAAAGTTTGTCTTATGAGGTTTGATGGTTAATATGTATATGTGAGATGATATTTCGTAAGTAAGGTTTGTTCCTGAACTAGATGGTGTGTTAGGGTGGTCTCTGCTTGCTGCTTAATGTGTAAATTAATGTAAAATGGACCTAATGTTAAAGTTTGTATCTTGCTTATGTCTGCCTTATAGAATATCAAACTTTTGTTTGTTATAATTATGATCTCTCTAGTGTTTAGAATTTTGCCTACATGTGGTTTGGATCGAATTTTATTTGTTAATTGTAAGTTTAAAATCACTTGCCTCAAAAAGAAAGTTCAGAAAACACAATACTCCTTTTAATTTGAATACATTAAACCCATGAACATAATGCAAATGATGAATGGCTGAAGTGAGATTCCTCCTAAAGAAATCCCATTTAGTTATTCATGAAAATTACACATTCTTACACTAAGTGGAAAGGGGGAAGAATGATTTGACTGATCTACCTAACCAATCTTTCCAAATCACCACTGTCTTTTTCAGTTTTTGTTTGGACTTGACATGAAGGAAATCGATTCTACGTTTTTTGTGTTGAATATGAAATGAAAACAGACCACTTAAAAATTAAAAATTTTCGCACTAATGTCACACTTAAACAGGTCAAATTCCTGCAGATATAAGATCATTTGAATCCTATGCTCAATTTTTAGGCTCGAAAGAGTAGCTACTATGAGAAGTTGAGTTATTCATATATCTTTTTAAAACAACATGAGACTGATAAGTCAAACCTCGAGTTGTTCTGCAATTCTCTCAAATATATTATTTTAATTGGAGACAAAAGGCCAAGAGGGTGACCATGGTATATACTTTTAGTTGAACCAGCGAAAGTGGACAATGGAGGAGAGTTCTCATATTTTATTGGTCATTGGTTTGGGTGATACTCTATCATATGCAGTAGCAATTTACGAACTTCTCTAGAATGCTCTTTAGATAATTTAGATTTTACTTAGATAAGCACTACTTTAATTAAATGGTTAGGCCTGAGGAGAACAAGCAGACAGCCAGACCGCAATCTGCGGGCATATAATTTGAAAAAACAAAACACACTAAAGCTAAAGCAAAAGCTTAGTGTAATTTCCAATGTGATTATTATTATATCCTCCTTTTGACTACTTCGGATTTCCTTTCCTGAAGATCAAATTTGATGACAGTTGACTTTCACGTAATGGACAAAATCTTAAACATTAGAATATGCAAATAATTAATTGAGGGGCTTATCTTCTAAAGCATTTTTTTTATGAAACTTGAGAAGCTTACTTTGGGTTTTTTTTTTTTTGGTGGAAATGTAGAAGCTTATCTTATAAACACTCTGAAATAATAAAATGAAGCCCAGAAGACATGGGAAAGTAGAAATTCTAGGACAGAATCAGTAATAAATTTAAGCTAAAGTGACAACTTCAGCCAAAAAATTACATTGTTATGAGAGCCATATTCATTTCTTGCACAGAATGAGAATCTCTCTTACTAGAGCCCGTGAGCCCAATATCTTTGAAAAATCTTTTTTCTAGAATTACAATAAATTACATACTTTCTAAAATAAAATAAAAATTGCACTTGAGATCCTATCAAGTACATAAGTAACCAATTAAGCTTAAAGTTTGATTATGTTAAGAAATGCTAAAATCCCCCAACTATTGAAATATTAAAAAAGAAAAAAAAAAAAGAGAGAGAGAAAAAAAAAAGGTGTGGATGTATGAAAGAGATTACCCACATGAAAATGAAATGTATTCACTATCATGGGGGGAAGGCAATGCGTGCAATAAAGGTAAAGGCATTGAGTAGATAATGAAAGACCCGTCCCACAAAGATACTTGTGACCCGTCCATTTGAAATCTGTTTATTTTGATAAAATTGAAATTTTTTTGCTAAAAGTACTATAAATAAATATAAATATTAGTAGAAATAGTACAGTAAAATTTATAAATAATACAAAAAAATGCATTAAAACTCATAAATAATAGCAAAAATAACTAAATAGTAAAATAAATTAATAAGAAATAAGCTAGCCAAATCTATAAATAATAATAAAAATAAACTAAATAGTAAAATAAATTGACAATAAATAAGCTAGCTAAACGTAGAATAGGATGGTCTACGTATTTAAGTATTTTTGGGGATGGACTGAACTGCAATGGAGATGGAGGCCACGTGGACTAATAGTAAAAGGAAATTTAAACAAAAGATACTTATGGATTATTCAGAACTAGGAGAGATAGAGACAGTGAGAGATACAAGTGGACCCCTAATCATTATGGCTCTGCCGTATTAAAAACTGAAAAAAGAAGAGTGAAAACTGAAAAGCATAAAATCATTATGGGCTCTGCCGTAGAAGAAATCAAGAAAGAAAAAGAAGAAAGCCCCATGCACGACTTTATGGGCTCGCTTTGGTGAATGATGGGCATGTCATTTCCTTCAGGACGAAAGAAATCCCACATGTCTTTTTTATTTTTTTTTTGCGCTAAATATCCTTTTCTTTTTCTTACCCATAGCCATTATGTGATGTTTTAGTAAAAATTATTTTTGTCAATTTATTTTATTATTTAATTTTTTTTATTATTTATAAGCTTTATTATATTTTTTGATACTATTTATAGATCTTAATGTATTATTTCAATTAATTCTTACCTTTATTTACAGTACTTTCAACAAAAAAAATTTAATTTCAACAAAATAAGCAGATTCCAAACGAATACTAAATACACAAATGTTAAAATAATATGAGTCTCACTTAATCAAAAAATTAGATAAATGGGAGAAATTGTATAAAACTCACCATAAAATCTATAAAATTGACAAAATGCTAACATAAAACTGAATTACTGACAAAACTTCTGACATAAAATTGAGTGTTAATGGTTACATTACCATACCCGTTAACACAACCCTAATAAATAATGGGAACTGGGATACATCACCCGTGAGACCTACATTTGTACAATTGTACCTCAAAAGAGTCAAAACTTCTAATCCCCTCCAATTTCAAGGAGGGAGACGTTAAGTTACAAGTTACAACTAGATGTACAATATTGTGTTTGTGCACATGTGAAATTGTGAGAGTCCAGCATCATGATCTTTTATTTATTTATTTATGAAACATCACGATCTTTTAATGCTAGAACCTTGAAAGACTTTTTAACTTTGGGCCTGTTCTAAGTCCATTTTCCTTTAAAAATTTGAATGATGGTTGTTGGATCCATAATTCTTCTAGAATAGCTTGATTAGAGTGTGTGCCTACACTCTTCTTAAAAATGAAAAAATGAAAAAAAAAAAAAAAAAGTTTGTCTAGACTCTACACTACCATGTTGGATGCTCAAGCTCACTCTTTGGTAAAATAGTTCACACACCCTATTATACACTCTCACATATACACTCGGCGTATAAACAAATTTTTTTTTAAAAAAAAACAAAATATTAGTGTGTGTTGATATATATATATATATATATATGTAGGTATTAATTTTAACAATTTGGTTCAATAAAATTACACTTAGCCCCCCCTTAATAATATTATTGATCCTTTCAAATGTCATAAAAAATTTATAGATCTAAAATCTAAAACAAAATTAACAAGCCAAAAAAAATTAGCGCAACAACAAAAATTACCAATAGCAAAACCAAAAAAATTAAGCCAATTAACCAATTTTACACAAAAGAAACAACCAAGCCCTTTAAAAATCTTAAATTGAACTAGATTGGTCATACTTGTGGAGTAGATGGTGACAACTAAAAAAATTAAAATACAACCCGCTTGTTTGTAGAGTGGTTATCCTTGTGCTCCTCTTCCAATTTCTACTGCAACTTTAAAGCCAGTATTCTCAGTGTAAGGACCCAGTTCAGGCACCTCCCTCCTGAGGATGAGTTGACCCGAGCCCAGGCGACCTTGTACAATAAATTTGTAGAGAGTGGATAGAAGGACTAGGCAATAGCGAAAGATACAACGGTCGACGCGGATTTACAAGATCAATAACTGGGATTTGGCTAAGTGTTCTAAGGGAAAGTTCGTCCTCGGCCCAATCCGAGGAGCTCTTCCCTTAGAACTAATGAATACAAGAGTTGCCCTAGAATACCCTGAAAACCCCTTAACTTTCCAACCAAAGGACCAACCTCCCCAACTTTGGGAGTTCCATCTATTATATAGTCTTGTTCAGTTGATCTCTATCGTCCACTTGTCAGCCATCTGAACCTGTGTCTGAGAGCTCGTCCCATCAGCCGCCTTTACAGGGTTTCTGTTAGTTGAAGTAATCAAGGCATCACTGTTCCCTGGTCAATTCACCATTAATGCGGCCAGAGTGTTAGTTGCGTATATTTAATGGGTGGATGACAGCTTCCTTTCTTCAATGTCGGCTTGCCAAGGACGTGGGCATCCTCGACAAAATTTCTTGATGACTTAGGCCTCTCCCACTCATCCTCGGATTCTATACTCTCCTCGGCATGGGCCTTGGGCCCAATATGAAGTGGGCCGGGGTTGCCAAATATTTAGGCCCCACAATAACCCCCCAAAATTCTGCTGCCCGGCCTCTCAGGCGGGGAGGAGGATTTTGATGTTCTCGGGTCCTTATCCTAGCCTGGCGAGCCTTGTCTTTCTGTCAGTGTCAAAATCCTTTCAACTGCCCAAGGGACGTTCCTGGCGTTTCGGTATTTGGAGCGCGCCTTCATTAAATTTCGGTGGCTCTGTGTCCTCCACGTTCAACGATGTGATGATGAATGGACGGTAGGGATGCTTCTGACTCATTGGGCGGGAAAGCCCGTGCGGTTACTTTTAATTGGGGGTACAAATACCCAATCGAACTAATTTGCCCCTTCACTTTTGCATTCAAGAGATCTTGAGCACATACTTCGAATTCTGTCATATCTCCAACGGTACTTGTGACTTCCTTTAGCACAAAAAGCCTGCCCGAGGAGCTTTTCCTCATTTCTGTAAGTCCTCTTCTCTCTCTGGTTCGTACTTTTCGCCTGAGTTCCCTGTTAGTTCTTTAGGATTGGTAGGCCTAAGAAGTTAGTTGAGTCTGAGAAGTCAATGAACAAATTTGTTGCTGATTATAAAATCCCCGATACAGTGGGTTTGAGATACTGTGGAGAAGGGGAATGAAGTACGAGGAGAAAGGAGGGTGAGGTGGCGATTCCTATAATCGCCTTCCTAGAGGGTGGTATGAGGATTCCCATGGGGTCAGTGATGAGGGATTATCTTAGGCACTTCGGCTTATCTCCCACACAGTGTGTCACTAATGTATTTAGGATCTTAGGCTGTGTGGATGCCCTGAATGAGAAGATGGGGCTGAGGCTAACCCATCATGATGTAAACTGGTGCTACAACCTTCAGCGCTTGAGGGGAAAGTTTTATTACATGAAGACGAGGGATGATAGGGTCTGGCTCATCCAGTGCCTCCCTAAGTCCAGCAAGGGCTTGAACAAAGACCTCCTCATTGTGTTTGGAGAGTGGCACGAGGGCCTTCATTGTCCAATAGTGGAGGGTACACCAGGTGGGGCATTCAAACTAGGAGAGGGTCTAAGTTTTTGTATTTTAACGCTCCACTTGGCTTGGTTTTTTACAGGAACTTGCTTTCTTTTATGCAGATTCGCGCGCTTTTGAGCGTCATTTCGGCCTGGTCAATAAGGAGGACTTGGAGAAGGTGCTGAGGTCGGAGATCTTTGTGAATAAAGCCGACAACCAAGTTAGAGCCGCCCACGTGATCCTAGGATACGACCCGATCCAAAAATCGTTCCTGGCTCCGAAGTACGTGATCCGAGCTAAAGATCCTCGGCTGCACAACATCACCGTAGTCGAGCAAGGATTTCTGATCCCCGAAGGGTCTCTCATTCCCGTGGGCGTACCATTGGTAGGTACTTTTTCATCAACTCAAGTCGCCGAGGTTGAAGGGGAAGAGCTAGAGGAAGAGGAAGTTACTGATTCTGGTCCCTCCGAGGGCGATTTTGACGTGTTCGACCGATTTCATTCGCTCGAAGACCCTTCTAGCGATTTGGGTGACCCCAACTTAACTGAAGCGGACTTTTTATCCGAAGAAGCCCTTCCTCGGTCGAAGATGAGTTTCAAAAAGCGACCATAGGCGAGCTTGCTGGCCCTGATTGAGGGGCAGCCGGGGAAGGACGCGCCGGGGAAGTCTCCTCCTAAACTTCCTCCTCCCCCGCCCCAACTGAGTTCACGATCTGTGTCCAAGCCCACCAGCCCCCTGCAAAAGAAGGAAAAAGGCAAGAGGCCTAGGGGGAGCGAAGAGTCTGACCCTTCCCAAGGTAATGGCGGCGCTTCTAGACTTCGAAATAGCCGAGGGTTAGGCGACGAGGTCAGGAAAAGCAGGCCACTATCCAAGCTTGGCTTCCTGCCCCCATGCTCCATGGGAAGCCCTTGACGGATGATGCCTCCCTCAAGGACCCTTAGGGGGGCGAGGGTGCGCATGTGGCTGATGCATTGGGGAGGTTCTTGCTACTCCCTGCGGATATGGCCCAGTTGGAGGCTCTGAGGAGTAAGGAGGTTTTCCTTGGCCTCAAACAATACTTGGGCATGGTAAGTTTCCTGATCGCTTGTAATTCTCTTTACTTCTTGTTTCTTGGCTCTTTATCTGTTGCGCATTGGTTTCAATTGGCAGGCTGTCCAGGCTACATTCAGATTGGAGGATATAGCCAGTAGCCAAAGCAAGGCCGCAAGCTCGGAGTGTATCAAGTTGCTAGACTCCGTGCAAACCCTCGACGCCTCCAAGGCTGATCTACAAAAGGCGACGGACTAGTTGAAGGAGATGAAGAGGGCTCGAGACACCGCCGAGTCGGCCCTGACTGCCGCTGAAAAGCTGGCCCTAGATCAAACGGACCGCCTGCTCAAGGCAGAGGATCAGCTAAGGGTCGTTCGAGAGGAGATCGCGACCCTGGAGAAGAGGGTGCTTGAGGCAGAGGGGGTCAGGGGCGCCGTGGAGTCTGCCAAGGACGAGGCTTTGAAAGCCAAGGAAGAGGCTGAGTCTGCCAGAGCCGAGGCTGAGGCCTCCAAAGACAAGGCCACGCAAGAGGCCTATGAGGTAGGGGTGGCTGAAACAGAAGACAACCTTAGAGCCCAAGTGTCTGGGATGTGTAGACTTTACTGCTCCCAGGTTTAGAGTGAGACCCTTAAACAAGCTGGGGTTGAGGCCTCATCCGACCTGTGGAAGATGGAGAATGTATACTATCCCTTTGCCATTCGCGAGGGGCCGAGGTGGTTGCCGAGGGAGTTGGGGTTGTTCCTGGTGAGGATGCCCAGACTGCCATCACTTCGGACGAGCCCGCTAAGGAAGCTGATCCTCCTAGGGCTGTTGAGACAAGTAAGGGTCCTACTGAGGATATACCTCTTTTAGTTGACCCTTTCCAGGCTGCAGTACCAAGTAAGGGCCATAAGGGCCCTGAGACCTTTTCTGCCCAGCCCCCTGAGGGGGGAGTTGAGATGGAGTCGAAGGAATGATCCTCCGTTGCACCTTTGCCTTGTTTTTCTTTTTTTTTTTTTTTTTTTTTCTTTTTTAGCATTGTAATGGCACATTTGCCTTGTATAACTTTTTAAAGATTCAGTAAAGTGCATATTTTGTTTCCTTTTATCAGTTTTGCTTGTATTATATATATATATATATATATATATATATATTTTACTTGCATGATTCTGGCTTTGATTGTGCTTCGGCCGACTACATTGATTATCGTCCTCTGCAGTACTCATTACTAGTACCAAAGTGGTTAGTCTTGCCGTAGGTTTGTGCCCGTAGTCAATACAAGACCCTAGTTCTGTCCAGTGCTTAAATCCTTCTAAAGTGACTAGTTTCCCCATAGGTTTGAGTCCTTAGACCATGCAAGATCTTGGTTCTGTCTAGTACTTGGATTCTTTTGAAGCAACTAGTTTCCCCATAGGTTTGACGCCGAGGAACGTACAAGACCTTGGCTCTGCCTAACACTTGGTATTTCGTGGGGGAGGGGATGGTTTCTCCATTAGCTTGAGTCCGAGGACCATGCAAGGCCTTGGTTCTGTCCGGTACTTGATTCTTCTTTAGTAATTAGTTTCCCCGTAGGCTTGAGTCCGAAGACCATGCAAGGCCTAGGTTCTGTCTAACACTTGTCTTCTGAAGTAATTAGTTTCCCCGTAGGTTTGAGTCCGAAGACTATGCAAGACCTAGATTTTGTCTAGCACTTAGTTCTTCTTTAGTAGTTAGTTTCCCCGTAGGCTTGAATTTGAGGACCATGCAAGGCCTAGGTTCTGTCTAATACTTGTCTTCTAAAGTAACTAGTTTCCCCGTAGATTTGAATCCGAAGACTATGCAAGACCTAGGTTCTGTCTAGCACTTGTCTTCTGAAGTAACTAGTTCCCCTATAAGTTTGAGTCTGAGGACTATGCAAAACCTAAGTTCTGTCTAGTACTTGTCTTCTGCAGTAACAAATTTCCCCGTAGGTTTGAGTCCGAGAACTATGCAAGACCTAGGTTCTGTTTAGCACTTAGTTCTTCTTTAGTAGGTAGTTTTCCCGTAGGTTTGAGTCCGAGGACCATGCAAAGCCTAGGTTCTGTCTAACACTTGTCTTTTGAAGTAACTAGTTTTTCCGTAGGTTTGAGTTCGAGGACTATGCAAGATCTAGGTTCTGTCTAGCACTTAATTCTTCTTTAGTAGTTAGTTTCCCCGTAGGCTTGAGTTCGAGGACCATGCAAGGTCTAGGTTCTATCTAACACTTGTCTTCTGAAGTAACTAGTTTCCCCGTAGGTTTGAATCTGAGGACTATGCAAGACCTAGGTTCTGTCTAGCACTCAGTTCTTCTGACTGCTTGGAGCTAGGGAGCTCATCCTCAGCGTTGGGGAGTCTGCCCTTAAAGCGGTAGCGGCCTTGAGCTTGCTCCGCCAAAGGGGGACCCTTCTTCGGTCTAGCCCCTTCATCCGGCGCGCCACTTCTGATTACGAGGCGTCTTTTGGGCTATTCGAGTAACGCGCTTGACACTTCGGTGCGCGAGGCGCCTCCTCATTAATATCCTTGCGGATTTATGAGGATCCAACGGCTAATAAGCCCCTTGGAAATTGGGTGAAGTTAATATCTCCAATAATTTCTCCTTAAGATTCTGTGCGGGCTGGCTTTCACCAGTTTTTGCCTTCTATATAAGGCATTTGGGGGTGATCCTTTCTTCAATTCTCACAAACACTTGAGTTTAGATCTCACAAACACTCCGTTTTCTGGGCATTTCAAGGGCTTTGCCAAAATAGTAACTTGTGCCTCACGAGATGAAATAGCCCTAGGAAAGGGCGGTGACCAGGAAGCCGAGCCCCCTTCAGGAGCCGAGGATGCCACTCTGATTCTGGACGACACAATGGAGGCGGGGTAGGCAGAGGTCGAAGATCCTCCTTCTTTTCAACCTAGCCAGAGATGGAACTCCCCTTGCTATTTGGAGGGGGATCCAAAAGGAATGTAACGTCCCTCATCTGCGTGCGGATCTACTGGCCTTCAAAGCTGGTAGTGATTTGCCGGCTCCCAATCGTTGTGGGATTGGGAGGGAAACCAGGAGGAACCTTGAGGTGGAACTGTCATGCGCCGCGGCCTCTTCTTCCTTCTCCTTCAGAGCGCCGCAAGTATTGGTTGGGGAGCTGTTGACGACCTTAACATAGGTCTATCTTCATCTCTCCCTCCAACACTTGGCTTGGGTTTAAAACAAGCTTGCCTAGGCCCCTCTCTTTTTCTTTTTCTTTTAGCTTCAGCACAAGCCCATTTGGGCATATACCTTCGCAGTTAGCTTTAGAACAAGCCTGCTTGGGCATTCACCTTCGTAGTTAGCTTTAAAACAAGCCTGCTTGGGCATTCACCTTTGTAGTTAGTTTTAAAACAAGCCTGCTTGGGTATTTTTTTGTATAATGTAACTTCTCTTTACTTATTAATAAAGAAGTAGCCCAATTTCATTTCTTTTACTTCTTGCATCTTTTCGATTCTTTGTGATGATTGCCTTCTGAATGATAATGTTGCCATTGCTTGTATACTTTTTTTTTGTGAACTTGAAAGAAGTGTTGTTCTTGATCTTTCCGCACCAACCGTCGCACTTGCTAATGCTCAAGTCCTCCTCACAGACGGCGCCAATTGTAAGGACTCAGTTCGGGCACCTCCCTCCTGGGGATGAGTTAACTCGAGCCCAGGCGACCTCTGTACAATAAATTTGTAGAGAGTGGATAGAAGGACTAGGCAATAACGAAAAATACAACAGTCGACGCGGGTTTATCAGATCAATAACTGGGATTTGGCTAAGTGTTCTAAAGGAAAGTTCGTCCTCGGCCCAGTCCGAGGAGCTCTTCCCTTAGAACTAATAAATACAAGAGTTGCCCTAGAATATCCTGAAAACCCCTTAACTTTCCAACCGAAGGACCAACCTCCCCAACTTTGGGGGTTCCATCTATTATATAATCTTGTTCAGTTAATATCTGCCGTCCACTTGTCGACCATCTGAACCTGTGTCTGAGGGCTCGTCCCATCAGCCGCCTTTGCAGGCTTTCTGTTAGTTGAAGTAACCAAGGCATCACTGTTCACTGGTCAATTCACCATTAATGCGGCCAGAGTGTTGGTTGCGTATATTTAATGGGTGGATGATAGCTTCCTTTCTTCAATGTCAGCCTGCCGAGGACGTGGACATCCTCGGCGAAGTTCCTTAATGACTTGGGCCTCTCCCACTCATCCTCGGATTCTATACTCTCCTCGACATGGGCCTTGGGGTCAATATGGAGTGAGCCGGGGTTGCCAAATATTTGGGCCCCACACTCAGTTATGAATGTCACCAAAACTAATCTTCGCAATAAAATGGAAGGTAAGTTTTTGATAGACGCTATGATGTTATTCACTGAAAGGCATATCGCTATGACAATTAGTGCGGATTTAATCATAGACGATTTTAAACTTTAGAAAAATGCCAAGTTCCTTTTTCTTAAATGATTGCATTGTAATTTGTAATGAATTAAGAAATAATGATTTTTGTGTTTTTGTTTTTGTCGACGATTTGTTAATACTAAATAAATGCTTATTTGAAATTTCATTATTTTTTTTCTTATACTTCCGCCCCCTAATTCCAAGTCCTAACTTTGTCTCTTAAGTGTGTGTATAATAGGGTGTGTGTAATAAACACCACCCTTTAAGCAAAATAAGTCGCAGTTGTCCATTTCAACTTCTGTTTGGTGTCTCATCTCATCTACTCAAATGCGGTTCATGCCAAAATAGCACCTCAATCACTTTTAGCTTCAACAATCCCCAGAAAGATAGAAAAGAGGGCAGGTTGGACGATTTAAAAGTCATATTCATGCCACACTGAGTTACCTACCCGATTCTTTCGTTCTTCATTTATTTATTTTCTAAATAAAGATAAGATTTTATTGAAGAGAGAAGACTAGTCCCAAGTAATCTCCTTAATCAGGGAAGATAAGGAAGGAAGACAAAGATGTGTAAGGGACCTTATCCACTAACTAAAAAAAGAAGTGTACCAACTAGCCAGATTGTGCTACAAAGTTGACTGATCTTGGAACAAAAATAGAAAAAGACTTTTGATATAATTTACAATTGGTCGGATGGTCCATTCAAATAACACTAGATGCTTGCTTGGTTGCATGGACAATATTAAGGGCATGTTTGATACGCTAAAGGGAGATTATGATAAGAACGAAAATATTTTATTACTAGTAATAAAATATGCTATAATAGAAAAAATATTGAAAAATTATTAGGTATTCCTGGAATACGGTGATGTAATACTCCCCTATCTTATGAGATATATGTTGAAAATAAGGTTTTTGTATTAAATTACCAATTTTCTCAAAAATATTGAAATATGGCAAATTTAATTATTTAACTACATACTCTTAACACATTCATGGCATCCATTTTATGTAAGGTTACATGGATAATGGCTTTACTTCAAGACCTTCAAATCTCACATCCATAAGCTGCTTTTTTGTTGTTGTTGTTGTTTTTTAATCAAGCAATATTGCATATTGATGCCAATCCAGTACTCTTTCATGAGAGAACCCAAGGGCAGCCTAATAGATTTGGAGGCCCAAGATGATACCTTTATTGTCACTTAAATTCTATTTAATTAGTGTTCTGTATGATTTGGAAAATGCTAAAGTTATAAAAAAATTTACTACAAAAATGAAAAAACTTACAAACTGATGTTGCAATGAATGTAATTGGTAATAGGGGTGGCAAAATTGGACACGACCTGCGAACGCGACATGACATGACATGAAATTAACATGTTATAGGTTAATGGGTTAGTGTCATATTAGGGTTGACATGACTGACCCGTTTAATAAACGGGTTGGGTTAGTGTCCATCACATAAAACCCATTTAACCCGTCTGGCCTGTTTAATTAAATGACATTTTACCAAAAGACTATTCAAACCCTAGGTATATAAACTTATTAGTTGTTGTTGTTTATTTTGTTTAACATATTATGATTGATTATTTGTGATATTAAGATATGTTTTAGTTTTGAATGATTATTTGCGAAGCAACTACTCATTAGTTATAAATTTTATATTAAAAATATTTATTTGTTTGGTTTTTCATAATTCATATCAATTTGGTTAATAATAATTTTTTTTTTCGTTTTGATAAAATCTGATAAACAAGTCGACACAACTGACCCATTTAATAAATGGGTCGTATTAGGGTTAAAGAATCTTGATCCATTTAATAAACATGTCGGGTTAGTGTTGACCCATATAGTCGGATATTTATGAGTCAACACGGCATGAACCTGACACGCAAACACGAATTGCCACCTCTAATTGGTGACACTTTAAGAAAATAAATAAACTAGTATTTGAATAAATGATGCCAAAGATTCTTTAAATTTTAAAACATGAGACTTACAAATATGTATCATCAATCACAAAAAATAATTCAAATATGCATTTAAGGGGTTGTTGAAGTCCATTAATTATATTTATTGTCATATTAATTTGTAGAGGCTATGTAGTAAGTTTATAATATTTTTAGCATTTTTCTGTTTGAATTATTTTTTGTGATTGGTGACTTATCTACCTATAAGATCTATGTATTTAAATTTGTTTTGTCTAACATTATTCAATATTTTGGGCCTTCTTACAAGTGGAGGAAAAATATAAAACACAAATTCTTTTTTTTTTCCAAAAATAAAAAATAAAACATTTTTGGCCCTCATATTTGGGGTCTTTCTATAGTAGGGCCCTAGGCGATGGCCTAATTAGCCTAGGACTAAGGCCAGCTTGAGAACCAAGCATATGGAAATTGATTACTGCTTAGTTCGTGACAAAGTTCAAGCAGGAATGTTTTGTTAACTACACATATCCACCCATCACTAGTTAGCAGATCTCCTCACCGAGTCACCAAGGCACTTCATTCTACTCAATTTTCTTCTTTGTTTTCCAACATGGGTGTGCTGAACATTTACAATCCAACATTACATATTGAGGGTAGCATGACAAGTTTCAAGAAAAAGGTTGAAGAAGATGCTACATAAACGACATGTTATTTCCATTGTAATACTAAAACGATGTGTCGTGTGTAGTTTAAGGGCTGTAATTTGAACCAAGTTTTGTTATAAAGTAATGCTATAAACACAAATTATTTTACAATATTTTTACAAAATGTTGATGTGGTCAACTTCTTATTAGTTTTCATTAGGCTCAAAATTAATATAATTTTTTCATTTACCAATAATCACTCATCACATTAACAGTTTGTAAAAAAATTTGTAAAATAATTTATATCTCTGTCACTATTCTTTGCTATATCCAATATCTCGTGACCTGTGAGGCCTCATTGGTTACTTTAGTAGGCGAAGTTAGTTGAGTTAGTTATTAGTGTGCAGCGACTATATTTTGAAAGCCAAGGCAGGTTCTGATAAATCATCCTTACAAGATTCCTCTAATGAAAAGTGTGCAGCGACTATATTTTGGTGGTTAATTAGGAGTAGTCTGTAAACAGACGCTGTATAGTTTAATTAATCTAATGAGGAATCAACAAAGTTCTCGTAATTTCCATCTTCATTCCTCGAACTTTTGAATTTTCTCTGGGCCATAGTGCTTTTCCATTTGGAAAATATATATATATCAATTTTGTCATCGGAATTTAAGCGCGCTTTCAGATAGCATGTGACTCAGTGCCTGCCAGCTGCCAAGCTTGGAAGGACTTTGAGCAGGTCCCATTGTCTTCAAAGCCAAACTCACCTGCAAATGGCGAACAATAATTTCACGTCCCCAATTGACCCATCTGTGCTCCCAAGCTCCATGGAAGCTATTTATCACACACGTATTACTTATCGTCACTCAAATACTATTACCTCTCACGTTTTGAAATGACTGGATTTTAAATAGAGGCTGACATTAAGGGTCTGTTTGGATATAATTTATTGTCGTTGAAAGTTGTTGAAAACTGAAAACACTGTAGCAAAATAATTTTTAAATGTATGAAAAATACTGCGGGACTTATTTTTAATATTTTTTTAATGCGTAAACAGTGATTGTGGTCTCATAAACAGTACATAAACAGTATCAAAACAGTACATAAACAGTGTTTTTTGTTTCTGCACAGTAACTTTTGTCTCCTGACCCGCGTGAAAGCAAAAAAAAAAAAAAAAAAAAAAAAACTAAAAACGCAGTAAGAAGACGCACCGCAACTAAACTGGGTATCCAAACCCTCAGTAGGTGTTGGTTTATCAAATGAATAAGGAATTGCTATGGTTCACACACTCACGAACTGTACGTAACACACATGTTCACACAAGGTTAAATTTGACCCATCTAGCCTGAAAGAATGATGACTTGAGTAATATTAGAGCAATTGCACGTCAGCTCGTGGAAAGTTTTGCAAAATAAAAAAAGTATTCTTTTTACACATTTTAGCTAAAAAAAATCCACATTGAGTGAAATTGTGCATTTATGCATAATTATTACAGCATACACGGTTACTGTAACTCGAGTACAAATTTTCTGTCTCACTTTTTCTGTTCTACTATATACTCTACAAATAAAAACATACTACATGTCCATCTAATTTATTAAATACTAAATTTATGCTTTTTATTATTTCAATTTCTTAAAATAAATAAATAAATAACTCATCATATTTAGGCAATTAAAATAATAGAATGCATAAATTTAACATTTAATAAATTAGATGGACATGTAACTTGTTTTTATTTGTGGAGTATATAGTAGAGTAGGAAGAGTGATCGAAAAGATTTGGAATTACAGTAACTTTTTTTTTTATTATTTTATATGTTTTTTCTCGCTCCTCTATTATCTCTCCTCTCTCATTCGATCTCTCTCTTCCTCTGCCCTCTTAATCCTTTTATTTTCTCTTAAATCCAACAACAAATCATAAAATTCCTCAAATTTGATCTAAATCAAGATCCTAAATTCATCAAACCCTCTCCTAAAAAAAAAATCATCAAACCCATATAAATAATCAAACCGAAATTGCAAAAGAACAAGAAGAAAATGCAGAAATAGTAGATGAACAAGCGTCACTAATGGCGGTTTCAGTGTTTCTCAGCAGCAACTCAAAACCTCTGAGTACTTCATGACAGCCTCTTTAATGTACCCAGACCAAAACATTAAATTTATTTTCTTTTTAAGCTTACCCACCATCTTCTCAAAAAAAAAAAAAAAAAAAAAGCTTACACACCAAGAGTTTTCTCTCTTTAGCTTCTTGTTTCAGCATTAGCAAAAGAAGAAGAAAGACGAAGACGCTAAAGCAGAAAAAATGGAGAAGAAGAAAGAAGGAGAAGGAAAAGAAAAAAAGAAGAAAGTGAAAAAGAAAAAAGAAAAAGTAAGAGATAGAGGTCAGATATACTCTAGCGTGTGTGTTAAAGTTGGCGGGGTCATGGGTAGTTGTGAATAATAAAAAGATATGAGAAAAATATTATTTAAATAAAATAAGCGGTAGAATAAACAAATTGATGTGAGTGTTTTGTAAAAATGAATGTTTAAAATAAAAAAAAAATAAGTTTTTTTTGTGCAAAATAAAAGGAAAATTTGTATTCACTGATGTGGATGCTCTAGTAGTAATTTTACATTTTGCAATGTAAGTTTCTCCCTTAAATTTTAAATATTGAAGTAATGCCTTTCCAAATTTTGAAGAGCACATATTTTTGCCACTTTGTTGATCACTTTTTGGCAAAGTGTATCATGTTTTTTATAATGAGTGATGTTAGAGACATTACAATTATAACATAAAACTAATAAATTTAAAGGTCATTAATCACAAAAAAAAAAAAAAAAAAAAATCAACAATTAGGTTGTTGATCAAAGTCCACTAATAATATTTATTGTTAAATCAATTTGTAAACTTTTTATAATTAATACATTACCAATTATCCTACAATCTTAATGTCCTTATTAATTGGGCCAACATGTGAAAATGGTTTTTTTTTTTTTTTTAATGGAAGGAAAATAAAAAAACTAAGTTTGAATTTTGGACTTTTTGCTTTGACTCCATGAAATATTACTTATTTCAAAAGTTTAAACTGTTAGAATGCTTCTAATTCTATGATAAAACATAAAAAGCCCTTGTTGTAATAAGAATGACATGCTCTTTGCGTGAATTAGAGTTTAAGTTAAGAGTTAAGAGTGGCACGACAACCTTTCTAGATATTTCATTTTTTATGGCATCTTTAACTGAAGCTACGGGCTTCATTATGCTGCCACTTTTCCTGGGAGCCACAAGCATGAGCTTTTCCTAAATATAAATTGGGGACCTTGCTAGCCTAAATTTCATCAAATTCCCCTACTCCCATTGAGAGACAAAGAGAGAGATTGGTATAATGGAAGGTTCATATTTTTCCACTCTAACTACTCTCATGACTCTCATTGTGTTTGCTACCTACATGAACCAATGCTTGGCAAGCAGACCAATTCCCACAGAAACAAACACCCAATTCATCAAAACTTCATGTGGTGCCACCACCTATCCAGAATTGTGCTTCAGCTCCCTATCTAGCTATGCAAACGAAATCCAAACCAGCCCCAAAGTATTAGCCAGCACTGCCCTCTCTGTGGCACTCACAACCACGCGCTCTACTTCAGAAACAATAGCAAAGCTGTACAAAAGCAAAGGGTTAAAGCCTAAAGAGGCTGCAGCCTTGAGCGACTGTGTGGAAGAACTAAGTGACTCTGTGGATGAGCTCGAAAATTCCATTAAAGAAATGGGCAATGCAGGTGGAAAAAGTTTTGGGCTCCAAATGAATGATATTCAAACATGGGTGAGTTCATCTTTGACAGATGAGGATACTTGCTTGGATGGGTTTACTACGAATGGGAATGTCAAGAACACAGTGAGGAATCAAATTGTGAATGTTGCACAAATGACAAGTAATGCCTTGGCTCTTATCAACAGCTACGCTGCAACCAAAAACCTCAACTAATTAAAGTGAGATCTTAGCTTTAATTGTCTTGGGCTCAAAATTATTCTGACTAATGTTATGGTATGAATCACTTTGTTTAGGGGCCAGTAGATTTGCACAGAAAGTGCAAAATTGAGGGAATTGCAGAGGATTGGTAGGCCTTTGAGTTAGTAATTGTAATTGTAATGTGGGTTTTGATCATATATTTGTATTCTATTGTCAAAATGTATATCAAGTGTTTCTTATTTTATTAAAACATGGGTATATTTATATTTTTAAGAATCAAAACATGGGGCATATTATGAGCAAATATTTTCGCCATGAAAGATAAAAGGATGTGAAAATATAAAACATAGTCCGGTCGACTATGAACACTGGAATGCTATTGCAAAAGGAAAATATTAGAAATACAAACTTTTTTGAAAAGTCCGGAAGTCTAGTATAATTTTTAAAGGAGTATAATTACCATTACTATGGGAAGAGTTATGACATGATTTTACTAAGTTGAATATTCTTGCTCTGTGAAGCCCACGGCAAGAAAGGCAAGTGACAATTTAATTTGTAACAGATGAAATAATGAAACATTGAGCAGCTTCTTGTGATTATGCGATGAAAGCACTTTCAGAAGGAACCTTAATATTGTCAAATTGATGCAGATTCATCCCACCTTGAATTTTTGCAACCAAAGCTGACGAAGATTTTATGCCTGAAAATCCAAGTGCAAGTTTGCTTTCCATAGTGATATACGAATATTCTGCCCTTATTCATATCCAACAGGAAAGTGAATCCAAATTTCTTTCTTGTGACCTCACAAATTGCAAATACTAATTTATTAAGAATTAATCAAATTAAAGGTATAGCATCATCATTTGTTGGATCAAAATATCGGCGAGATTTGGGTCACAATTTGTATCGATTAAACAAAATGGTCAGAATTCTCAAAATCATACATTCTGGAAGAGCCATATACTAAAACCTACCACAATTAAAGCATAAGGGATAACAGTTGGCTTGGGAAGGTTTTCCACTGTAACCAAATAGGCAAATATTGATTTGGGTGACACATGCAGGGCAAGTTTTGTATACCATAGGTAAATGTTCATTAGATTCTGACATTGATAAGGATTGCATGGCAGTCTTCAATTTGAGGCACATGGGATCATTTTATGTGTCCCCGCTAAGATAAAGTCTATCACTTTTGCGCACACTTTACCGCTACGCTTTTGATGTGAATATTCTCTTTTGAGAGCCAGACCACCAATATTGGCTGCCATTGGTGAAGCTGGACAGCTATTCCATTTAATTATGAGCGATCTAAGATTATAAATTATTTCACAATTTTTTTACTACAATTTTGACATGGCAAACTATGAGTGGTTAACTATCACTTACATAAAAACTCATTATTTTTTCTTCACTTATGATACTTGACACATCATAATTGTAGTAAGAAGTTGAGAAAAGTTTTGCGTTCCTAGATTTTTTTTCTTTAATTATTGGTGCTGAAGTTTGTTAGAAACTCACCAGGTCCAGAAATAGAAGTTCAATAGTGACTCTCATTAAAGTGTTCCCCAACCTTTTACTTCTACAGTGTCTTGGTGGTGTCAATTATAACATTGTTCAATCCAGAATATTATTTCTTTCCTGCTTTGCTGTGTAACTGTGTTGAAATACTTGAAAATTATTTATTTATTAATGAGTGAGAGCTTTACTTGAAAGAAAACACAACCCACAAGTATATACACTCAAAAAAAAAGTACAACATACAGGCAAACCCACTGGAAAACCTATAAAAATACAAACCCAACAGATTTCTTTCAAGATAAATAGAAGGAACCTAAAGAACAAAATGAGAGATACTCCACATAAAGCATAAGGCCCTATTCTGAACATAGTTGCAGAAGCTGCAACCGTCTAACTCAATTCCTTGATCTCCCAGCAGTGGCGGAATATGAAATTTTTCTGGGGGACCAAATTGATAAATATATATAATGTTTAAATTTGCAAAATACATGGATAGGTATAATTTTTACTTAAGGTATGTCCTCGACATGGCTTGATGTTATTTACTTATTTTCTCCTATGTATGAAAAATTTATCAAGGCGATATTATATATTATATAGTTCAAGATAATTAAATTTTCCTTTAATTAAGTTATGGTTAGAAGAGATACCACAAGATTTAGATGATGTTTTCCAGTTTAATTTACCTTAATAAAGTTGACTTATCTGTTTCTAAAATAAATAAATAAAAAAGGTATGTGTATTTATCCTTTAAATTATATTAATCACAATTAATATTTTTAAAATATTATATATTAAATTTGTTTTGTTAATTAAATAAAATAAGTGAAACAATATTTTTAGAATCATAAAATGCCTACAAATTAATAAATCTTAGATAATTAAATAATAAATATCATTCATATGCCTTAACCATAAAAGAAAAAGAAAAAAAAAATCTTTTTTTTAATACACGACAAACTTTAACATGTCCCAAAATTTTAATAATAAAAATATTGCTCCAACGTATTAGCTTCACAATGTTTTCCTCTAATTTAAAGGAAAAGCAGTGGAACCATTGGGCTCCCTCCCTGTGCCACTGTCTCCAAACGTATTAGCTTCACAATGTTTTCCTCTAAGTTAATTCTACCTTGATGGATGATGGCATTCCTATGCTACCTAATACCTATTGAGATAACATTATCTATAGCTAAAATCAAGGCATTGAAAGATCATTAATCGCCACACACTCTTTATGTAATGGTCACTCCACAAGTATAAGTGCTTGTGGGGTATGGGGGGCAAAGGTCAAGATTCAAGTCTCTAGGAGGGAGCTTCACACACATATACCCTTAAATTAGGCTAGAGTAGAATTTTATCTTGTAAAAAAAAAAAAAAAGAGTTCTCATATAATCCAAATACCTTCAAAACAATTTTATAGTATTTACTATTTAGAAGTTTTCTTATAATCCAAATACCTCTAAATCAATCTAATACTAATATTTAGGAATTCTCATGTAATCCAAATACAATATCATAGCTTTGTTATTTTGTAAACAAACTTTTATTTGTATAAAATACTTATGTTTGAATATATAATATAAATATAAAAGTAGCAGTTGCTAAAATATTTCCAAGGGAACTAATAAACCAAAACACAAACTCTTATTATTCTCTCTTTACAACCGATTACCGAATATGATATACAGCAGACCATAAGGCAAGCTTGTAGATAGTACACTTTAACCTCTTACCTTAATCTGATTTTGACCCCACTCACTGATTTCATTCCAATAGAATTTGCAATTCTAAATGACACACTAGTTCACGAGAAGCCTCCATATCCTTTTTAGATGATCTCTACGACTCTACCTTCTACTTTTTGCCTAAAAATAACACAGTTAGGATCGATATTGACCCCCAATTAATGCATCCTTTTTGGTTATCTGATGTTTGAAACTCATTTTAAATACCCCCTAATTCCATTTTTATTTAAGAAAGTGCGTACAAAACTTTCTTCACAGACATGAGAAAGGCGTGAGTTAGATGAGAAGGAAAGAAGACACTAAACTTGATTTATTGGGTATAACATTTGGGCTGGGCTTTAATGGAAACGTATTCCATCCTCCAAATTTGAGTGAGTACTCTTGGTCTTTTCAAACATTACATGGACCATATTGGGGTCTGGACAAATCCAATGGGCCTGTTAAGTCTATGGCCCACTATAAACCACAACGAATGCACCAATGCCGCTATGCACACCAGTGGCAGTGAGGGTGCTCAAAGCTTCAACCTCAGATTTGGATAGGCTTTTTTTTCTTTTCTTTTTTTGCTCAGGCTCTACCCCACCTCTCAATGCTCTCATACATGACATGAGGGCAAAATTTTCCAAATAGTATATTTTCCAAAAAAATTTAGGCGCGTGGCATGTGTTGAAAGTTATTTAGTTAAGTAGACTGTTTTTGAAAATCGACTTTGGCAGAATCGACTTTGGGCTGGAAAACGCACGCTATAGTGGCGTTTTTTTTTAGTGACGTTTGTAAAAACGCCACTATAGGTATCCTATAGTGGCGTTTTCTATAAACGCCGCTATAAGCACTAAAAAAACGCCACTATAGAGTTTGTTTTTCAGCCCAAAGTCGATTTTGCCAAAGTCGATTTTCAAAAACAGTCTCCTTAACTAAATAACTTTCAACACATGCCACGCGCCTAAATTTTTTTGGGAAATATACTATTTGGCAAATTTTGCCTGACATGAGGGTATGAATTCTGAGCTATGTGGCATCTACCAAGCCATTGTTATGTAAGGCCCACGTGACCATGACAAGTTTTCTTTTCCTCCTCATATACAAAATTAAATTTCTGATTTTCTTTGTCAGTTCTGACCAGCCAAACTTCCCACATTTTTTTTTCTCTCAAAAAAAAAAAAAAAAAAAAAAAAAAAAAAAAACTACCGCATTTTTAAAATTAAATTCCCCTCACCCCCCCCCCCCCGGGGGCGAATGAGCTAACCATAATTAAATGGGCTGGCTATATGTAGGACTTGTTTTCGGCCAACCATTTTGTTGATTAGATTGATAACTAGGAAATTAGGACTTAATCAAATTTGGAAGTTCTAATAAAACCTCTAGCAAGAGCAATTAAATCATAAGTTAAAACTGTGGGTTCCAAGCAGCTCAACTAGTAAAGTCTTTAATGGTTGTATAAGAGATATGAAATTCAATCTCCATTTACACAAAAAATTGATTAATGTCTTAGTTTGATGATAAAAAAACTATCATCAGAAGCGAACGCCATAGGTTGAAACTCTCTAAAAAAAAATCATAAGCTAAAACTAGTTTTCAGGAAATCTAGGAGCATTCACTCCAAGCTAAGAGGTTGTGAGGGGTAAAAACCCATAATGCACGTTGGGCCTTGGGCCCTATCTTAAGCCTGGAGTATCCGAGGAGGAGTGAGCAGCTGGGAGAAGTCCCAGGCCCAGGACTGTATAAGATGGAGTGAATTGAGATGGTCCGAGGGGAACTCACCCTCGGATGTTGTCAGATACCGGTCGGCCTTATGCCTCTCAGTTCAGGTGACCCACCAGAAGATTTTTATGACGAGGAAGATCCCTACACGTGCAGAAAATATAAGAACCCAGAGGTATCTAACAAAAAAGCTACTGCCTCCACATTAAATGTCCATCAATCACTTTCCTGGCCGCATTTATGTGGAGGAGACCCCTAAACAGTGTTATATTGGCAACAGCAACTCACAGAAGGCCAGAGAATGTGGCTGATGGGACAGGTACTCAAGTAGTAACCCAAATGATTGACAAGTGGACGATCAAGATGATCTAGGGGTGAATATAAAACGTAAGAGACCCTCCCTGCAAGAGGGGAGAGGGAATTATTGAATTTCACTTGTAAAAAAGGATTAAGGATAGAAAATAATGGAAGATAATCTTCTCAGATTGGGCATTAATCCATTTTTATACGTAGCGTTCCTGTATGCTCTTGATTGTAATGCCACTTTAGCCGTTGACAATCTTGCCTAAATCTAGCTCTTCAATCCACTCTCTAAAAATTTATTGGATCAGGCTCTTTGGACCTTGACCCAATCCTTTGCTGGGCTTGGACTCCAAATTGTGACCCTACAATTAGCGCCGTCTGTAGGAAGGGCTTGTGTGATAGTGAGGACAACGGCTAACCATGGCAGATCGAGATCTGCAACTAGCAGAATCAAGGGGCTTTGAACGTGGTGATCCCTTCCTCAACCTTAAGCGAAGAGGTGACTGTGAGGAAAACGCCCGCGCCGCACGCCCTAGCAAGAATCACCCTAGGGAAGAAAACCGTGTCCCCCACGCAAACGACAGGAAGAACATGCAACTGAAAATTGACCGATTAAAAAGGGAGTTACGCCATGCAAAGAGAAAGCGGGCTTCCCCGGACTCAAATTCTGCCTCTGATGACGAAAAGAACGTCAATTATAAGCAGGGGTCTTGAACTCCACCCAGTGAGTTTTTCTCTTACTAAAAGGAGAGCCATCATCGACGGCGGAGTCGAAGCCCGTCACCTCGTGGTGCAGGAAGTGACGCCATGAGCAAGGATTTGAATCAAATCTCCAAGTCCCCCTTTACGAGCAACATCAAAAGGGCAAAGCTCCCCAGACATTTCAATCAGCCAACGTTCACCATCTATAATGGCAGAACGGATCCTGTAGAACACGTTAGTCATTTTAACCAGAGAATGGCCATCCATTCTAGGGACGAAGCCTTAATGTGCAAAATCTTCCCGTCTAGCTTAGGGCCAGTCGCGATGAGATGGTTTAACAGTCTAAAGATAGACTCTATAAGTTCTTTCCATGATCTTACTCAGGCATTCTATTCCTGCTTTGTCACATGTCGCAGGGCTCCTCGGTTTTTAGCTTCCCTACTGTTCTTGAGTATGCGAAAGTGTGAGACCCTGAAGACCCATTCGGACAGGTATTGGGAAACATTCAATGAAATGGACGGCAACTTTGACGAGATGGCCATCAGCTCTTTTAAGCTCGACCTTCCAACTAATCACGGCTTAAGAAAGTCTCTGACTGGTAAACCAGTTACCAACATGCGCCAGCTGATGGACAGAATATATAAATATATAAGAGTCAAGTAGGACCAGCAACAGGAAAAGGGAAAGGACAAGGTTATCCCCCAGGAGAGGAGGGATTTCAGGTCGGACTGGTACAGTAATAACAGGCCCCGCAGGGATTTGGCTGGACAGTCAGGATCAGCAGATGTTTAGGCAGTTCATGCTGTGTTCTGAGAACAAGTGCAACGAGTCCTGGAGATGATCAAAGATGAACCCTTCTTTAAATGCCCAAATAAAATGGTGGGAAACCCTAAGAGGCGCAACCACAACCTCTACTGTCAATACCATCAGGATCATGGACATACCACCGAGAACTGCAGGAGTCTGTGGGATCATTTAAACCAACTCGTCCGTGAGGGCAAGGTAAAACAATTCTTGCATCATTCCGACGGTAAGAGGGGTCAATCAAACTCAGGGCCTTGGAGGGATGATTCCTTGAGACCCCCCTAGGGCACAATAAACGTTATTTTTGCTGCACTAGTGAAAACGGAGTCCTGCCCATCCAGAGTGATGTCCGTAGCACGGCTACCCCCCGGCGACTGTGGCCAGGAATCGAAAAGGACTAGAAGAGAAACACAGCCAGTGTTGGGCTTTTTGGATGAAGAAAAAATTGGAACCATTCAACCCCATGACGATGCCTTGGTGATCACCCTCAGGATTGGAGGATATGATATGAAAAGGGTGATGGTAGACTAAGGCAGCGATACTGAAATAATGTACCCTGACCTTTATAAGGGGTTGAACTTGACACCCGAGGACCTGACGCCTTACAGCTCCCCCTTGGTGAGTTTCGATGGAAAGTTAGTCACTCCGAAAGGCCAAATCAGGTTACCCGTGTAAACTGGCTCAAAAGTAGTGGAAGTGGATTTTATCGTGGTGGACGCTTACTCACCATACACCACGATCATGGCCAGACCTTGGCTTCATACACTGGGGGCTGTTTCTTTCACTCTCCACCAGAAGGTCAAGTACCCGTCTGAAGGGCAGGTTAAAGAAAGTTTGGGAGACTAATCGGTGGGCAGACAATGCTTGGTAGCCATGATTCACCATAAACCTAGAACGGAGCCCCAGGCTCATAAAGAAAGGAGCTTATAGCAATTAAAATCCTTGGTGCTGAATACCGAGGACCAAGTCGAGGGGGCAGAATGTGAAAACTTGACAACAATCGTTATTGGTGATGATCCGAAAAAGTTTTTTCAAGTCGGATCCCAGCTGCCTCCTAAAAGAAGGAAGAGCTGATAGAATTTCTCAGAGCAAATATTAACGTATTTGCATGGGACTCCACTGAGGCCCCTGGGGTGAATTCAGAATTCATTTGCCATCACCTAAACATTAACCCATCTATCATTTCTAAAAAGCAACCGCTTCGACGCCCATCCAGGGAACATGCAGACGCTGTCAGAGAAGAGGTAATGAAGCTCAAACTAGCCGGAGCAATTAAAGAAGTTTTCTACCCTGAATGGTTGGCCAACACTGTGGTGGTAAAGAAAAAGACCGGGAAGTGGCCAGTGTGCATGGACTTCACCGACCTGAATAAGGCTTTCCCAAAGGACCCATTCCCTATGCCAAAAATTGATCAGTTGGTGGATGCAACTGTCGGCCACCCTCTGATGAGTTTCCTGAACGCCTTTCAAGGGTACCACCAGATACCGTTGGCCCGGGGTGATCAGGAGAAGACTGCTTTTGTCACCCCTGTTAGGAACTACCACTATAAAGTAATGCCATTTGGATTAAAGAATGCAAGAGCAACCTATCAAAGGATGATGACGAGGATGTTCGAGTCTTAGTTGGGTAAAAGCGTGGAAGTTTACATTGATGACATGGTGGTAAAAAGCAAGATCACATCTGAGCATATTGGAGACCTCGAAAACGTTTTTGAAATCCTCAGAGAACATAAGTTGCATTTGAACGCTTCTAAGTGCTTGTTCGGGGTAGGATCAGGCAAGTTTTGGGCTACATGGTTACTCACAGGGGAATTGAGGTGGACCCCGACCAGATCATAGCAATCAACAACTTGCAGCCTCCTCGGAATCCCAAGGAAGTCCAGAAGCTGACTGGAATGACTGCGGCCCTCAATCATTTCATTTCCCGTTCAGCAGACAGATGCCGACCATTCTTCCGATTGCTAAATAAGTGGAAATGATTTGAGTGGACCGAGGAGTGTGCCTCAGTCTTCTAACAACTCAAAGAGTACCTCTCTCGGCCTCCCATTATGTCCAGTCCTGAGAAGGACGAGGTCATCTTTGCCTATATCTCTGTGGCCCTTTATGCTGTGAGCCTAGTGTTAATACGAGTTGATAACAGTGTACAACGGCCAGTTTATTACGTAAGCAAATCACTGCACGAGGCTGAGGTTCGGTATCTACCCTTGGGGAAAGCCGTTCTAGCCATGGTGCACGGAACAAAGAAGTTACCCCAGTACTCCAAGCGCATACGGTTGTCGTCCTCACCCAACTTCCACTTAAAGCCATACTCAAAAGTGCTGATTACATTGGAAGGATCGCCAAATAGGGCATAATTCTAGGGGCTTTTGACATTAAGTACATGCCCCTCACCTCAATTAAGGGCCAAGTTCTGGCAGATCTAGTGGCCGAGTTTACAGAGCCCTCTATAGAAGAAATAACCCCGACACACGGCGTGGATGGAAAATCAGTTGGCCTGATCTCTTAGCGAGACCCTTCGCTCTGGGAAGTATACGTCGACGGCGCAGCAAATCATAAGGGCTCTGGCATGGGGCTAGTGTTCGTGTCCCTAGAGAAGATCACCATTGAAAAGTCGTTGAGATTGGATTTTGCAGCAACAAATAACAAGGCTGAATATGAAACTCTACTGATAAGCATGGCTATGGTTAGAAAAATGAGGGGAAGAGTAATTGAAATATTCTCGGATTCAAGATTGGTGGTCAGCCAAGTGAAGGGATAATTCAAGGCGAGGGATGAAAGAATGCAAGAATACTTAAGGCAGGTCAGACTCCCACAATCGAAGTTTGAATCTTTCAGCTTATTATATATCTCCAGAAGCGGTAACTCCCATGCTGACTCCTTGGCCACCCTAGCAACCTCCTCGGCTCAAGGCCTTCCTTGGGTTATTCTAGTTGAACATTTGAGCAGACCTACTGAGCCTTGCGGAGAAGCGGTCCAGGTTCATCGGGTAAGAGCAGAACCCAGTTGGATGGACCGGATAATGCTGTTCCTGAAAGGAGATAAGCTACCCGAAGAAAAGTCCGTAGCTGACAAAATACGAAGGAAGGCTACGCGGTTCTGGTTGTCCGAGGACCAAAAACTATATAAACGGTCCTTCTTAGGACCATATTTGCTATGCGTGCATCCCGAAACAACTGAGATGCTCCTTGAAGAGTTTCATGAGGGAATTTGCGGAAGTCATACTGGTGGTAGATCCCTAGCACACCATGCTATCACTCAAGGATATTGGTGGTCGAATATGCAGAGGGAGGCCCAAGAGTATGTGAAGAAGTGTGATCAATGCCAACGGTTCGCCCCAAACATACACCAACCAAGAGGAGTCTTTAATCCACTATCCAGCCCTTGGCCATTCGCTTAGTGGGGTTTAGATATTATGGGCCATTTCCCCAGAGCAGCTAGAAATAGAAAATATCTACTGGTCGGCACGGATTATTTCACTAAATGGGTGGAAGCTGAGCTATTAGTGAACATCCGAGATGTGGACGCTAAGAGGTTTGTCTGGAAAAATATCGTCACTCGGTTTGGGGTCCCTCAAACCCTCATTTCGGACAATGGCCTACAATTTGAAAATAGAGAGTTTAGAAGATATTGCTGCGAGTTGGGAATTACGAACCAATATTCTACTCCTGCATACCCCCAAGGCAATGGACAAGTAGAGGCTGTTAACAAGGTTATAGTAAACGGACTAAAGAAGAGACTAGATGATGCGAAGGGCAAATGGGTGGAAGAACTGTCACGTGTCCTTTGAACATATCGCACCACTCCTCGTAGGTCCACTAGGGAGACCCCATTCTCAATGACTTATGGGGCAGAAGCTATCATCCCCCTAGAGACTGGCCTTCCGACCTTAAGAACCAGTTCATTATGCCCGGGCATGAACAACAATTTGCTAAAGAAGAGTTTAGACCTAATCGAAGAGAAAAGGGAAAATGCAATAGTCCAACTAGCATATTACCAGCACAAGCTCAAAAGGGGTTATGACGCTAATGTTAAAGCGAGGCCACTAGCTCTTGGGGACTTGGTATTGAGGAAGGTTATTAGCGTTGCAAAGAACCCAGTATGGGGGAAGTTGGGACCTAACTGGGAAAGGCCATACTGTATCACCTCGGTGGCCGGCACCGGGGCGTATTTCTTAGCAGATTTAGATGAACATGTAATACCACGGCCATGAAATGTAAACAACTTGAAAAGATATTATTATTAATGAATCCCCTTTTGATTAATATGTTTTTCGATTATAAGATCCTCAATTATCCTAAGTGTTTAAACCAACTACCCATTAGGCCTGTAGTCCTCGGACCAACTGATGTGGAGGAGTTAGCACTAGATTCTCAATTATCCTAAGTGTTTAAACCAACTCCCCATCAGGCCTGTAGTCCTCGGACCAGCTGATGTGAAGGAGTTAGCACTAGATCCTCAATTATCCTAAGTGTTTAAACCAACTCCCCATCAAGCCTGTAGTCCTCGGACCAGCTAATGTGGAGGATCCTTAATTATACTAAGTGTTTAAACCAACTCCCCATCAAGCCTGTAGTCCTCGGACCAACTGATGTGGAAGAGTTAGCACTAGATTCTCAATTATCCTAAATGTTTAAACTAACTCCCCATCAGGCCTGTAGTCCTCAGACCAGCTGATGTGGAGGAGTTAGCCTTAGATTCTCAATTATCCTAAGTATTTAAACCAACTCCCCATCAGGCCTGTAGTCCTCGGACCAGCTGATGTGGAGGAGTTAGCACTAGATTCTCAATTATCCTAAGTGTTTAAACCAACTCCCCATCAAGCCTGTAGTCCTCGGACCAGCTGATGTGGAGGAGTTAGCACTAGATTCTCAATTATCCTAAGTGTTTAAACCAACTCCCCATTAAGCCTGTAGTCCTCGGACTAGCTGATGTGGAGGAGTTAGCACTAGATTCTCCATTATCCTAAGTGTTTAAACCAAATCATTGTTGTTCGCAAAATATTCCCCTTAGTTTTTATAAGAGCCAGACTAGCAACAAAGCGAGTTAAGGCACATAGAAAACAGACAAGACGAAAGAAAAGAAAGATCTATTCATTAATCAAAAAGTGTGTTACAGTCTGTCCCATGACTAAGAGTCAATAAAGAGAAAACAAATGAGACTATAAAGAAAATAACATATACATATGATGACAACAAAAGGGTCAGGTTTTTGTCTTCGGAGAAGGAGGGTTCACACTCTGGCTCGGCTGAGGGATGATACTATCCTTGGCCTTGGCAGCATCTTCGGCTGGTTTCCCCTCGGCTTCCTTGTTCTTTTCAGCTGCTTGGGTCTCCAAGGGTTGCTCGTTTCTCTCTTGAACAGGATCGACAGCAGAGGTGACGGTTTCTGGGGCCTCACGGATTTCAGGATCACAATAAATGCTCCCAGGTTGCCTCCAAGCTGAGTCCACAGGGACGCCCGCCATATCAAAGGCTTTACCCCAAGATATGGAGCAATAATCCCTGCACAACTCAGCGAACTCCTCTATGAGCCTGGCTTGCGTCTCCTCCACACCGAGCGCATAGGAAGCTTGCTTCTCAGCCTCCAAAGCTTCTTTTGCCAGCTGCGCTACCTCTTTCTCTTTCTTTAATTCAGCCTTGAGGTCCATAACCTGTTGCTTTTTCATGGCCAGCTTTATTTTAGTGAGGTACAATTTTTACGCTGGTCCTCAGCTTGTGCTTCAGCATTCTTCAGGCCGGCCACAGCATTGTTCCACTCCCTCTCCGAAACGATAAACTTGTTATTAAGCTCAGCATGCTCCTCTTTGAGCGCACCTAAGATTTTCTCGACCTCGTCGCGAGACTCGGCCTCTGCGCGAGCCTAATTGCTTTTGCTTTTAACCCATTCCTCAGCTACAAAAACCTGTTGGGTAATCTACACAAAGAGATCCAGGAGGTCCAAATGAAAGTTAAGAAGAAGAAAACAAATAAGTATTTATGGTAAATGGATCGACCGAGGATAGAATACGAAATTGACCTTAAAAACTTACCATAGCCAAGTCCCTCTTCAGGGATAGGAAGAGATCTGGCTGCCTAAAGCGCCTGTACGCCTCCATGTCCTTCAACAAGATGAGGGGTTGCTCGAGGGCCTCAATAAGATGGCCTGCCTACCCCCCCTAGTAACTTTGGATAGAGGCATCCAGAAGTATAGGAGCGTCGTCCACTTCCAGTTTGGGGGTCCAGATTAGAGGAGGCCGGCGCACATCAGCACCCTGAGAATCCTCTCTGCTCTCCGCAGAGGATGCCCGCTTTTCCCTCGCTCGTCTAGGCTTCTTAGTCTCCTTCTGTGCGATCACCTCCCCTTCTTCCACCTCTCGTACCTCTGACTCCTTCCGTTTCTTTTTTATATCAGCAATGGTTTTCTGATTGGTCGAGGTCACCAGAGGGGGAGGGGGAGGGGGAGGCGGAAGTTTGGTGGTGGTTTGGGTCTTAAGGGCGTCTTTCGAGGTGGAGCTTTTTCCCCTCGTTGCCATCAGCGCCCGCAGGGCAGTGCCACCCTTGTTCAGAGACATTTCTTCTTCTTCTTCGAAGGAATCCTCTGGGCAGGAAATCACCAATAAAGGAGCATGAACATTGGAATGTTGGTCCAGCTCGTCCTCAGTGTCCGACAATGAAATCACTTTCTTCCCTCGGCTCTCTTCCTCTTTAAATTGGAACTTATCGATTTCTTCGTCAAGTGAACGGTTTGAAGAAACGGTCCATTCTCCAACTGTAGGTGCTTCAGCAGGAATTTGGTGGATCGGCTGGACGACCAAAGGAGCACCCTGCTACCAGGAGAAGATCGTAGTCGGCTAAGAAATTTGGCCAAGATACGTCTATGCGATTGATGCAGAGGTCTCTCGCCTTTATAGCATTACCAACGTCTAAGAATGTGTCCGATATGGGCTTAAAGTCCAATATCAGGTGGACAGCCCGTAGTTGCTCGTCCTCGCTCACAAAGATCTCAGATCGCAGCAGGTAATTGAGAGTCTGGACGTTTGTCAAGCTGAGTCGGGGGGCTACGTGTGTTCTATCTGTAAACACCGCCGAGCAAAAGAAAACGGTTAGACATCTAAAAATAATAATAATAATAATAATAATAATAATAATAATAAACAGTGCAAGGTCGGGGGTGGTGAGCTTAAATCTACCACTATGGAGCCTAAGTCTAAGGCGTCCCACCTGGTTCCCCCGTTCGGACTGGACAATGAATACCATCGTGCCACGCTCCTGAAGCTATGAGGAAATCATCCTTCATACCTTTATTTGACTTGGGCAAACATGATATCATCCTTACCACGTTCGAGCGGGATCTTAAGTAATATCCAGCGGTTTTTTGGGAATGGCACTCGTACATGTGCACCACATCGTGCCAGGTGAGTCGCAGACCCAGATGCTCGTTGAGAGCATCAACGCTACCCAGAACTCTGAATAAGTTGGGTACGCACTGGTGGGGGCACAATCTATTGTTAAATAAATAATCCCTAGTTACTGTACCCACTGGGAGGGTCATCCCTCCCTCTATAAAGGCTATCATGGGGATAACAACATCTTCCTCTTTTCGGTCGGTTTATATTTGTTCTGTGGAGCAGTAGCGCAGGTTGACCCCCTGGAGTATGTGGTATTTTCTCTTGAAGGCTTCTATTTTAGCAGGGGAGTTCACTAAGCTCTCGAATCTACCCATTTTTGCAAACAAAAAGGGGGGCCACTATAGTTCGCGGATGAAGAAATAAAGATTCACAATCCGAGCGGGCTGGCTAACAAGAAAACAACAAATCAAAAGAAATTACGACTTACGCAAGCTAAGGTGTGAGGGGATCCACGAGACCCTGTAAGAGGAATTCTAAGGTTTCCTGAGATACAGTTAGCAAGACGTTTGGCGATTTGATCAATTTGACAATTCGGAGCGCTAGTTATCGCTTAAGAGCCTAGGAGTTTCTAAGATGGGGGAGAAATGACTTCCTCTAACGCTTTATATAGGAGGCAAAAAGTTGGGTGGGAGTTATCCCGCCCAAACTTGAGGGAAAATATTTACCGTTAGATTAATACCTCACCAACAGATGTAAGAGATATGACGGCGCCTGAAGCAATTAATGAAGCCTTACGAATTCCAAAGCAATTAATTATGATTACGACACGCACAGAACCATGCCCTCCACGTGTGAATTCAAAGGCTCTTAATGTTCCCATTGGTTAACTTTAAAGGTGACCAAAATTCGTCCTTTTCCCCTCGGATACGAAGGAAAAACCGAAATTTTGAGGGGTTATTGTGAGGGGTAAAAACCCATAATGCACGTTGAGCCTTGGGCCCTATCTTAAGCCTGGAGTATCCGAGGAGGAGTGAGCAGCTGGGAGAAGTCCCAGGCCCAGGACTGTATAAGATGGAGTGAATTGAGATGGTCCAAGGGGAACTCACCCTCGGATGTTGTCAGATACCGGTCGGCCTTATGCCTCTTAGTTCAGGTGATCCACCAGAAGATTTTTATGATGAGGAAGATCCCTACACGTGCAGAAAAGATAGAACCCAGAGATATCTAACAGAAAAGCTACTGCCTCCATATTAAATGCTCATTAACTACTTTCCTGGCCGCATTTATGTGGAGGAGACCCCTGAACAGTGTTACATTGGCAACAGCAACTCACAGAAGGCCAGAGAAGGTGGCTGATGGGACAGGTACTCAAGTAGTAACCTAAATGATTGACAAGTGGACGATCAAGATGATCTAAGGGTGAATATAAAACGTAAGAGACCCTCCCTGCAAGAGGGGAGAGGGAATTATTGACTTTCACTTGTAAAAAAGGATTAAGGATAGAAAATAATGGAAGATAATCTTCTTGGATTGGGCATTGATCCATTTTTATACGTAGCATTCCTGTATGCTCTTAATTGTAATGCCACTTTAGCTGTTGACAATCTTGCCTAAATCTAGCTCTTCAATCCACTCTCTAAAAATTTATTGAATCAGCCTCTTTGGACCTTGACACAATCCTTTGCTGGGCTGGGCTCCAAATTGTGACCTTACAGAGGTTTATGCTCAAGATGATTTGATTATTAATAATAATAATAATAATATTATTATTATTATATAGGATTTTAAAGTCGCTAATATCAAGCTATTTTAAAATTTATTAAATATACATTATTTAATTACTTAATTAGTATCCTACATTAGTTGTTTTATACTCCTATCTTACAAAACTATATTAAAATATAGGTTTTTATTTTAGAACTATATATTTAGTTTTGAATTTTTTTTATTCAAACCCCTAATAAGTACTTCTATTTATCTTTTTTTTTTCCCCCATTATTATGTTAAGAATCTAACTTAAAACAAAACAAAAATCATTTAGATAGTTGTATAATTAGCTCACATATTTAAATTTATTGTAAAATGGGTTTAAAGGATGGTATAGTGATAATGAGTCTAATAATATCCTTTATAGTGTCATATATATATATATATATATATCCAGTATTTACTTATCTTTAAAATTTTCAACCAAAAAATTTTTTTTTTAAAAAGCTAAAATTAATATTAATATGCATGACATAATTAGTAATTTTATTTCGAATGGAGGCCAAAAAGAATTCTATTTTCCCTAATTTTCTTTTTCCTAAAATGAAAATGAAAATGAAAATACTCCAGAAAACAATCTTCCGGTTCAGAACGACCGAGACCGAAAACGAAAGACAAGCCAAAACTCACGAGCGCCTCTAACCTCTTATATACTTTTGCGTTATCCCCAAACCATAACTACCAGATGGAAGTGTGAGAGACCGAGTAATAAGAGAGACAGAAGAGAAGAGAGCCCAAAACAACAAAAGAGAAAAGCTCTCTTACTCACAGTCATACAGTACAGAAAAAAAAATGGCGGCAGAGTCAGTGAGAGTGTCAGCTTCCTCAGCGTGCAATTTCAGTTTCAATGGCTCTCAAAGAAGGCCTACAGTCCCTCTCTCTTCGGCTCGCTTTCTGGGTCTTCGTCCTCGACGACAATCATCATCATCATCTTCTTCTTCTTCTGAGTACCTTGGCACTGTGCGCCTTAACTCAAAATCTTCCAAGCCCTCCACTTCGCAGAGCAGAAGAAATTTCTCTGTCTTCGCCATGGCCACTGAAGGTCTCTCACTCTCTCTCTCTCTCTCTCTCTCTCTCTCTCTCAGTTTAGTAGTTGAAAGTTAATTTTTTGGTATCATTTGCGTGTACCCTTTTATCCAAATTGTTAAATTTTAAGGCAATTTTGTGAAATTGATGGGTAGTGGATTACTTAGTTTGTATTCGGTTTCATTTGCTACCTGCTTAAGTGAATCAAAGTAAATTTTCATTGTTCTACAAATTAGTTGTTTAATATCTTTATGTAGTTTATAGCTGCTTTCAAGTTCAATGAATGCTCACTGTCAATTTCCAATTTTTTTTTATTTTTTATGAATGATAAGAACTTCATTGATCAAAACACAGTACAAGAAGCCGCATAAGCAGCAAACATAAACTTATGAGTCCAGAATAGCCAACAAAACAACAGCCCAACTTACCTTGAAACCCAGAGCACATACAAGCTGAAACCACTAACAAGCTGCAAAGGGCAAGTACCACATAGAGCAAGAACAAGCAAGAAACCAGCACAAATAAAACAACTCAAACTACTCAAACAAAACCTGGCCTAACATCAAAGGATTTGCTGAAGTCTGCAGTTTTTGCCCCTGCTGGCTTTTAGAGCATATCCTTTCCCATTGATTTTTATTATTCCTATATGCTCATAAGGCAAAGAAATGATATTTTGAATGTATGTCAAATTGTGTCACTTTTCGAAATTCTAATATTTAGTGTCTATATAGTGTGGAATGGGACCATTTGGCTCTTTTCAAATGATGAAATTTTTTTCAGTCATTACTATTTGTAGTTCTGATATTTAGAAACACAGCCACATATTTTAAGTCTCAAGAAAATAGTTACTTTTGCAATGTATTGGCAATAACTTCTATACATGATAATGGGATAAGTGATATGCATTCTTGCTTGTTTCATTGATTACATCGTGGCATATTGTGGCCAAAGCCTATATAGATTACTCTTCATTCTGGTTTGTGAAACCTTTTGTGTATCAGCTAACATAGCAGAGATTATTTTCTTTTGTCTTTTTGCCAGAGTCAAAGCGTGCAGTACCATTGAATGATTATCGCAATATTGGAATTATGGCTCACATAGATGCAGGAAAAACTACCACTACCGAACGGATTCTTTACTATACAGGAAGAAACTATAAAATAGGGGAGGTACATGATGGAACAGCTACAATGGACTGGATGGAGCAAGAACAAGAAAGAGGGATTACCATAACTTCTGCTGCAACTACCACATTTTGGAACAAACACCGGATTAACATTATTGATACTCCTGGCCATGTCGACTTCACTCTTGAAGTGGAACGAGCTCTCAGGGTATTGGATGGCACTATATGCTTGTTTGATAGCGTTGCTGGTGTGGAACCACAATCTGAAACTGTTTGGAGGCAAGCTGATAAATATGGGGTACCCAGAATATGCTTTGTCAATAAAATGGATCGTCTTGGAGCAAACTTTTTCCGAACAAGAGACATGATAGTGACAAATTTGGGTGCTAAACCACTGGTGATTCAAATACCTATTGGTTCAGAAGATACTTTTCAGGGAGTTGTTGATCTTGTGAAGATGAAAGCTATAGTTTGGTCAGGAGAAGAGTTGGGTGCTAAGTTTGTCTATGAGGATATTCCAACAGATCTTCAAGAGCTAGCACAAGAGTATCGATCTCAGATGATAGAAACCATAATTGACTTAGATGATCAAGTTATGGAGAGCTACCTAGAAGGAGTTGAACCTGATGAGGAAACCATTAAGAAATTAATAAGGAAGGGAACCATCTCAAGCAGTTTTGTCCCAGTATTATGTGGCTCGGCTTTTAAAAATAAGGGTGTTCAACCATTGCTTGATGCCGTTGTGGATTATTTGCCTTCTCCAGTTGATTTGCCAGCAATGAAGGGGACTGACCCAGAGAACCCAGAACTGATAATTGAAAGGGCTGCAAGTGATGATGAGCCATTCTCTGGACTAGCTTTCAAGATCATGAGTGATTCATTTGTGGGTTCCCTTACATTTGTGAGGGTGTATTCAGGAAAGCTGACTGCAGGATCCTATGTGCTGAATGCAAACAAAAACAAAAAAGAAAGGATTGGTAGACTTCTAGAAATGCACGCAAACAGCAGAGAGGATGTTAAGGTAGCTTTAACAGGTGACATTATTGCTCTTGCTGGTTTGAAAGATACCATTACAGGTGAAACACTGAGCGATCCTGAGAATCCCATTGTGCTTGAACGGATGGACTTCCCTGATCCTGTGATCAAGGTTGCAATTGAACCCAAGACTAAAGCTGATGTTGATAAGATGGCAACTGGGTTAATCAAACTTGCTCAAGAAGACCCTTCTTTTCACTTCTCACGGGATGAAGAGATCAACCAGACAGTGATTGAAGGAATGGGAGAATTGCACCTTGAGATTATTGTTGATCGACTCAAGAGGGAGTTTAAGGTTTATATCTGAGACCTAAGTGTTAGATTTTCAAATTCATATGTTCTATACCTAGGATCATGATCTGGCACAATACACCTCTTTAAGATGCCTCTTTGGGACAATACTCTAACCAACATGCACATGCACAAACACCTATATATATATATATATATATGCTTGAACATATAATAGTGTAAATGGTTATGCATGCACATGCACAAACACCTATATATATATATGTATATGCTTGAACATATAATAGTGTAAATGGTTATGCATGCACATGCATTTGCATCATGTTACTTCTTCATTTGTTCAGTTTGCACAATTTTGAATTATTATCCTTACCATGAGAGAGAGCAAAGGAGAAGAATGTGAGCTAATATCTACTGTCTGACCAATTGTCTGATCAGTAAAGATTTCTAGTTTACTCTATTGGCAACTCCTATTTAAGAATATGCAAAGAACAAAATGGTTGGTTGTATTGTTATTTTGAATTGTCATAATGGGGCTGCTTGTTTTACATAGGTGGAAGCTAATGTTGGTGCGCCTCAAGTAAACTACCGAGAAAGTATTTCTAGAATCTCAGAAGTGAAGTATGTGCACAAGAAACAGTCAGGTGGACAAGGTCAGTTTGCTGACATCACTGTACGGTTTGAACCCATGGAAGCAGGTAGCGGATATGAGTTCAAAAGTGAAATAAAGGGAGGTGCAGTGCCCAGAGAATACATTCCAGGGGTGATGAAAGGATTAGAGGAGTGTATGAGTAATGGTGTGCTTGCAGGATTTCCTGTTGTTGATGTACGTGCTGTGCTAGTAGATGGATCTTACCATGATGTCGATTCAAGTGTCCTGGCATTTCAGCTGGCAGCCAGAGGAGCTTTTCGTGAAGGGATGAGGAAGGCTGCCCCAAAGATGCTTGAACCCATTATGAAAGTTGAAGTTGTCACGCCTGAGGAACATTTAGGAGATGTGATTGGTGATCTAAACTCAAGGAGAGGTCAGATCAACAACTTTGGTGACAAACCTGGCGGTCTCAAGGTATGTCCAACAATCTCGTCTCTTGCTTAACCTTAACATATATTTTGAAAATTTTCTTACCACAGTATTTACTGTATTGGTTATTTTTAAGTCAACTCTAGCTACCTTTTATAACCACATACTAAATTTTGCGTAGTCCTTGCATTCATAGTGATTGATTGCAACTCTTCATTGTAAAACAGTATACTTTTTACACATCTATCTCAAGACTGTCGATACCAAGTTCTAACTTCTAAGGCATAGTAAGTGAAAAAGGCAATTGAAAAAAAGGGAATAATTGACTGTAACAGCATGTGTTGTTTGGGCTCCCTGTGGTACCTTGGACCTTTCATGAATTAATGCCTTAAAACAGGAAATGGAATGCTGATGATTGAAGCAGTGGCACTTGATCATAAGCTATATCTTCGTTTTTCTTATGTTCCTTTATTCTTGGGTCCTAGTTCACTGGTTGTTTTGGGATTATTGCAGGTGGTTGATGCACTCGTCCCACTGGCAGAGATGTTCCAGTATGTCAGCACACTCCGGGGGATGACAAAAGGCCGTGCATCCTATATCATGCAATTAGCCAAGTTTGATGTTGTCCCTCAACACATCCAGAATGAACTCAGCTCTGCCAAGGAGCATGTTGCTGCTTAATTTATTCTCCCTCGTGAAGAACAGGGAGCAATATATTTTTGTCAATTTAATATTTAGAATTCGACCGAACGACATAAATTTTTTTGCTTTCTTTCTTTCTTTTTCCCCTTTCCCTATACTTACCCTGTAACATTTCATAAAGCAATCGTAGACTTAGTCCAACTCTACACAAAAATGAACAAGAAAAGGCTGTGATGAAAACATTTTGTCAATATCATAGATTCATAATTGAGTAAACATGATTGGGTTTGTAGCAATGGGGGGAAAAATGTTTCTAACTAAACTCGGCATAAAGTGGACTCGGAACAAAAAAAAATTAAGTCAATAGCAGTTCATAAAGTAAATGTGGACATTTCAAAAATGTGAACTACAACAATTCCTATTATTGTTTAGGTTTTCAGAATGTTTATACTTTATACAGCACAATAATTTTAGGTTCTGACAAATTAGGGAATGACACTTAGCGAGGGCAGAGGAACCTTCCGGAAATGTCCAATGACTAAAATGTTGAGCAGTATAGTCGACTACATGTTCATCATTTGGTAGCCAGGATTGAGTTAGTAAATGCACAAAATGTTAGATTCAACACAGCATTTAGGGAATTTCCCTTGAGCCGTAAGGCTTGGGGATGTTGGGGACTCCACTAATGAATTTGTTGGAAAAATTATTAATTAGGGTTTTAATCTGATAGAATTATTAATTTTAATTTGATAGAAAGAGAAAGCAAGTAAAATTTTGGAAGATTGAAAATTTTTACATTTTTAAACTATCGCAAACATAGTAAAATGTATTAATAGAATGATAAAATTTAGTTACAAAATTGGTTGTAGTCTTAGACTATAACCTTACTTAATATCTTTTTATTGGAGATGAATTTTGACAAATCTACCATTGAATTACATCTTCATCTTATATTCTTCATGCTTACAAAATTTTTAAAAAATTAAAAATTAATAGTTATGTCATCAATAAATTGTTTAAATTGCAAGTTTTGTAGTTTAAAATTATGCATAAAATATAAGCTTATAAATTATTTAGTAAACAATATTCAATTGATACAAAATTTGATATATGTATTAAAAACATTATAAAAAAAAAACATACAATTTAACGGTTAAATTTTCAAATATGCAAAGTTGTGCAACTTTGTCATTAATGGAATGCACATTCAAAAAGAAAATAATTTTTATTTATTAAGCTTTTAGGCCTTAATTAAAGAAGTTTTTTACATTGAAAGAGTAATTATAGAAAAACTTCACCTTTTGCCCAACTAACCCCCAAAACCCCTCATTTTATTCCCAACACAACTGCAGTTTTCCATGTAAATTTATACTAGCATTACCTATTTTGCATTTTTTTTACTGAATCCCAAGGATAAAATAAAGAAAGTAAATATTATTTTATTCTTTTATAAGAAAGTAGATAGTAATTGTTTTATGTGAAAAAAAGAAACAATTAAAAAAAAAGAGATGCTACGCTCACAACATTTTTACAATATTTTTACAATAAATTATAAGTGATTAATTGTTATCAACACTAATATTATTTTTTTGCTTTAAAAATAACAACCAATAACAATCTGCTATTTAGAATTTATTGTAAAAATATTGAGAACATGTTATAAACATGCCATTTCTCATTAAAAAAATCAATTCATTTCTCATTAAAAAAATCAATATTAGAATGAAATGTATGCAAAATAAATATTAAATATGAGAGGATGGAACACATGTATCAATTACAATATATATTATTTAGCAAAAATTTTACAATATATATTTTCTCCAATAGAAAAGGATGTTTTTTTTTTTTTTTTGGTGTTGAGTGAGGGGCCTTATATATATATTCAATACTATAAAACAAATAAATATGATAAATTCTATTTTAGGGGCTTTCGTCCATTTGAAGGCATTAGGCCATTGCCTAAATGGCCTATTAATGTTTGAGCAAACCCTGCCTGCCAGTTATGGTGTGAATACTATCCCCCTCCTCAACCTAGTTGAACTAAGAGCTAAACCAGCCAATCAGATAACCTATAGAGAACATGTGTAGTGTGTGTTTATGGGGGAGAGAGAGAGAGAGAGAGAGAGATTGAAAACCGAAGATGTGTAATTTAAAACACAACGACGACCTCCACTAAACAATTTGAAAATGAGGAACATCACAAAATTTTGCCAATTCAAATTAGTTTGTTTAAATATCCCCTTAATTCACACAAAATACAATCTGAGTAACGCAGAAGTCTTTTGTCCATGTTACATCTTCCCCCTCAGATTCATCTGATCTGAACAATTCCTGCACTAACCAGCTTCTGGATCTTGTTCATCACCATCGGGTTCTTTGTGTGTTCTTGAGCAGCCTTGGGATTTTCCTGGAAATCGATCAACACCTGCATACATCACCCAAAGCATTTTTAGCAATTCCATATACTATAGAAAACAATAAAGAATCATTTGAGATCACAGGTTTAACTTAAAAAGACCAAAAATTCAAAATGAGCATACCTGTCTCATAACAGGGTCTTGGAGGATGTTCTGAATCTCAGGGTCCTGCATTCCCTTGGCCTGCAAGGTGGAAAATTATGTAAAGACCACAATCCCAAACTGGTTTCATGAAATCAGTCTAAAAAAGAGAGAGAAAAGTCACACCTGTCTCTCCTTCAATTCATCAGGTGTCAAATCTCCACGGCTAGCCTTGTTAATTTGTTCTACACATCTGCAAATTATTTTGATTTGGCAGTTAAACAAGGGCTTTATGCCATAATCTATGTCAAAAACGACAAAAGCAGTCAGGTTAAAAACCATACCTCCTCACACCATCAAGCAATTCCTGGTTGTTAGGATCATGCTTCAGCCCCTCCTGATATGTTTCCAAAGCTTTGTCATATTCTTTCATGAAAAACTGGACAGCACCCTTTCTGTTATAACCCTTGGAAAAGGTTGGATCAAGCTCAATGCACTTTTCTGCATCCTTCAATCCCTCTGGTAAAGCCCCAAGTTTTGTGTAGCATGCAGCTCTATTGCTATATGCCTGCAAGACAGCAAGTTTTTCAAACGGTGATCCATTGCATTTACTCTTCTTGAGACAGAACACTTAAATATACTTTGGCAGCACAAATGAAAGAGTGTCAGAGGTTTTTTACCCTTGGATCTTTTGGGTTCCTTTTCAAGGATTCTGTGTAATGCTTAATAGCCTCTGGATATTTCTGCTGCTTGAAATACTCATTGCCTACATATACCATAGATAAGCAGTCAAGAAAGAGAGAGACATGAAGAAATTCTTAGAAGTTTTCAAGAACGTGCGCAGCAATGCTAGCACAAAAACCTTATATTTTAGACATAATAATACACAATATATGGACCCCACATAATAGAGGTCAAGAATGGCATTTTAAAATTATAGGAAGTGCTATTGATTCAGAGCTAGTCCAGGGTTGCTATTAAAGAGGAATAAATATATAGGAGTGTAACGAGTCAATCAAAAGACACAAACATAATGTGTGAAGAAACCATTTGTAGGATCAGCAATTCTATCAAGAGATACAAAGCACAACAGCTACTTTTGGATACCTTTCTCAATTGAGATACCTTTCTGAATTGAGATAAAAATAAATAAATAAATAAAATGATAGGTGAAGTGTTCTAGACGGGATACCTTTCTCACGTTCCTCATCAGCTACTTTTGGATCGAAGTACTCTTGCTGCTCTAGTTCCTTCTTTGCTTTTTCAGCATCATTAAGTTTCTTCAATGTGTCTGGGTTGCGGTGCTCAGTGAGAGCTTTCTGGAAACTCTCAATAGCAGATTCATAGTCCTTTGATGTTTTTGCCATTTTCACCAGGGCACTTCCCTTCCTAGTCAAAGCTTTCGCTATCATTTTAAAGTCTGATCTAAGCTCTCTTCCTCTTTCAACAGCCTTGTCACAGTCTTTGATACAATCCTCATACTGAAATAACAATAAAGTTAGAAGTTGAATTAGGGTGCAGTTAAAAAGAAATAAATGTGAATATCAGACAGTTTAATATAGCCAAGTAAACAGTCCAAATGTTTGTTGTTCATATCAGAATCAATGTGTACATTGGACAGCAATAAGAATAGCGGAGGCAATTGTTAGGACCATCCTAGGTGCTGACATTTAAGGTGCCAAAGGTATGCCCCACAAACTGGCACAAAAACAGTTTGAGGCAAGCAAACAAACAAAAGAATGAACGACTTCCTACTGATGCTGTTCTATCTCAAGGTTAAAACTAAAGGTTCATGAGACAAATCTACATGAAAATTTAAAAATTCTTAATCACTCAATTACAGAGTCACATTTTCTTCTTATAAGAAGATTACATTTATATGTTTATATACTAGTGGGTAAAGCTTTGCTCCAGTGCACTGGAGGCAACAAGATCTGGAAATATGGAAAAAAATCTGACATATGTCGGTATCTTGTCAGCTCTAGTGCTGTCAAGATTACAGGATTTGGGTAACTCAGCAAGTTGGGCCCAGGTGAGATTGATTAAGGTAAAGAAAACTCTTTTTCTTCATAATAATGCCACACCCTATCATTTATAGCCAGTGAATCAAATCAAAAAGTATAGAAAATCAGTATATCCAAATGATAGTCCACTATTGTTGCAATGAATTGATAAATCATAATTCAATAACACATCCACATGAACCTCAACTCATTAAACTAAAACCCGAAATATGGAATATTGCAAATTCAGGGCTTTTTTTATCTTACCCATTAAGGTTTTAAACATAAGATATAGTGAAAACAGAGACCAAAACAAGAATGATGACAGAAAAAGCATTTCACATGAAACACAAAAATCGACAAACAAATTAAGAATTCCCACAAGTGCAATTGTTCCTATTCCAGTAGTCAACTACACCAATAGAAACTAAATTGTAACAGTCAAAATCAAAAGCAAGCAATAGATATTTTTGATAAAAGAGGTATTGTCTCAATTGTGATACCTGACCCATTTCGAGATAAGTAGCAGCTCGATTCATGAGATATGAAATGTCCTCATCATCCAACTCCATGGCCTTCGTATAATGCGCGATGGCCGTATCGAAATCCTTCTTCTTATACGCAGCATTCCCCAATTCCTTCTCACTCACCGCCTGCGCCTTCCTCTCCTTCTTCTCCCTCTCTTCCTCGGTCAGCTCCATCGGCTCTGGCTCGGGTTCGGGCTCAGGAACCTTCACAGGCTCAGCCTCCGCAGCTCTCTTCCTCTCCGGCGGAGAGGAAGGAGACGGAGAAGACTCCGGCATCTCCGTGTCCTCAGAAGTAGGCGTACGGAATTTGAGATTAAGCAAAACCCCTAGGGCTTGCATAACCCTCTGGTCCTTGAGGTAAAGGTTGAGATTGCTAGGGTTTTTCTGGATCTCCTGCATCATCTTCACGAAATCAGGCTGTTGAAGGTAAGCCCTAGTGGATGGATCCGCAGTCAGCTTGGCCCACATCTCCGGACCGGAGAAAGCATCGCCGAAGAGATTGTTTCCCGACGGCGGAGGACCGGCGCGGGACCGAGAAGCCGAGGCTTGAGCATCGGCTAAGCCGGATTTGAGAGCCTCGTTGTTAGGGTCGTATTCGAGACCTTTTTTGTAAGCTGAAACGGCGTCGTCGTAGTGAGCCAAGCCGAGATGAGCCGCGCCGAGTCGGCTATAACCCTTGGACCAGTCGGGTTTGAGCTCTACGGTCTTCTTAGCATCGGTCAAGGCCTCGGAGTACTTGTTGATAGAAGCGTAGGCGGCGGATCGGTTAGAGTAGAGGACGTGGTTGGTCGGAGCGAGATCGATTGCTTCGGAGAAGTGGCGTATGGCGGTGGGGAAGTCGCCGGCGGAGAACGCCGCGTTGCCTTTGGCTTTGGCTTCTTCAGCCATGAATCGAAGAGAGAGAGAGAGAGAGAGCGATGAAAGATTAGAGTTTTTGTGATGAAGGAGGGGTTTGGATGTAATTGAGAATTGCTAGAGAAAGAGAGAGCTTATATAAAAGGAGGAGAGAAAGGAACGAGAGAGTTCTAGTGAGTGGTGTGGTGTATAGAGAGGGGCAGAGGGGTTCTGGAATGTTCCTCCACGTTGAGTCTTGACTAGACTTAGAGTTGTTTAGAGTTGTGTTGGGGCCTTTCGCTATTTTGGATTCGCTCGTGCCGTGTGGCGTGCGAGACTTTTATGGGACGGAGGAGACTTGCTTGGAAACCGGAGGTTTAGGATCCATTTCGTAATGATATTTTAGTAACGTTTTTTTATTTTTTAGAGATGCCCTTATTCGGGTAAATTTTTCAATGGATATTATTGACCTCATAATGAGTTGTGTGTTAAGAGTGTCTATATCTATTTTATTCAATAGAGAAGCCCTTGACCTGATTTTCCCCTCTAGAGGTATAAGGTAGGGTGACCCGATTTCTCCGTATTTATTCGTCCTTTGTATGGATTATCTTGGGCCGCTTATTGAAGAGAAGTGTAGGGGGAATCTTTGGCAGCCAGTGAAGGCTTCTCAGAGTGGCCTTGCTTTCTCGCATCTGTTCTTTGCAAATGATTTGATTCTCTTTGCCAAAGCAGATGAGGTGAATAGTGCAGCCATTAGAGATGTCTTGGATACCTTTTGTAGCATTTCTGGTCAAACGGTGAGTGAAGCCAAGTCGAGGGTGTACTTTTCTCCAAATGTGGATAGGGGTACTAGAGAGTCTCTTTGTGATATATTGGGTTTTGCTTCAACGCCGTTTCTTGGGAAGTACTTGGGTTTTCCGCTAAAACAGCCGAGTTCTTCCTCACATGATTATGATTTTATTTTGGATCGAGTGAAGCAGAAATTAGCCGGGTGGAAGGCTAACTGTTTATCCTTGGCTGGCTGTAGGGTGCTCATTCAATCATCATTGGCCGCTAGCCCTTCGTACATCATGCAGTGCTCTTACCTTCTGGGAAGGGTTTTGGATGGGCTAAATAGAGTAAATAGGAATTTCCTTTGGGGGTCTACAAATTCAACAAAAAAAATCCATTGGGTTGGTTGGGAGAAGGTGACAAAGCCTAAAGAGGAAGGGGGTTTGGGTTTGCAAACAGCCAAAGGGAGGAACGTGGCTCTTCTAACTAAGCTTAATTGGAGGTTTCATACGGAAGGGGAGACTCCATGGGTGAAAGTCTTGAAGATGAAATATTGCAGCCAAAGAAGAAGAGAAGCTGCCAATGCGGATAAACTTCCTTACTCTTCAACTTGGGCAGCTATGAAGAAAGGGGTGGACATCTTTAATAAGGGAAGTAGATGGTTGGTGACAAAAAACAGCAACCTGAAGATTTGGCACAACAATTGGATGAATGGGGGACCCCTTAGGAATCTGATTCAAGGTCCTATTTCCCAAGAAGCAAATGGTTTAGAAGTTAAAGACATTGTGCTTGATGTGGGCTGGGATTGGGAGAAACTTACGTTTGAATTAACGGATGAAATTAAGGGGATGATCAGTGCAATTCCCATTTCGACTTTAGGTGGTGGCTCGGACAAATTGACTTGGGCCGGTTCTCCTAAGGGGTTTTTTAATGTCAATAGTGCTTATGGGATTGTTATGGAGTCTACCAATGCTAGTATCTTTTCAGCTAGTTGGATTTGGAAGGCAGATTTGCTTCCAAAAATTAAAATGTTTCTTTGGTTGTGTGCCCATAATAGTATTGGGGTCAAAAATTGTTTAAAGAAGAGAGGAGTGGTTCAAGATGAGTTTTGTCCTTTTTGCTGCAATGGTGTTGAAACCATTCTTCATGCCTTGAGAGATTGTATCCATCTGAAGCAAGTGTGGAACCAGCTAGGGGTAAATGCTTCTAATCTTGAATTTTGGCACTATAACTTGTTAGATTGGCTGTCTCTTATTGCTAGATCAAATGATAAGCTGCATGATTCAGGTCTTCCATGGAAAGTGGTTTTTCCCTTTGCTATTTGGAACATTTGGAAGAGTAGGAATGCTTTCATTTTTAACGGGAAAGCTAGGAGTCCAAAGCTGGTTATGGATATTGTGTACCAAACTAAAGAGTATCTTTATTGTGTGGCAACTCCAAGATTGGGGAACCATAAAATCACTAGATATATTCGGTGGGAGAGGCCTAAGCAAGGTTGGAAGAAATTAAACACGGATGGGGCTTGCATGGGGCTTCACGGGCTGGCTAGTTGTGGGGGTTTGGTTAGGAGTGCTGATGGGCAGTGGGTTGCTAGGTTCAGTAAGCGGATTGGGATCACTTCCGTTGTGCCGCTGAGCTGTGGGGATTGCGGGAAGGCCTTCAGCTTTGTTGCGACTTAAATATTAGCTGTCTTGAAGTTGAGATGGATGCTAAGTCCATTGTGGATGTTGTAGGGAATCCAGATTATGTTAATAACATTATCTCCCCTATCTTGGATGATTGCAGGCAGTTGTTAAATAGATTCCAGCAGGTCCGTATTAAGCACTGCTACCGGCAAGCAAATCAGTGTGCTGATGGTTTAGCTAAGAAAAGCTTAAGGACGATTACTGATTTCCTTATTTTTTGATAGTCCGCTTGTGGACATTTTAGATGTGTTTGAGGGTGACCTCAATGGGAGGTATTCAGTTAGGATATGTCCTAACTCTTTTTTTGTTGTTTAGTCTCTTTGTTGTTATCTTCTTTCACAAAATATATATATATATATATATATATATATATGTGTGTGTGTGTGGGTAAAAAAATATATGAAAATACGTATAATGTTATTTAAATACTGAAAAATGTTGTTTAAAATACACTGCCAAACAGCTCTTTAATGGTCTTTCTTTACTCTTTTTGGTTGGATAACTCATAATTGAGTGTTTAGGAGTGCAATTACTTAATTAATTATTGGTGCTATTAACGGGTGTTGTACAGTAATCGTTAATGTGATAAAATTTAAAATAAACTATTCACCCTTTTTTAGAGATATGAAAAAAAATTGAATATGTATTAAATATGTGTCAGTTTAGATGGAGAAAGTCAAATTATTTTGCAAAATCAAAGCTGAAAAGTAAAACTTTACCAATTTCCTATGCAAGTGGGACTTGTAATAGATCATAAATGAACTACAGCTGGTTCATTAATAGATGCTGGCCGGCACTTGTTAACAAAATCCATTAATTATAAGTGAAAATGAACTTTTGGTCCTTATATTTTGGGTTAATTTTTATTTTGGTCCTTACTTTTTTGGAGTGCCTATATTGGTCCTTAAAAATTGAAAATCGTTACCATTTTAGTCCCTACCATCATCTTAATAACGAATATTGTCTATGTGACAAATGGAGTGCATATAAAAGTAAATTGATTTTAGTCCCTATCGTCCTTATTATGTACTCTGTTTGTCACGTAGACAATTTCCATTACTGAGACGATGGTAGCGACTAAAATGGTAATGATTTTCGATTTTCAGGGACCAATATATGCACTCTAAAAAAGTAGGGATTAAAACGGGAATTGGCCCAAAATGAAAGGACCAAAATTGCGTTTTCATCTTAATCATATTTGTATGAGGTTGAGAAATTTCAAATTTGTGATTACCAGTTGACTTGACCTTGTTGGCCAAACCAAATAGGAAACACAACTTTATATGTTTACAACTTGAAAATGTTGTAAATGTGTCATTTTTTTGTGTGTAGAATATTTACCATTTTTTGTAAATGTGTATAATATTTATCAATTTTTGCAAACGTGTACAATATTTTTCACTTTTTTTGTGTTTACAATATAAATTTATATTGTATCGTACAATGTAAACCAGTTGACTTGACCTCGTTGGCCAAACCAAATAGGAAATACAACTTTATATGTTTACAACTTGAAAATGTTGTAAATGTGTCATTTTTGTGTGTGTACAATATTTATCAATTTTTGCAAACGTGTACAATATTTTCACTTTTTTTTGTGTTTACAATATAAATTTATATTGTACCGTACAATGTAAAAGAAGAATTTCTCATGAGAAATAATAAATCTAGACATGCACTCAATTTCTTTTTCTTTTTCTTTTTTTTTCTAGGAATGACAACAGGTTGGGTTTGGGGCTGGTTTCTTTATCTCCAAACCCGCCCCTTTAACCAAACGGGTTTTTTTTTTTTTGCCCCTATTTACGCACCTACAGGCCCTGCCATGCCTCTTCAAGGCCCTGAACTAGGGCCCAATCTAAAGGCCCTGAAGGCCTGAACCAAGGCCCAATAAAAAAAAATTATTCAATTTCCTAAAGCCTAAAGGGCAAGAGAAAATAAGATCAAAAAGTGTTGATTTGTAAAACATTGAGGAACAAAATCAAATGGTTCATCCAAAATTCCTATCAAAATACAAAGTTTCTCAGAACACATTCATTCCAACATATCTTCCACCCCAAATTCCAAATCAAAACACAAACATCTCCAATAGATGATACATTCAAAGTCACGAATCTACAAAACTTCATTCTCACCTTCGTTCTCAAAACCCTAATTTTCAAAACTCAAACCATCAAATCAACCAACTTAAACCAAACCAAAGGGGAAGGATATTTTGGCCATAGACTTAAACAAAGACAAGGTGGAGAATGAACTTGTGAGACAAAGGACTACAGCAAAGTGGAGAAGCAGGAAGGAGGGAGGGCTTGAGGGGGGCGGCCGGTGGCCGGCTGAAAGAGTGAGAATGAGGTCATGACTCGTGAGGTTGGGTTGCATTGGTGAGAGTGAGAGCTTGAGGAGGGGGGCGGCAGCTAAGAGATATTTGAGAAGTGAGATTGATTAGGGTTTGAGAATAGTTAGTGATATATATCGTTAGGGTAGTTTAGTAATTTTAATGTATACGTGTAGGGTTCGAGTTCAAGGTGGGTATGAATAATACCCGCACCCGACCTGAACCCACTACGGGTTGGTTTATTAAAACCCAAAACTACCCTTAATGTTTCATGAGTTAGGTAAAACTCAATCCATTATGGTCGGGTCTGGTACTTGCGAGTTGGATAAAAATTTCCACTCCTATTTTTCTTAGAGGCATACAATTTCATAACTTGTTGATTTGCGTGATGGTGAGTGGTGAACACTTTCTCTCTCCTACTGTAATTACTAACTTTTTGAATCCATATTTCGTGCTGTGAAGTATATTTGCACATGACTATAAATCATCATTTTTGCCCAAAATATGTTGTCTTGGTTATTTTTCGTTTTTGCGATATATTGCTTGTCTATGGTTTGTTTTTAGTCCATGAGTTGCCGATTGAAGTATTTTATGTGCTCTTCGTAATAGTGAAGAATTTGCTTTGATACATCAATTGGATTTTTACATAAAACACGATCAAATCTTGTCAAACTAGGGTTTAGCCAACCCTAGAGTTTAGCCATAAATTAATCGAGTTTTCCATAAAATGAATGCATTTTGACCTTGGTTAACTATGATTTTTTAATACGAAAACTCAAAATGGTTTTTCAACAAATTCCAAGGCATGATTGGTTTAAAAATGCATTTTTGGTTATCTTAGTCTTTTAATAAAGGATTCCATAAACTTAAGGGAGGGTCAAAATGGGGCGATGACGCTTGATATATGGTTACTTATGCTCCATTTGTTTTGATGGAAACCTTATGTAAAGATCTTTTTTTGTGTGTTTCCTGTGTTTGGTAATATATATATAAAAAATGAGTTAAAGGATAATTATCTCTTAACTTTCCTTATTTAGTTAGGCATGATATAGAGTTGTTTTTCATAAAATTTTAGTGGAAAGGAACTCTATCACGTCAAGCTAAATAAGGAAAGTCAAGAAATAATTTTCCAATTCATTTTAAGGTCGTTACCAAATATAGGAAAATGAGATAATTTTTTAGAAAATATTTTTTTGGTAACGACCTTAAAAATGTTACCAATTCATTTTTTACGTGCTTTCCATAGTTCGCTGTTACTTTCATTTTCTCCTTCAAGTATAAAAAATCCTCTTAATTGACCCAATATTGAATAGGTTTAAATTAAAATAATGTAAAAACAAATTCAGTGGTAATAACATCATTTATGATGATATCCATGTAGTGGTTCAAACCCCCTTTCTCTTTCCCTCTATCTACTTATTAAAAAAAAAAAAGCAGCACTTTTGAAATTTACTTACTCTATTTCATTATGTTTTCCCAAAAAAAAAAAAAAAATCTATTTCATTCTATCCTTTCCTAAAAAAGACATATACAAGATGATGGAGAGCATTGTAACTCAATTAGTACATTCTAGTATCTATACTATATATAACATGATTCCCCTTCTTGATCTGAACTTTTCTAAAGGTCAAAAATACCTCATCCAGTAAAAAAACATGCCTACAAAAATATGATCACTCTCTCATTAACTAATGTCTTCAAAACAACTCTACTTATCAAAAAAAAAAAAGCTTCCCAGAAAATTTTTATCCAAAAAAAAAAAAAAAACAAAACAAAAAACCACTTTAAGTTAGATTTAAAATCTAACTTAGAGTTGAAAAAAAAAATCATATCCTTATCCCATAATCCATGTTTAAAATCCTAAATTTTAGGTTATAAAATCTCTTTTATTCTCTATACCCCTGTTTGGATTTCTACTTTTGGATGTCCAAAATACCCTTATCATACTCACTTACAAGTTTTTAACCAAAGGGGGATAATTATGTAAAATAAAATCCTACAATTTTAAACCTCTAAACGTGTGTCAATTTACAATCCAATAACCTCCTCATCTCTTATATTTAAATTTTATAAATATAAAAAAAAAAAACTGAGATTTTGTTTTGGCTCTATATCCTTTTCTTGCTTCTTCTTCTTCTTTTAAATTCTCTTTCATCTTCCCAAAAAAAAAAAAAAAAAATCTCCACACTCTTTCATCGAACTTAAATTCATTGCAGATAAATCACAGTCAAAACAAAATTTTCATAGAACGCTATTGGGAGTTTAAGAATAGTGAAATCCATGGGCCAACCCCATCGTCTCCACCCCATAGGAACTACGAGATCATCCCAAGAACGCCTTTGGCATCCAAAGATCGTGAATTGACCATAGAACCTTGTTCAATAAGTAAAATGCATTAGCTGTACGTTCTAAGGTTGGGCAACAACAAGAAGACTCCCAGGAAGGGAAGCTAAATAGAAAGAAACGGTTTTGATGGACGGTCTGGCGTTTGCAACTTGATGTAAAGTGGATTATTAGATTGATTTTGATATTTGGTGTTTGCGTTGATTTAAATTGGATTTCTTTTTAATACTAATGTTTGTTTTCATACTAACTTTTCGTTTGGGTTTTGATTTTTGTGCAAAAAACTTATTTATTTTTACCATTAGTCATTGGCCTATTCCATCACTTGGGTTGGTGTTTAGATACATGTGCCAAAATTTTTTATGCCAAATGGAAACATGTTTTGTATACGTATGCCAAAATTTCTTTGCCAAGTGGAAACAGGTTTTGTTAAATTGCGTTTATTGCCAAGTTGGGTTTTGTATTAACTATTAATATCCTATAACACTATTATTATTTTCGTGTGTGGTCTAATAAGTATTATTATTTTCTCAAAAAAAAAAAAAAAAAAAAACCCTCCTACTAGTCGCGGACCCTGTGCATTGTGCGTGATAATATTTTTAGGGTAGTCTCACTAATTTAATAAATAATAATGTAACTCATAATCATATTTTCATTTATTATAGCGACAATCACAAATATAATATATATAATTTTTGCCATACCAAAATCAAAACTATACAATTTTTCTCAAGAATTCAAAAAGTAAGTTAGTGAAAATATTAATTTTTTAATAAATTTTATTTATAAAATTTTGAATATCATTAAAAATTATATAAAATTTGAAAATTATTCTCCTAGTTTTAAACAAACTTTCTCAAACCTAATTTTTTTTCTACAATACAATCAAAAACACCGAGAATTGTATCTAAAAAAATTAATAAAACTCAACAAAACTACAATTTAAAATAAAAAAATAAAGGGAAAAATAAAAGATTGTAACCATTTTTCCTTAAAAAAAAAACAAAGATTACGGTTCCAAAGGGGAAAAAAGTAGAGAAGTTTTTTTTTAAAGGCGAAAAGTATTGTTGTGGGGGTCCAAAACTCAAACATTGTAACACGCTACAATGACTAAGTAATTGACTTGCATAATTTATTTATAAGAAATATAAGGTAGAAGTTCCAAAATGGGAGACCTAAACAACTGATTAAGAAGTCAAGAGGGAAGATAAATTATTCTAAACTACATAAACTATTTTCCTGAGATACAGGGAGTAAGCAAGAAAGCAAAAATAAAACATGGCTCTACTCAGCTTGTGTAATTTTCTCTCTCTTATTCTTCTCCAAGTTTTTCTCTCAATATCTCCTAATCCCCTCTCTGTTGCACCCTCCTCACCTTTTATAGACATTTTTGCTTCACTTATCTCCCCAATTGGCCTACTTCCAATTGGATTTTCGGGATACTTGTCACATCATTCATCTATTCTGCTTGTGGTCTCCTGCGTATTCACTAAAGGACAAGCCATGCTTGTTACCTTGGATAAGAGTTTCAATAATAGTGGCTAACTCAGATCTCCACTAATCCAATACGTGAAAAATAAATAGATAAATAAATCATTTTAAACACATTTTTTTTTTTTAAATATCAAAGAATACAGTAATAAGAAAAGGAAGATGGAGAATAACATAAAATATTCGTAAATACTTAAAACAATTACTCAAGTATCTAAGAACATCATATAACAAAGACATAACAATTTACTACTAATTTTTTAAACAAAATATTTATAAATAGTGAAAAGAAATTGCACAAAGACCATTATCTTCAACTGCACTATTTGTTCTTCATCAATTTGTCCAAACAATCCTGTAGTTTTTCAAATAAACTAAAATCTGACAATAACACAAAATATGACATATTATAATATGATTATAATATGACATATTATAATATGTAAATAAAATAAAAAAAAAATATTTGCATCAAAGAACACATATGAATTAGTCAATAATAGGACAATGTGGGTACAAATCCAAAAAAAAAAAAAAAAAAAATGAGCCTCATCGTACGCGCAAAGTGTGTATGTCAAGGCTAGCTTTTCCTATGCAGGTTCAATTCTTAAAAAAAAAAAAAAAAAAAAAAAAGCATATATTTTAACGTGTTTCAATTCAAATTTCAAAATATTGACCCAAGCTAAATACAAAATTTTCTTATAAAAAAAAAAAGGTAGATACAAAATTTTAATATTTAAAAAACTGATAACCTCTCATTTCTTCACAACTTCACACTACAAAACAACAACTTCCCTCATCAATTTACGTCTTTCTCCCTTCCTCATATTCAAAAGTGGGAAAACTTTCTCTGCTACGTTAATTTCCTTCTGTACGGTTTGTGAACTATTTTGCTTCTTCTAGCGTCTTCGAAAAAGTGAAAAACCATGTATAGCCTTGGGTTTTTCCTCTAAAAAAGGTGTGTAAGTTTCCTTTAGTATGTTTTATGTTTTTATTTTTATGAAACAAATGAAATTACATAGTTATTACTCAATGTAAATATTTTTTAATTATATCGTTTCTTTCTTCCTTTACTAGGTTATATTTACTTTGGGTTAGATTTATGATCCATATTTTGATTTCTTTCTATTTCTTTTCTTTTTATACCTTTTAAGATAAGAGAAATGCTTGTTCACAATACTTTTACAACAAATCTTATGTGGCAGGTTGTTATTTGCTATTATTGGTGGATAAAAAATTAATTTCAATAGTGGATTCAAATTAAAAACCTGTAACAATCTGTCAACTAGGATTTGTTGTGAAAATGTTGTGGACGTAGTACTTCTTTTTAAGATAATAATCTTAATTTTTTTTTCCAGGTCAAGAACTCAGGTTATGGATTTTTTACGAACCAAAACAACAAATGAAGTATGGTGTCAACTATCAAATAGATGAAGTGTATATAGAATTTTGATGTGACTATAATTGAATAGAAAATTATGACACTAAACCAAAAAAAAAAAAAAAAAAAAAAACAATTTCATTGCATGCGCTAAGCGCGTGTGATGAGGTTAGTTTCCAATAAAGATATTCAAGATTCAAATTCTTCTATCTTGTAACTAATAAAAAAAAATGTTATTTCCATAATATTTCACAACAAATCTTATGTGGCATGTTATTATTGGCTATTAATAAAAAAGTAATTTAAGTTGTTACTTCAAATTAAAATCAAAAAAACCTTACTACTATGATTTTGTTGGGAAAGTGTTATGGACATATGTCATGTATCACTTCCCAAAAAAAGAAAAAAAAAAAAACTCATTCTTTGTGGTTCTTCCTAAATTAAGTAAAGCCTTTGAGGATAGTGTTATTTTTGCATAGGATGCAGGGATACGAGATGAGATCTTCGAGTGTGACTTTAAAATTATCTTTGATGCCCTGAAAGGCAATAATGATCTTCTTGTGACTGTGGCCAATATTATCAAGGGGATCCAACAGAAGCTACAAGAATTCAAAATGGTACATGTGCTATGTGAGGCGACAAGCGAACAAACCAGCACATGTATTGGCTCAATATGTCAAGGGTGTTGATAATTTTGTAACTTGGATAGAGGAAAATCTTAGCATGATTAAGCCCTCATTGACTCAAGATGTATCGAATTTCTCTTCTTAATGAAAATGATGTATATCTTATAAAATAATAGTAATAATAATGCGTTTACCATTTATGAAAAACGACACGTAAGATGGACTCACACTCTAAGCACCATGTGCTTTCTAGGGAAGAGGAAGTCGAGCTTTCAAGAAGCAAAAAAAAAAAAAAAAGGGTGAAGGACGTTCACCATGCAGATTTCAAAGAAGGCTCGAGTGAAAGTGGCCACTCACAAGGTCATCAAAATGCTTGGGGGCTACCTAAAAAGTCCTTCAAGGATAAGTTAGTGGGAGAAATGCTAGGAGCTTTCACAAATTTTTTTGACTTCACTGACCTAATGGATGTTGAAGTCGAGTTAGATTATGAGATATCAGACCTCCGGGAGGGCCTTGTAGCAGTGAGGTGACAGGCAAACAAATAATAACTCTATTATTTCCTATCTTATGGATGATTGCAGGCAGTTGGTTACCCAGATCCTTCAATTGATATTTAGGCATGTATACAGAGAAGCCAACAAATGTGCAGATTTTCTAGCCAAATTAGGCTTTACTATGGATGTAGATTTTACTATTTTTTCTAGTCCGCCTGTGGACACTCTTTCAATTTTTGAGGCTGATTGCTGTGGTCTGTATGTGAATGGGCTTTGTCCTGAATTTGTGATTGCTTTTTAGTTTATGCCATTACCTTTTTCTACCAAAAAAAAAAAAATGACACGTTTATTAATTTAAGACCAAACCAATTGCTTCGTTAAGGTTTCTGAATTCTATGGAGGACATGCAAACTCGAAAGTACGGACACTTCATTTAGGATGCCATACCTGTCGTATTCATGTTGTACCCATGTCATACTAGAGTTGTATTGGCCGTTTCACATTATAATTTTTCATAAATTGCTCCTGTCATTGTGTCATACCTGTGTTTATACCCATACCTGTGTATGTGCTTGTGCTTCCTGGCCATAGTTGTCAGTATTGTACGATACGTATCATATTTTGTGTTAAAAGTTCTATATCATATTGGCATACCGTAAGTACTTATGAATCGTACGATACAGTGTGTGTATCGTATGACTCGTATCGTATCGTAAAATTATGCGTATCGTACAATACATAGGCAAATGCTTTAAAATGAAATTTTTTGTTAAAATTTATGCTTTTATTTGAATCTAACTAGTTGTTAGACTTGTTTTAAAAACAAAATTATGAGGTTACTTAATGGCAAAAATGCACCTTTGGTCCCTACATTTTTGGTCAATTCCCATTTTAGTCCCAAAATTGATTTCATTACTAATGTCGTCCCTAAAAAAAGAAAATCGATTCTATTTTGGTCATTACCATCAACCTACTAACAGAAACCTCCTACGTGGTAGACGGAGTGTCCTGCTTGTTGACATGGCGCTGACATAGCCATTAAAATATTATTAAAAAAATTATTTGGCATTTTTTATATGCCACGTCAGCATTTAAATTTTTAAAAAAGCCACATCAAAAAATTTATAAAAAAAGAAATTAAATAAAAAAAAACCTTAAATCTAATTTAATTAAAATTATTTCTTAAAAAAACAAAAATAATTATCCTTTTAATTCTTTTTCTTTTTCTTTAACCTCATCAGTGATCAAGTTTTAAAACATCTCTAAACTCTCTCTATCTCTAATTCTCTCTTTCTCTCGTCGCCCTCGACGGAATCTCTCTCAAACCCAAACTCTCTCTAATCTCAAAATCTCATCTTCGCCAATCTACCAAACTCCAATCTAACCCAAACTCTCTCTAATCTCGTTCAAGACTCAGTGATAAGGTCGCTGCCACTGTCAAAGAAAGAAAACCTATCGACCCATTGAACCCATCGAGAAGGTCTGCCAATTCGATAACTCACCATAGTCGCCGATTCGATAGTTTTGTTTCTGTGTAGTTATTACTTCGTTGTATGAAACCCTAGTCACCGATTCGGTATTGGAGCCCAGATCAATGGTTGTGAAGCCGAGATTAGTGGTTCTCACATCTCTTTCTACCTCATCGTCTCTCTTTTCCTCTCTTTAAGGTTGATTTGGAAGTTTTTAGTTTAGGATTTTTGTAGATTTGATGTTAAGGCTTTGCTGGTTGCTAGAAAATTTTGGAAGATTTGATTCAGTGGTGGCGCTTTACTGGATGTTGGGTTTCTATTCTTTTGCTTGGATTTGATGTTCATGTTCTTTGATTCGGTGGTGGTGATTTGGGAGGTTTTTGTTTGTTTTTTTTTTGTGGCTTTTTTCTGTGTTTGTTTGCCAAGAAAATTTATGGGTTTGAAGGTTAAGGTTTGCTTTGCTGGAGATATGGGTTTGGAGTTTTGTTGAAATTTGGGTTTGGGGTTTGGTTCTTTGTTGGAGATTGATTATGGGGAAGAACACTAGGGAAGAACAAGAAAGAATAAAATAACGAGCAATAAAAATAAAATAAAATAAAAGACAAGAAATACGTTTAATTAATTTATTTTGTTTTGATGTGTTTGGTTATGAAGAAAGTACAAGAAAGACAAAGAAAATTATAAGAAAATAAGTATTAATTTGCTAAGAATATGAATCTTAGAGATTGGAATAAAAAAAATCATTTTAATTAAAAGAAAGTAATTTTTTTAAAGTAAAAAAAAAATTTATTTGTTTTTTAATTAAAACTAAAATTGAGGAATTAAATTTTTTATAATTTAAATGCTTACGTGGCCTTTAAAAAAAGCCAAATAATTTTTTTAAATAATATTTTAGTTGCCATGTCAGTGTCACATCAGCAAGCAGGGCATTCTGTCTGCCACGTAGGAGGTTTCCATTAGTGGGTTGACGGCAATATCAAAATAGAATCGATTTTCCTTTTTTAGGGATGACATTAGTAATGAAATCTTTTTGGGATTAAAATGGAAATTGACCCAAAATATAAGGATCAAAAGTGCATTTTCGCCTTAAGTAATTTAACCTAATAAAATAACATATTCATAATTTTTTTTTCCCTTCTCTCTCTTCTACAAAATTTAGACTAGTACACACTTATATTTCACTTTAATATTTACAAATTTATTTGAGTAAAATACTATTTTTGTCCCTAAACTTTGTCAAAAGTTTATTTCTCATCCCTAAACTTGAAAAAGTTCATTTTTTTTGTCCCTAAACTTTGTAAAGAATTTTTACAATAGTTTAGAGACAAAAATAGGGATGAAAAAATAACTTTTTTCAATAGTTTAGGGATGAAAAACAAATTTTTGGTAAAGTTTAAGGATATAAATAAAACATTTTCAATAGTTTACAAACAAAAGATGAACTTTTAAATTATTTAGGGACGAAAAATAAACTTCTTAAAGTTTAAGGATAAAAACCAAACTTTTGGTAAAATTTAGGGACCAAAATAGTATTTTACCCAATTTATTTTCTATACTATGAATATGATATTAATTGAAAATATAATTTTTTTTTTCATTATTATTATAAGTCCAAGAAACTAGAATGCCAAGAAGAAAATTTTTTTATTATTAAAATAAAAAGAACAAGAAGAGATAGTAAATGTTAATGACGATGAAGAAAATTTTAATGAAGAAATAAACTTGCAAAATGATAAACATGATGATAGCATTGACTTAGATGAGGTTGACTAGCTAATATGATGAATATGATGTAAATAAATTAATTTTTGGGTCATTTGTAATATATTATCATTTTTGAATTTAAGCAATTTGAATGTGTATGTTATAAACATGGAGGCAATTTGCAAAATAACAGGAGTTTGCCCCACTATATAGTCAGTTAGCAAGAACTAGGAAGAAATGAGGAAAATAACATCTCGAGTGTCAAAGGCTCGAGTTCTAATTGCTGAGATGGACAAGTTTTTGTCACATGGAACTCGAGTCTTAAAGACTCGAGTTCCAAAGAAGATGACGAATGAAGAAGGAGATGAAGATGAAGAACCAGAAATGGGAAGAAGAAGCAGAACAGGGGAACCAGAAATGGGAAGAAGAAGAATCACGAGCTGGAGAACGCAGATTCGATGAAGAAAAATCACGGGCTGATCTGACAAAGAAAAATCACGGGCTAAAGGAAAGAAGAAGCATCACAAGAAAGTAAATAGTGGAACTCGAGTCTTAAAAACTCGGGTTTCATTCGGATTTTTTTTTCCACTTCTGCTGCCATAACTTACAACTCGAGTTTTAAAAACTCGATTTCTATCTTGGAACTCGAGTTTTAGATTCTCGAGATGCTAGTTTGCTGAATAATTTGCAAACTAGACAACTAACTAAAATATTATAAAAATAAAGCTAAATGGAAAAAAAAAAAAATCTATAAACACATGTTAGTTTGATTTATTTAGTTAACTTATTAAATATTATTGTAGGGACCGAGTTTGAGCAATCTTCCTTGTATGAAGTTGACTCAAGCCCAGCTAGCCCAATACAATGAATTTGTAGAGTATGGGTTCAAGAATTAGGCCCTAATAAAGATTACAACAACCAAACATGATAGTGAATAGATTGAGCGACAAGGATATAGGCTAAAGTCTAAAATGTTACTCTTCGGCCTTCTTCTTAGGGACTGGAAGTTCTTATTTCTTCTTTAGTGTTTAGTTACAGAAATGATACAAGTGCTACCGTATCTCTTTTTAGTCTCTCGGCCCCCTTTCTGGAAGACTTCTTACATTATATATCCCCCATTTGATTCATCTTGGCCCTTCATTTGTTGGTCATGCAGGTCACCACTTGAGTGCTTGTCCCATTAGTCACATTCCCATTCTTTCTGTGGGTTGCAGCAACTATGGCAGCACTGTTCAGGAGTTACTTCTCCATTAGTGCGGCTAGAACGTTAGTTGTGAGCATTTAATGTGGAGGTGACAGTTCCTCTAGGAATCGCTCCTCCACCATGCTTCCATGACTAACTTGTTGTACTTGTCTTTTCTTTGAAGCCGCTTTGAACGGCTACCTCTGGGTGCCTTGCTCTTCCTTTCCATGATCTCGACTGTCCGAGGACAAGATTGTCCTCGACAGTGCTTCTTGGAAATTGGAGCTAGTTTGATTCGTTCTCGGACATTTCTTCCTCCTCAGCATGGGTCTTGGGTTTAGTACGCAATAGACCGGAGTTGCCTAACTCTTTGGCCCTACAATTATCATATAAGTGATAAATAAATTAGTTATTAATTGAATATATTCAAAATTTATAATGAATATTAAGTATATTTATAATTTTTTATGAATTTTATTAAGAGTTTCTTAACCAGTACGATACTACGAAAAAATAAAAAATGGATTCACAATACCATACGTTTAGACAACTATGTTCCTAGCACACGAACACTGCTCTCTCTCTCTCTCTCTCTCTCTAATAGGGAGAGTATTTCACGGCTTAACCCCTCGATTCTTCAGCTATGGAACTCCTTTCCCTCTATGGTAAGCTTCCATTTCATTATTTCTTTCATTCGAAGATATAATACCGTGTCATTTCAATCACATGGTAGTGTCATGTTCGATTAATTTACTTAGCTCGCCTTCTTAGGGACTCTAATATCAGAATTTGGGTTAGAAGAATCAGAGCCATTCATCTTGCGTAGTGTACGTGGGGGCTCTAATGGGGTTTTTCTTTTTTGGTTGTAATTTCCGTTCTGGGTCTTTCATTCTCTGTATTGAATAAATTCATTATATGGGTTTTTCGAAAATTTGGATTTTGAATTTGTATTTTGTAGATTGAAAGATTTTTATTCCATTATCTCTTTTTCTGTTTAATCAGCATGTGGGGTTTTAATTTGATGTTGTGTTTGGGGATAAATAATGGGAGATGTGTAATATGTTTTTGCATTCAGTTCTGAGAGATTATCTTAGATTTTGAAATGCAATATTTGATGGATTCTTTTTGTGGGAATTGGATTTCATTAGCGTGTAATATGCTTTGGTTTTTACTAACGGTTTTACAATGTGATCAGTCGTAACTGTTCTGAACAATTTTTTGCTTTGGCTTGACAATCCCATTCTATAATATGTGAATAAGATTAACAAGTCTCAATACACATAGCACTTTAGTCTACTTGAGCTCATCGTAGTTAGCCCATTTTTCCAGGTTACATAATGATGAACTAATTAGCTAGTGTTTGAAGTTTTTCTTTAATGAACTATATCCCGACAAAGCTTTTCAAGGTTTGTGGTGTGAATACGTAGTGCCTATGTGGTGTTTTAGTTTCTTTTTAGTTTATTGCCAAGCCTGTTGGGGAGGAAGATGAATAGAAGAATCTTAAGTGAGTCTGCTAGGATAAGTTATCAGCAATCTTCATCAGTTAGGATTTAAGGGAGTAGAAGCTGTAGTGGTGTTTTAGATGCCATAGATGATATTTATTCAGATACTATGATTCAGAGATATTATTATGCTCTTAGGCATCTTCTGTTAAGTCCTCATTCTATTTCTTTTTGTAATCAGCCTAAAGCGCTTCTATCTACTGTTGAAATCAGTTTAAGTTGGGATTTTTACAAATATCACACTCAGATTTTGATGTGAGTGTCAATTTGGTACTTGGATTTTCAGTTTGAACAATTAACCCTATCGACATCAGCTTTTTGACAAATCAAACCTTCTTTTATCATTGTTATTTATATTTAATGATTTAATTATGTGATGTGCACACAGTAATAATGATGTTTCAAAATTATTAATGATGTGGTAGAAAGTGGATATCACCTGATTAAATCCGTTAGGCTTTAACAGTTCACAAACTTAAATCTAGGGGTTAATTGTTTAAATCAAAAATTCAATGACCAAATTGACTCTCACACTAACATCAAATTCCAAGGGTAATATTTTATATTTGTTAAAAATTCCATAAAAACAATATGCTCTTGAAACTTGAACGTCTACAGCAGCACCATACTTTATGGATTAGCATTTAGTTGTTAAAACAACATTCAGTTTGAGACTTTGAGAAATAGCACTCAAAGGGATTTGATAGACTTATCTTTTATATTCTCTCCTTTATATCATCATAGAAGCCCTTATATGTTTGGTGGATATCTTTAATGGATTGGAAAATATATTTTCAATCTCCATTTCCATCATTGATTGTTTTTCCTATTTTAGTAGAACTTTTTAGTTTGTCAGTAATTAGGAAAGAAAATAACTAAAAAACTATAAAAAAAGGGGGGGAAGGCTGGAAAATTAAGCCAAAAAAGCGGGATCAATTCCTAAGTAAGATTTTCCAATCAGATAGATTGATTCTTCATCCTATATGCTCTACCAAAAAGGAATGATAGGATGACTGAATGGATGTTCAATTTTCTTGTGTCATTGATTTGTTACTTCTATATAATGTTGTAGTTGATGTGGTTATCTGTTTGCAGGAGGAACTACAGCGGCAATTTGATGAATGGTGCTTCTGTATCTTGTAGCATATGGTCAACTTTCTCCTACTGTGTGCAGCAAGCGCGTAGTTATGATTACCATCATTACCTTTGCCTCCTTGAACTTCCCCCTCCAATGCGGAAAGTTGCTTTTGCACTCCATGCCTTTAATGTTGAAACAGCAAGAGCCATGGATGTGGCTTCTGATCCAAGGGTTGGGCTTATGCACCTCATCTGGTGGCAGGAAGCTATACACAAAATCTATGCTAAAAAGTTATAAGAGCACCCAACAGCACTGGCTCTATGATCAGTGATATCTGAGAATAAAATTAGCAAGGGATGGTTGAAACGATCTGTCGATACTCGGATGAATGATGCAAGAAGAGAGGTTACTGATGTTCCCTAAACCATTGAAGAGTTGGAGAAATATGCTGAGGATACCGTATCAACTAATCTGTACATGACACTTCAAGCTGGTGGTATCAGTAATCAGGTCTACTGCAAGTGGCCTCCTTTTGCTGCTTAAGTTGCTACCTTACCATGCCAGTCATAACCATCATTTTTCTTACATACCAACTAAAGTGGCTGCCAAACATGGCTTGTTGGTGAAAGGAGGGAGGTCGATCAGAGATCTGCTTAGATTCTCTTGAGTGCCTGTGTGATGCAGTCCTTGACATGGCATTTGTAGCTAATATCCATTTACAGAAGGCTTGTGAACTAGCTGGAACAATGCCAGCTGAGGCTCGCCCAGTGCTTTTGCAGGTGGTTCCCGCCCAAGTTCTCTTGGACTCCCTAAGCCTGGTACTCTTTGAGGTATTTGATCCAAGATTATCAAGAGGGGTCTTGGGCATTCTTCATTTGTGGTATCAACTTTAAACTAAAGTGGTATTCATGGTGGGGGAAATATTGAGGCGTGGTTCTGGGCTTTTACCCGTTCCAACAAAAAATTCTGTCAGGTGAGGGAAATGATTTTGCAGATATAGCAGCTCCAATAATATTTTCTAGGGTGGTCACTTAATTATAGAAAATCTAGTAAAAGAGAATTTCATATATTAAAAGAAAAAAAAAGAGAAAAAAACACATAAATACATAAAGATTTACAATTTCCTTTTACAAGTTTTCATTTTTTAAAATTGTTGCATGGTAGTTTTATTATCAATGCTACAAAATACATCTATTTCTAATTTTAGTTAAACAAAATTATTTTGGGCTTTTTTTTTTTGGTTTGAAAGGAACTAATATATTATTAAGGAGACTAAAGTTTAATTTTGTTGGGTTTAAAAAAATTTAGTGTGGTCACAAATTTTTTATTTTTTTTAGGATAGATAACTCATAAATTTTTAAAATTTATATATAATTATTATTACTTTTCTAAGTCAGGGTGTCCTGTGACCACCTTCTTGAAAAGTGGAGCGGTCTTACATATTACTGTTTTAATTTCCTCACAATTATGGAATTTTTTTTCCCATAAACCCTCAACTTTGCTTTTTCGTATTATGAAGGCTAGGAAGTTTTTGCAGAGTGATTTATATGAAGCCTTATAAAAGGCATGGTATGCGCGCTAATGGTCTTGACTGGCATGCAGATCAGTAGAGGCGTGGGTTCTATGTACGTTCTTCCTAGAGATTTAGTAAACTATGTCTATTTTCATGTCTGGTGCAATAATTTTTGGCTATCACACTGTATCATTGTCACGTTGGTTGGAGTTTTGGGACTAATATTTGGTACAAACCGTACAGTATTGTCATTGTGGCATCTGCAATTGAATTCTTACATGGGCTGTTGGGATCCGTTTTAAGTGGATGTTGGGCTTTGTGCTCCCTTTGAGATAGATGTTGGGCTTCTAGACTATAGCCATTTTCTATAATTCTTATAATATTGGCTTCTGTATTTGTCCATACAAAATAACAATGAACAAATCTTTAGCTAACCATAAGGCATCCTCAACTTGAGTTTTCACTCTCTATGACATGCTTGGAGTCTTAGCATTAACGGCATATATGCATATCTTGAAATCATTCTCTACAATGATATTTTGTTGCTGCATAGATCTAGTTTCTTGGATTGAAAAATAAATGGTCCATGCCTCTGCAACTTGAGGAGAACACTTGGGAATTTGAGACGCCAGTCTTTATCAGCAGTATAAGCCATTTTACCACTCACAACCACGTCACAGTTAATCTCAAGAAAACCCTCCAGAGGTTTTTTCCAATGTATCTCCTAAGGCAGTTTTGCAGAATTGATTTGTCTTGGAGCTTAAGTGGGAATGCATTAGTGGCCGTTTGGTGGAAGAGTTTGAGTAACATTGTTTAAAATGATGTGGATAATGTGGTTTAAAAAGTGTTGTAAAAAATACGTATTTATAGTATTCATAAAGAGAAAAATGTATTTGGTAACGTGTTTCAAATAGTATATTTTGGTGTTAGAAATATTGTGTGTTGGGTATGTGTGTTTTGTTTTTTTAAAAAGCTGACAATGGTACTGCACAGATGCGTGGGAGAGACGTTGCTGAGATGCCACGGTACAGTGACGCGTGGGAGAGAAGAGACCATGGGCACAGACGCGTGGGAAAGAAGAGCGAGAGCTTACTATCAGGTGGGCCCAGAGTGTTTTACTCTACGGTAATTTGTTAAACACAAACTCAAACATCACTTGTTCTGAATCACTTACCAAACACATAGTTCAGCATGGGGCCCACCTGTTTGGGTGTTTAAATAGCAAACAACGTTGCTGAAGTGTGTGTACCAAACAGGGCTTAACCTTCACTTCCTTAGTGTTAAAGACCACCCCATTTCTTAGCTTCCATATAAATTCCATGATCCCCACAACCATCAAAAGTATACTGCACTTTATCAATTTTTGCCTACAAATTGCTAGAAGGTGGATGTACACTCCTCACAAAATCAAAACTACTGCCAGAATCAATGGATTCAACATGAAAACACCAAAGGGTGCAGTACCAAGATGCTATGGTAATTACACAGTTTAGAAACAAATTCAGACAAGATTCTTCGTGCAATTTACACATGAAAGGGCATTTAGCATTATCATCACCTTAGAATGGAAGATATTCTCTTATCCTATACAAGAAGTAAGTAGGATATCATTAGCCATATGCCGTAATAACAATTTAAGCATTTCATGAGGGTGTAGTTCTCAAATTGTACCCAATCAAATCCCTTCCATTACTATTAAAGTTGTGCTGCTACTACTTTAGTAAAGCACCTTAATTAACTACAAAAGTGCTGTCCCCAACTCCTAGCCCTTATTTGAATTACTGGACATCTTTAATAGTTTTTATATTGTTATGAATTATTCTAATCAAGGTCTCTCTTGCCTTACGCGAGTTAGGTGACAGCCTAAAGCCCCCAAATTGAGGCAAGCCCCAAATATTAACCGATTAGTTTAGTTCTTTGATTCCCAGATAAATATATAAATAATAATAATAATTCTGTAAAATGTATTAATTTAACCCCCAAATTTTAGTCAATAAATAAGGGAGAAGAAGTCAAAGAATAAACAATTAGAAAAGAAGGCCTCAATGTAGGAATAATCAAATTATACCCGAATATTAACATAGATAAAACAAAGTTATAAAAAAGAAAAAAACAGAAAAGATTTCTCTTTGTGATCTAAATCTTTCAGAAGCAATCTCTCTCTCTCTCTCTCTCACAACAAAACAGGAAAAAAAATCATAAAAATTAAAAAAAAAAACTCAAACCATATTTTTTTTGTACACATCGACAGGAAAAAATTGCTTTGTATTTGCTGTTGCTGATTTTGGCTACGCGTTAGACTCCTCCGTTCCAGGTTTGCCTTGAAATTTTTTTTTCTAGATCTGTGTTTTTCTACTTTGCTTTAAACTAGTTTGATAATTTGATTGTTCATTTGTTTGAAGTGCTGGTGTTGCACTGCTGCGCTTCTGCTCTATGTCTTTACTTTTTGTCATTTTTAAAAACTTAAGTCCTTAAGTCCATTGAAAAAGTCACAAAAATTTTTATAACTTCTTGTCGCAACTGTGACAAGCGTGATTGACAAAGAAGAAATAGTAGGTTTATGTATAAGTAATGGTTAACTACTCACAGTCTACTAAGTCAGAATTGTGACAAAAATATTGTGAAATAGTTTGTGGTTATATTTAGTCCTTTATATGATGGAATGTGCATTGAAATATGCTATTCACACGGACTCCACAATTTGTGGCGGGTGATTTATGTATTTTATTGTAATATACTAATTGTTGACCAAAAAAAAAGAAAAGTTTTTGTAAAAAAGAAAGTATTAAATAAAGTGTTGTTCCTTTTAATTGTATTGTATTGTTTAATCCAAATGTCCAATTTATTGAGCGATGTAATGAAAAAGAAAGGTTAAGTAGATTAGGCATATTATTTATTGAAAGAGAAATGTTATTGAAAGAGAAATGTTAGAGGAATTGGAATATAAAAATTTAATTAGTGATTTTAAATCTAAAAAAGCGAGAAGAATAAATTAGAAGTAACAAAAATATTTAAATAATATTTAAATATATAAAATGTCTTATTTTAATTTTCTTCTTAGGCCACAAAATCTGTAGAACCGCCCCCTCCTTCTAATCACAAATCACAGTCCCCTTCAACCATAAAACTCTAGACTTTTGCCTTCATGTGATCTCAATTTTTAGCATCCATTGCTTTAGTTTAGTTCAACATGTCCAGCTGATTCCGTTACTGAGTTTTGCTTTGTAGGCCCTTTGGCTTCAACCTATTCTAATTCTCCCAATCCTAATTGAAAACATCAACATTATTGTAATCTCTGATCCAAGCTGCTTGGCATCTAAAAAAATCTTAGATAAGCATAAAAACAAACATAAAAATAGATTAGTCATTATTGTCAAGATCTTTGTTTTTTTTCTGGGTTGGTGTGAAATCAAATGAGAGTGAAGTTTAATCCTGCTTGATCGTGACAATTAATCATCCTGAAAGTTTGATAAGGACGAGAAAATTAAAAATAGCACATAGATAAAAACGACGATACATCCACATCATAACCACCCCCTTTACTCTGAGCCGCACGCTATGAATGAGTAATGTCGTTTTTTAATTAATTCTAAATCGTGTCAAGATTTTTCTTAATGGCATTCCTATTTCAACTTACGCCATGGAGGCACATACACAGTTAATTAAATTAAGACCATGTCGGTGTCGGTCCACTAATTTTGACATCTTTCCTGTCAAGACAATTTCGTTTGTACGGCTAGCGCTCCTAGCTAATAATTTTGAAACTGAGATTCCCAATAATAATTATATGTAACTAAAACTTATGTAGATTTTAGCATTTCGTTATACCAATTATCTTTATTAATATTGGCCCACATGAAGTTACGGATTGTATTTTAGTAGATAGGAGGAAGGTGTATAGTTTAGCAACGACAATTAGCTCTATTAAGACTTTAGTGGTATTTATGGATACCATTAGTCTAACTAGGCGTAATCTAGAATGGTGCTTGTTTAATATAATCCAGTTAAAAAAGCACGAAATCAAATATGTATTTGGCTCCTTTTGAACTGGAAAAATATCTGAATGACTTTTATATTATTTTTGCTAGACAGCTTGAAGAGTTGTCCTCCAAATTGCAATTTGGACGGATACTAATCAATGCTTTCGCATCATGGCAGTCCCATATATACTTTAATGTCGCTAACTATTTTTTTTTATTGTTAATGTGGTTGTAATCATAATCACGTCGCATTACATGCAATAAACCAATCCCGACCCGAGAGTTCTAAAATATCATATAAAGCTAATCAATATCTCATAATTAAGTACATTTTAAAAGTTAAAACCATGGGCGCTTGATGGGACCTGGGGTTGCTATAATTCAACTTGATAAAAGCAACCCAACTTAAAAACCGTCTACAACTTAGCTTAATTAAACAATAAATTTTTATTTTTTATTTTTTTAATAAGTAAAAAACAAATATAGAGCTAAAATAAACAGACGTCTTTATCCAATTCACATTGTGACATTTTTTTTTTTAATTTTTTTTATTTTTTATGATGCTCCGTACATATTTGTAAATTCAACTCCACCTTCACAGTTGCAAAATGCTTACCGAGAAAAACTAAGGGAAAGAATATTGACCCAGATCACACAAAAGTTTCACCAATTCATAATTTTCATAGTAATTCACCACATGCCAAAGCATGAACATAGGACTACCAGATGTTTCATGAAGATGAATTTGGGACCTACGCTTTCCACGCGTGTCAATCTCCTAGTTTGCAATTGCATGGCACCTCTCACCGCTTTAGTTCCCTCTTTTTTATAGTTTCCTCTCCTCCCAGCTTTGTTGCCTTACCTGCTTTCATTTCCTCTTTCTCTCACTCTCTCACTCTCTGCCCATAGATATTTCTAAAATAGTTCATTTCCATGACGGTGCGTCACTCTGTGTGTCTCATGAGCCCTCCTACTCTGTTGATATTGGTATTACTGGGCTTTGAAGTTATAGGAGGTGGCAGAGCTTCAAGGCTGAACCGATGGGAGTCAGGGATTCGAATGCCCACAGAGAAGGATGATGCAGAAGATGTTGATGGAGAAGTTGGCACTAGATGGGCTGTTCTTGTTGCTGGTTCAGCCGGTTATGGAAATTACAGGCACCAGGTGTTTTTCTTTTTCTCTTATATGGTTGTACAAGATATAACATGGTCAATTTTAGTATAACAGATGAAAATTATTTTGGGTTACCATGAGAGCTATTTGTTTGTAATGTAGTTTTGATATGGTTTATTAATTTTTATATATAGTTATTGAGGTTTTATATATTTTTGAGTTCATGTACAGGCGGATATATGTCATGCGTATCAGTTGCTGAAGAAAGATGGGCTGAAGGAGGAAAACATAGTGGTTTTTATGTATGATGATATAGCCAACAACGAGTTGAATCCAAGGCCTGGGATTATCATCAATCATCCACAAGGTTCTGATGTTTATGCAGGAGTGCCTAAGGTACCTTTTAATTTCGTTTTTCTGTTGGTAACACAGACAGATATAGAATATTCTTTGCCATATAGGATCATGGTATTAATGTAATTAAAAAAATACAAGTGGCAGGTCACTCAATTAATATAAGCGGTAGGACACCTCTTGCTAATTGTGTCTCCCCTGATATGAGTTTCAATGATCAACTTCATCAATGAAGTCTTGCACATAAAGTTAGTACCATTTCCTAATACTTGACTACCTTTAAAGTGACAATGAAAGGATTTCCTACCTGTTTGTGTGTAATATCTTAAGGTCACTTCAATTGAGGAATTGATATAGCGAGAAGCCATGTGTTATTTTAATTCCTAAATTATTTTATTTTACATCTTCTCAAGCTGGGATTTCAACTTACATTTGTATGAATTTTTCAAGTGTTACTATGGTGTGTGTGTCTATATATATAATTTTTTTTTTTGGGTAAAGAAAATGAAATATTGAAGGAGAGAGATTGGCGACTCCTACACTTTGGGCCAAACACAAAGGCCTGCCCACCCTAGTTAGATAAAGTGTCTTACCTTGAATGAAGTTTGGAAATTGGAACCCACTTCAACAGACAGTGCAAGTTAACTTGTGGTTGAGTTTGCATCTAAACTCTGAACTCAATTATAGGTCACGGAAATAGTATTAGAGATATACCATGCACATCTGTGTTTTTGCACGCCCTTGGGTGTTTGTGGGAAATAGTATTAGAGATATATATACTATGCACATCTGTGTTTTTGCACTCCCTTGGGTGTTTGTTTGTGCCCGCGGAAAGCCTCAAAGTCACCCTTCCTTCCCTAATCATATTAGCACCATACTTTTGTGCAACCAGCCTTGTTTATCTACTAGGTAGTATTAAAAGGGAACTCTCTATGTCAAATCAAACGTGCTCAATCTTAAAAATCCTCGTTAGATATAATTAGGCCAATAGTATGGGCTTAAGTCCAATCCTACTTTGTATGCAAGTCAAGTCTCCTATTTGTACTATAAGTCTATTAACCATAACCATAGTTAGTATATGGTTAGTCTAAGGTTTAACCTACTATATATACTAATGTATACTAATGTTGGGTTCATTGTAACACAAAATTTGTATTTCACTCTTATAATAAAGATGTAACACTTAAGAGATTTTCTGTATCTATTTTAGCGTAATTAACACGGTATTAGAGCCAAATTTCGTTCTTGACTTCTAGCAAAATTCACCTCTGTTCACCTCCCAAACCCCCCAAACCCAACATGGATATATATAGTAGACTAAACCCTAGACTAACCATATACTCACTATGGTTAATAGACTTGTAGTACAAGGAGGAGACTTGTCTCCTGCACAAAGTAGGATTCGGGTAATATGTCTCTAACAATCCTAAAACAACCTTATTTTTAAGGTGATGTAGTGCTGTTGCTATGAACTTGTATAATTGGACTGATGACACTTTGTGGGTTGATCTTGATAGGATTACACTGGTGAGCAAGTCACTGCAGAAAATCTTTATGCAGTACTTCTAGGCAACAAGAACAGGGTGAAAGGTGGAAGTGGGAAGGTTGTGGATAGCAAACCCAATGACAGGATCTTCGTATACTACTCTGATCATGGAGGCCCTGGCGTTCTAGGTGAGTTTAAAACAACCTTTTTTTTTCCCTCCACAAAAGGTTTAACATAACTTTAGCATGAAAACTTTTTACTTATTTTGGATGCTAAAGTTTTAATTTGTATTCCAAAAAGGAAAAAGAGATGTGTATTTTTTATTTCGGGGGAAGGAAATAGATCATACTAATTCTCAATTTATTGAAGGGATGCCGAATCTGCCTTACGTTTATGCCATGGACTTTCTTGAGGTTTTGAAGAAGAAACATGCATCTGGAACATACAAAAAGATGGTAAGGAGAATTCTACCTTCTTGAGAACTGTGCTATGATATTCCAATGAGACTAACAAGGTTAATTGCATGTGGTGTGCTCAGGTTATATACGTTGAAGCATGTGAGAGTGGAAGTGTTTTTGAAGGTATAATGCCCCAAGATCTAAACATATATGTAACAACAGCATCAAATGCACAAGAGAGTAGCTTTGGAATTTATTGTCCAGGGATGGAACCTTCTCCGCCTCCAGAGTACATCACTTGCTTGGGGGACTTGTACAGTGTTGCTTGGATGGAAGATAGGTAAGCAGTATTGCATTTTGAATGCCAAAAAGCTGGTGGGGAATTTTGAAATTGAATGGTATTGGTTGAAACTTCTGTAGAATTGAGATGAATTTTTTGCTTAAATCTTATGACACATTACTTAATTGGTTAACCTTAATAAAATTTTAACAATTTGTTGTTGTGTCTCATCAATAGTGGATTTTGACTTCTTTCCTTGATTTTTGCACATAGTATGCATGAATGAAGCTTCAAACATTTATCTTCTTAATATCTATACACGGAGCTGAATTGTACATATTTACTTATGCAGTGAGACTCATAATCTCAAGAAAGAAACAGTAGAACAGCAATACCAGACGGTAAGATTCGTTATATTTGAGCTTCCCAACATTTTCTGGGCCTTGTACTTAGATAAGCATTTTTTTCCCGGTCATTTTGATTTTGATACTTATTTTGTGTAGGTGATCATTTTGACGTTGATACTTAAATGTTATTTTGTGTAGGTAAAGAGATCATTTTGACGTTGATACTTAAATGTTATTTTGTGTAGGTAAAGAACCGGACTTCCAATTTCTTAAATTACAATATAGGTTCCCATGTGATGGAATATGGAAATACAAACATCAAAGCTGAGAAGGTTTATTTGTACCAAGGTTTTGATCCTGCCACCGTGAACCTCCCTCCGAATAATCGCTTCCTTGATACACACATGGAAGTTATTAACCAGAGAGATGCAGAACTTTTCTTCCTGTGGCAGATGGTGAGCTTAAGCCTTTTTTTTCCCTCTTTAATGAATAAAACAGTGATTAAAAATTACTTGTTCTAAGTTAGCCTAGATACCAGATAGGATTCTTCATTTTATTTCCCATATTTGATATACTTATGCGTCTCCATATTTAGATACATATTTAGAGATTTAGGGAGAAAAGAATAATTCCTTAGCTGCAGAACATTAAGTTCCCCAATAAAATTTTAAACACATGATTGCATTATTCAATCAACCACAAACAATGTTACATTTTTTGACGACAATTAAAAACAATACATCTGTGTTAAATTTTCATTGGAAACCCAGTCCAATGGAACACAAATACAAACACTACTACGAATCCTCCGTCCCATAGTTCCACTTCATAACTCTACTAATCACAATTTTTCACATTTTTCTTAAAAAGTTTCTTTAAAATTAAATAACTAAAGTTTAAAATGAAAAAAAAAAAAAAAAAAAAAAAATCAAACACATAACATACGAAGCATAAAATGGAACACAAAAAATGGGATGTTGGATTTTCATTCAATGAAACACAAAATTGTTATATTTTCCCTAGAAAAATGAATTCAATATAGCTATAATTGAATTCAATATAGCTATTTGTCTAGATCACAACCTTGAATGATCCCACCTGCACCCGGGTCAATAACTTTGTCTAGAAAAGCCTGTATACACAATATTTATTCACAATTTCTAATGTGTATAATGTTAAGATGTTTTTGTCTTACAGTACAAAAAATTAGAGAATGGATCACAAAAGGATGAAATCCTAAAGCAGATAACAGAGACCATGAGGCATAGAACCCACTTAGATGGCAGCATAGAATTAATTGGAACATTTCTATACGGACCACATAAAGGTTCTTCCGTCTTTAATTTTGTGAGAGAACCTGGAATGCCTCTTGTTGATGACTGGGGATGCTTGAAATCAATGGTAACTATAGTTTCCACTTTGAATTTGCAACTTCAATTCCATTTTTCTATGCTCTCATTGCACATAATTCAATTCCTTAACCATCACAGGTTCGGTTGTTCGAAAGCTATTGTGGTTCATTAACACAATATGGTATGAAACATATGCGAGCCTTCGCCAACATTTGCAATAGTGGTGTTTCAAAGGTCTCAGTAGAGGAAGCCTTTGTGGTTGCTTGTAGTGGCCATGACCCGGGCCTATTGCATCCTTCCAATCAAGGTTATAGTGCTTGAATCCAGATAATATATGCTTGTGTCTGTATATATTATATATAATAAAAAATGCTAGTGTCTGTGTATTATATGATAAAAATTAAATAGTACATTTTCAGAATGGTAAATAATGCTTGTTTTTATACATTTCCTCCCTAAGTTCTTCTCTGTTTCTTTGGGGTGGTTTTCCCTCTTTCGCGTGGCGAAGACTAGGTGCAAAAATTTGGGTCCATACCAGCAATCTGGTCACTAGGCTTGTAGGCTTGGAGTACACCACACCAACCCCCACACCACACCACCCCCCCCCCCCCCCCCCCCCCCCCCCCCCCACAACAAAAAAAAAAAAAAATGCCACTCATAAAACCTAGTGGAAATGGGTCTTTTATGGTGTTTTATATTGTGAATTGAACCCCATCTCTTCTTTTTGTTTATTTATTTATTTAAAAAGTAAAGGACAATGTTACGGTCATAGTAGGGACAAAGGTTATAATTTATTTGGAGTTATAATTGGAGTTACTTCCTATAGATTTATCATTTATGTTATTCACCAATTACTAATTAGAGCACAATTGAAAAAATGAATACTACATTTCTGAAAAAAGTTGAATAAATTTTGTGCCGGCTTGGGCTTCTAATCACCACTTTGGGAGGAAATCTCTAAACCATTTTAAGATTGTTTGGCATATTCTCTGTTTGGAATGTCGGAACAAAGCGAATCATCAAAAGGGCCCGAATGATATCTTGATCTCCCTCAGGCTTAGGAGATGGTCCAGTAATCGAATATATGCTCTCGTTCAACTTGGAAGAATCCTCATTTTTCATTCGTAATCATGTATATATACATTGACAAAAAAAAAAAAAAAAAAAAACAAAAAAAATCGATTACATAAATTTACCTCTCTCTCTCTCTGCGCACAACAGCGACAGAGTCGGGTTTATATATATATATATATATATAAGAATTTGAACTCTCCAGAGGTGTTAAATTAAAGTTTGTATTTTTAAAAAATTTAGATTGCTCATATAGGAAATGAGAAAACTATTTGGTTGTATTTTTCAGCTAAAGAATGAAACGAGAATTGCTTACATAATCTTAGAAATGGATAAAGGCATATATAGGGGACCAAATTACTACACAAATGGCATGTTATTTGAGTAAATTCGGAGCTTTTGCCAGTATTTATCATTGTTCTGTCCATTTGAGAGATTCGTTCGGCTGAGAAAAAGTTGAAACAAGATGATGCTTAATGGCCTCTAGATGCAACAATTGTCCTAGAAAAAGGAAATGTGTCATATTCGATGCTCTTGGTTAAAAAAAATGAAGGTTTTCTGGATGAAAAAGTAGTATTAATACTACTTTTTATCCAGAAAACCTTCATTTTTTTATCCACAATTTCTACACATATTTATCCATGTCACAACAAAAACAACAAACTCCATCAAAACCCAGAAATTCTAATATGTTAAAAAAAGTGAAGCACAGACACTTTCGTATACCAGTTCCCAACAACTCATTTATCCAACTTGCACTATATAGCTTAAGTCCAACAAGGGGAAGATTATGCAAGTGACACAGCAAATAATATCCTGGTGATAGATTACACACTGCTTAGGAAGGAATCATGGTTGAGATAGCATAGTATTAGATTATAAAATGACATACAAAAGCCAGAAAAACCAGAGTTAAGTAAACAACAGCACATCTAAGACAAAGAACAGAGAAAAAAAAAATACAACTTTGATACTTTATCAAGTAATATTTGGAACTTTGGAATGAAGATACATGTTAATATGCAACTAGAGCAGCAGAGTATATATAAAAAAATGTGCTCCTGAATAATGAAGCGTGAGACACACACAGAGAGACGCATGTGAATATGTAACAACATCTCAGGTTGTGTTTTATATGTCATTAATTATATAGAGCAGGGCACAATCTAATCATATGAAAATCTTTCATGATATTGAGTAACTCCTGACAACTCATTGTTTAGTTTCAATCATTAAATTCCTTCATGATGACATATAAAAAAAAAAAAAAAAAAAGCAAAGAGAGAGACAACTACACAGTGAGATGCTGCCCAAACTCATGTGAGTTTGATCATACACAATCAAATAAGCAATTTATCGAACACATTGTGAGCAACTCTTTGAAACTTTAAAATTCTAGTAAAAAAAAAAAAAAAAAAAAACCCAAATCAGAAACCCATTTACAAAAAAACAAGAAATTACCCAATAAAAATCACAAACACAAACCAATAATCAAAAACCTGACCATAAAATCAAACTTACACAGAATAAACAATCACAAATCCTAGGTTTAACCATAGTTCATCCATATATCATGAACTGAAAGGATTGCAAGTGTTTAGATAAAAATAAACAAGAAACACAGATCCATATATAGCTACAATATACAAATTTATGGAAGTTCACAATCTAGACTCACTCAAGCACTTTATCAAACACGTTATGAGCAATACTTTGAAATTTTAAAATTTAAGAAAAAAAGCCCTCAGATCCGAAACTCACCCACAAATAACATGTTATTACCCTATAAAATCACAATTAATAAGAAATTACCCAATAAAATCACAATTTTAAGAACATAGCTATTTGATCCAACTCAAAAGAAACCCATGAAACAGAAATTAAAATAGAGTTTACCCTTGTGAGAGAATGCTAGGCGTGAGAGACAAGTGTGAAACACAGTCCAAGAGTGAAGAAGTCGTGAGAGAGAGAGAGAGCCAGCGTGAGCTGAGAGAGCTTGAGAGAAATTTGTGGGTTACAGAGCTAAGAGAGCTTGAGTAGAATAGATAAAGTTACAAAACATTTTTTAATTTTGTTAATTTAGAAAGGGTAAATTGGGGAATTCATTTGGTCAATAATTTATCTGATGAAATTCAAATTCGTTAGTCTAAGTGAGTGCATCTAGATGGAGTCAAGATGTCGTCTCTGCGATTGTAGAAGTGGTGGATAAGCTTCCTTAGAGTGGTCACTGGTGTGGTGCCTGCCACAACGCCTCCGATGCCAAAGTCAGTATAATGAAGCTCTTTTGGAAAGTCTAATATCAAGTAACAGAGCAAGAAAAATCTCTCAGTGTGTATTCGTACCTTGTATTGATATTGTGAGGGCCTTATATATGTTTTTATAGCTTCTAGCTGTTGGGGTAGTTATGGTGGCCTAAATGTCTCTTTTAATAACGTCTTATGCTCTGTAATGTGGCTTTAATGTGCTCCAACAGTTCAAACAGCTGGCTCTGTAACCGCTCCAGGTATAATTGGCTGCATTGAATGGCCTGGTTGCCTTCGTCAGTGATGTGTAGCTCGTCTGAGGGTCTCCTCGTCTGTATTGTTGAAATCGTCTCTGGGAGATGAATTCGTCAGTCCTGTCAGCTGCCCCCCGATTCTGTGGTTGTCGTGACGTGTCATGACGACCATAGAATATGAAAGGTTATGGGCTGTAAATGACTCTTGGGGTTTCGCTCCATATTAAGTGCATAGTGGTAGCGCTAGAACAATATTTTTAGCCTAGTGTTTATGGGCTTTTAGTATGTAAAAACAATGGTAATTGCCCTTTGTTTTTGGGCTTTAATTTAAATTTGTAGCTGCTTACTTACTTGTTTCCATGATTGCACACCTACTAGTTCGTGACTTGTTTGTGGTATCTTACATTCGTCTGTAGTAAGAATTTTTAGTTGTGTGGGTTCTGTCACTTAGTGAAATTTTTAGTTGTGACTTTCCTACAACTTGAACTGCTTCAAGGGATCTTGTTACTTAGCCATTTTTGACTTTTGTGACTTATACCTTTTTAGGGATCTTGTCATCGTTAGTAACATACATCCATCAAAGCGGAATCTTGTTACTTAGCCATTTTTGGCTTTTATGACTTACACCATTTTAGGGATCTTGTAATCGTCAGTAACTTACATCCGTCAAGGCGGAATCTTGTTACTTAGCCATTTTGGTTTTTGTGACTTACACCCTTTAGGGACCTTGTCATCGTTAGTAACTTACATCCGTTAAGGCGGAATCTTTGTTATTTAGCCATTTTGGCTTTTGTGACTTGCACCCTTTTAGGGATCCTGTCATCCTTTAGACTTTAAGCTGATTTGACCTGCTTGCACGGAGATATTAGCTAAATAATTCATTTATTAATTTCAACAATGAATACATTTATTTGTTACATCTATTGGTGGTACTTCTTTAAGTGTTCTATGTTCCATGGCCTTGGGAGCCTCTGTCCGTCTAGGGTTTCCAGGTGATAGCTACCTTGCCCGAAGTAGTGGACGACTCGGTAGGGTCCCTCCCATGTGGGGCCGAGTTTCCCTTGTGCAGAGTCTCTAGTCACTGTGGTGACCTTGTGTAGGATGAGGTCACCTATGTCAAGTCGTCTGAGCTTTACTCTCTTATCGTAGTAGTCCGCCATCTTCTGTCGATACTCCGTCATTCTGCTACAAGCTTTATCTCTTATTTCGTCCAGACAATTCAAGTTGACTCGCAAACGATCATCATTGTCTTCTTTGTTGAATACTTCTCGCCTAGTGCTAGTTACTCCTACCTTGACCGGGATCACTGCTTCAGTGCCATAGGTGAGTCTAAAGGGGGTTTCTCCAGTTGCGGTTCTTGCTGTGGTTCTGTAGGCCTACAAAATGTTAGGCAATTCTTCTGGCCAGGCACCCTTCGCATCGTCCAGCTTGGTTTTGATAATCTTGAGTAGCGTTCGATTTGTCACCTCTGTCTGTCCATTTGATTGTGGATGGCTTGGGGATGAGAACTGATTCTTGATGCCTAGGCCTGAACAGAAGTCCCTGAAACATTGGCCGTCAAACTGTTGCTCGTCATCTGATATGATTGTCATTGGAATCTTGAATCTGCAAATTATATTCTTCCACACGAAGCTTCGGATTCTTGCTTTAGTGATGGTGGCTAATGCCTCTGCTTCGACCCACTTTGTAAAGTAATCAATTGCAACTAGTAAGAATTTTACCTGACCTTTACCTAGGGGTAGTGGGTTGATGATGTCGATTCTCCATTGCGCGAATGGCCATGGGAAAGCTATCGTCGTCAGTTTCTTTGCTGGGAGTCGCTGGACATTTCCGAACTTTTAGCACTTGTCACATTTCTTGACGAGCTCCACTGCATCATTCTGCATAGTAGGCAAAAAATAACCTGTTCGAATGATCTTACTTACCAGGGATCTAGGGCCAGCATGGTCCCCACAAACTCCTTCGTGGATTTCTTCCAAAATGTACTTGGCCTCCTCTTCGTCGACACACTTCAAGTAAGGCATGGAGAAGCCTTTCTTGTATAAAGTGTCATTACGGATCGTGAATCTAGCCGCCCTCTTTTTGACCTTCTTCGCTTCCTCTATGTCATGGGGGAGGTGCCCGTCTTGAAGGAAAGACACGATCGGGGTCATCCAGCTGTTTGTGGTCTGGATTGCAAATGTTGGAACTTCTTCGATGCTAGGGCGCTTCTGGACTTCCATCTCCAAGCCCATGCTCGTCATCCCTTCTTCTGAGGACGCCATATTCGCAACTTCGTCAGCTACTCTATTTTGGCTTTTAGGAATCTGTGCAAATTCTACTTTATCAAACCCCTGAATCAATCGTTTCGTCAGCCTGAGGTATTTCTGCATTCTCTACTCCTTTGCTTCATATTCTTCTTTAATTTGCCCAATTATCAGCTTTGAATCACTTTGGACTAATAGGTTTTTAGCTTCGAGTGCCCTTCTGAGTCTCAACCCCGTCAGTATTCCTTCGTACTTGACCTCGTTATTGGTTGCCGGAAACTTCAGTTGAACTCCGTATTTGAGCACTTCTCCATTGGGGGTGATTATGACGATCCCTACTCCCCCTTTCTGATAGGCTGATGAACCGTCAGTTTGTATCATCCATGATTTAGTCTCGTTGGTGAGATTACCCTCTTCTGGGAGGGTGTGGCAATGAAGTCCGCCAAAGCTTGTGCCTTGATGGCTGTCCTGAGGTGATAGTCAATGTCAAATTGGCTGAGTTCAATTACCCACTGGACCATTCTCCCAGCTGCCTCAGGTTTGCTCATGGATTTTTTGATGGGTTGGTTCGTCATTACAAGGATAGGGTTTGCTTGGAAATACTGTTGCAATTTGCGCGAGGCTACTATCAACGTGAACACAATCTTTTCAATCCTTGGATACTTGGCTTCAGCACCTTGGAAAGCTTGGCTGACGTAGTAAACTGGAAGTTGTCTCTTACCCTCTTCTCGAATCAGGGCAACACTCACAGCGATGGCTGATACTGCCAAGTACAAATATAGATTTTCCCCTTCTTTGGACGGACTTAAGAGAGGTGGATTACTAAGGTAATGTTTGAGCTCTTGAAAAGCTGCTTCACATTCGTCGGTCCAGGCGAAGGCTTGCTTCAAGGTCTTGAAGAAGGGTAAGCACCTGTTCGTTACTCGAGAGACGAACCTATTGAAAGCTGCGATCCAACCTGTAAGCTTTTGAACTTCCTTGACAGTCTTAGGCGAAGCCATGTTGATTATGGCTTGTACCTTCTCCAGATTTACTTCTATTCCCCTCTGGGACACCATGAATCCCAAGAATTTCCCTGAAGCTACACCAAAAACACACTTACCAGGATTCAACTTCATCTGGTATCGTTTGAGGGTGGCAAACGTCTCCTTCAGATCGTTTAGATGGGTAAGTTCTTCCTTACTCTTGACGAGCATGTCATCCACATATACTTCCATATTCCTGCCTATCTGTTTGCTGAACATTTTGTTTACCAACCTCTGATAAGTAGCTCTTGCATTTTTTAGTTCGAAGGGCATTACCTTATAGCAATAAAGCCCTTGACTGGTGATGAAGGCCGTTTTCTCTTGATCTTCGTCAGTCATTTTTATCTGGTTGTATCCTAAGAAAGTATCCATAAATGTCAGCAACTTGTGCCCAGCTATGGAATCTACAAGCTGGTCTATCCTTGGTAGAGGAAAACTATCCTTCGGGCAAGCCTTGTTCAGGTTTCTGAAGTCCGCGCACATCCTCCACTTCCCATTTGCTTTCTTTATCAGGACAACGTTTGCAAGCCAGTCAGGGTAGTATACTTCCCGGATGAAACCTGCATTCAGGAGTTTGTTAACCTCGTTAGTAACCACTTGGTCTCGTTCTGGGGCGAAGACTTTTCGTTTTTGCTGGACGGGCTTTTTCTCTAGGTCCACATTCAACTTGTGCTGAATAACCTCTGGAGATATGCCTGGCATGTCCTCGTGACTCCAAGCGAAGACGTCTAGGTTTTCTTTGTGGAACTGGACGAGCCTTGTTCTTATCTCAGGATTTAGCGTCGTCCCAATTCTAGTCGTCTTGGTCGCTTCTTCTTCAGTCAGTTCCACTGTCTCCAGGGCTTCCACATTTTCTTCCTCATTCTCTTCAATCATCTATGTATGGTTCTTCTTTGCAGTCACGACGGCCTGGTAGCATTCTCTAGCTAAGACTTGATCTCCTTTAACTTCGCCAACACCGTTCTCCGTTGGGAACTTTACCTTCAGGCAATAGGTGGATATGATTGCCTTCCACTTGTTGAGTGTGGGCCTTCCAATAATCACATTGTAAGATGAAGGGCAGTCTACCACCAAAAAGTCCAATTGATGTGTCAACTGCCTCGGGTAGGTTCCTACTGTTATCGTTAATGTCATGATGCCCTTGGGATATACTCTATCTCCACTGAAACTGACGAGGGAGGAATCAAATGGACGCAGTCTTTTTGGATCTAGCTTCAATTGCTGGAACGTAGGAAGGTAGATGATATCAGCGGAGCTACCATTGTCCACGAGGATTCTCTTGGTGTTGAATCCTTCAATAGTGAGCATTATGACCAAGGGGTTGTTGTGAGGCAACTTCACTCCTTTAGTATCTCCTTCGTTGAAAGTCCTGTCCTGATCAGTTCGCCTCTGCTTGAACGGGGGTATCATGTGGACGCTGTTCACCTACCGTTGGCTTGCTTTCTTGAGGGATTTGAATGACCCGCCTGTGAATGGTCCCCCTGCGATTGTCTTTATCTCCCCTATCACATTTTGTGGAGGTAGGGACATGTTATTTTCGTCTTTAGACGAGGAATCGCAATGGCTCTTGTTACCGTCCCTGAAACTGTTGAACTCCCCTTTCTTCACATACTTCTGCAGTTTCCCTTTCCGTATCAACTCTTCTATCTGCTCCTTTAGGTTCCGACAATCTTCTATGTAATGGCCATGGTCCTTATGAAACCGGCAGTACTTATTCTTGTCACGGACGTTAGGGATGAATGCAATGGTCTTGGCCATTTAAGGTAGCACTCGTCCTTAATCTGCATTAAAATTTTGTCAATTGGTATAACTAAGGGGGTAAATTTTACCGTTCGAGGAGTTTTTTCATCTTTCCTTCTTCCCCCGTCACTGAACCAACGATCTGGGCGATCTCTTTTTTGTCCTTTACGTTCGTCCTCCTTCCTTCCCTTGTCCTTTAGGCTCTCCACGTCTCTTATGGCAGCTAATGCGTCTTCAGCATTCATGTACTTCTGTACTTTTAGGAGCATCTTTGCCATAATTTTTGGAGGATTCTTCGTGAGGGAAGCCACAAACTCTCTGGACCTCAGTCCTGCCTTAAAGGTCGTCAACTGTACCTTATCGTTAACTTCGTCCACCTCAAAGGTTTCCCGAGTGAAGCGTTTCACATACGACCTCAAAGTTTCTTTCTCTCCTTGTCTAATGGTTAGTAAATGGTCTGCCAGCCTCTTAGGGCGTTGTCCTTTAATGAAATGGCGTAAGAAGGCGTTACTTAGCTGTTCAAAGCTATCGATGGACGATGTTGGCAACTTGGTGAACCATTCTCTTGCTGCTCCTTTGAGACTAAGAGTGGTGGGGAAGGAACGGCACATTATTTCGTCAGGCAGCTGTTGAAGGCCCAGCGTCGTCTTGAAGGTGTTGAGATGATCTTGGAGGTCTTTAAGCCCGTCGAATGGTTCAAGTTGAGGTAGCCGAAATTTTGATGGTACTGGACATTCCAGGACCACTGCTGTGAAAGGCCAGTTTGTTGCCCTTACCATTCTATCCACGCTCCAGTCTGTCTTCTCCTTGATGGCATTCCTCAACTCGTCCATCTCCTTCCTCATCTCTCAAAGAAAATCTGAATTCTGTTCGTCTGGAGTAGTAGGTCTTCGGTGGCTACTTCTTCTGTGGCTATCTCATTCGTCCTCGGGGTTGCCCTTGGACCGATTCTCTTCCTATTGAAGATGCAGCTTCATTTCCTGATTTTGCCTGGTAAGTTCTTCGACGGTGGCCGCAAGGGCCTGGACTTGCTGAGCCAAGGCTGCGGAATCTTGATTGGACTCCATTTGAATGTAACAGTTAATCGAAAACTATGTTTTCGAGTCTAAATACGAAAATTCGTTCCCCACAGACGGTGCCAAACTGATGAAGTTCAAATTCGTCAATCTAAGTGAGTGCGTCTAGATGGAGTCAAGACGTCGTCTCTGTGATTGTAGAAGTGGTGGATAAGCTTCCTTAGAGTGGTCACTGGTGTGGTGCATGCCACAACGCCTCCGATGCCAAAGTCAGTATAATGAAGCTCTTTTGGAAAGTCTAATATCAAGTAACAGAGCAAGAAAAATCTCTCAGTGTGTATTCATACCTTGTATTGATATTGTAAGGGCCTTATATATGTTTTTACAGCTTCTAGTATTAGGGTAGTTATGGTGGCCTTAATGTCTCTCTTGATAACGTCTTATGCTTTATAATGTGGCTTCAATATGCTCCAAGGATTTATACAGCTAGCTCTGTAATTGCTCTAGGTATAATTGGGCGCATTGAATGGCTTGGTTTTGCCTTCATCAGTGATGTGTAGCTCGTCTGAGGGTCTCCTCGTCTGTATCGTTGAAATCGTCTCTGGGAGATGAATTCGTCAGTCCTGTCATTATCTATTTTACTCTTTCTCCAAATCTCTCCAATTTGAGGGAATTAAAAAGGAGGGGTTAGAGGTGGTTGAAGCCCCTCCAAATCCTTCCCCCTCATTCCTTAAAAAACTTCCAAACAAGATAATTGAATTACTCTCCGTCCCTTTACTCTACTCCCCCTCCTTTTTTAAACTTCCAAACAGGCATAAGTTTTCAGTCCATAGGTGATCGTGTAACTGAGAGTTTAATATGTCAACTAACTTATCTATTAAGGTCTTTCCAATAGTATCTAGGATTGAATAAGGTCATATGTGAATTAAGTATGTGATTGACACGGGACAATTGATTTGTAATTTGTGCTAATCAATAAGTAACAAAATATGTTGATTGTTTTTCCACCTTGAGGCATCATTGATAACTATTATTGAAAGTTGCTGTCGTTAAAAGTTAAAACTATTCTACTTAAAATAATAATAATAAATAAATAACTTGTGCGTTGCACTACAAAATCAATTTTACTTTTTAATTGGAACACCATTGGACCCTTCTTGCTCTTGAAGGGCTTTGGTTCTTAGAGCATGAGGCTTAGTGGTGCTAAAAGGCAATTTAGCCTTTTAGCACCACTAACTACAAAAATGGGAGGACATTGGTTGAGCTAAATGTATATATTTTAACCTCTTAGCTCAGCACACAATCATCTTTGGTTGTGCATTATAGCGCAAGTTCAGTCTCTCCCTTCCCATTGCAAGTTCAGTCTCTCGTCCTCAGATCCTCAACCTCGCATGCCCAGCCGCCGATAGACCCAACCGACAGCCCAGCTTCGACCACCTCTTCCTCCACTCGCCGCCAACCTAAGTCATCGGTACTCTTCTCCCTTTCATTTTTTTTCTTCCTTCCTCCACTCCTCACTGGCCTAACTCACTTGCTCCATGCCGCCGACCCACGCCGACCCATCTTGCCCTCTCTTCTTTCTGACCTATCTTGCCCTCTTCGACCCATCTTGGCCTCTCTTCTCTGTTTGGGTGCCACCAATTTCTTCAAAGATTGCTCGCTGATTTACAGGTGGTTATCTCTGTCTACTTCATCATGTAATGCTTAGGGTTTTTGATTTGGGGTTTTTGCTTCTAGTCTGCTAGAATTGGAATGATAAATTTTCCATGTTAGTTGGGAATTTTCTGTTTGCAGGGAATTTATATTTGTTGATTCTAATGATAAATTTGTAGGAAATTGGGATGATAAATTTTCTGTTTTTGCTTCTCGCCGATTTTCTGTTTGTTGATTCTAATTTATTACAATAAATGTCATGTTAGAAATTATTTTGGGAATTTTCTGTTTGCAAGGAAGTTTATGTTTTTTGTTTCTAATGTATTGGGGCAAATGTTAGTTTGAGAATTTTCTTTGAGCAGGGAAATTTACATTTTTTCGTTTCTAATTTATTGCAGTACATGGTTAGTTTGAGAAAAGTTCTAGGAATTTTCTGTTTGCATTGAAGTTTATGTTTTTGGTTTCTAATGTATTGGTGTAAATGTTGGTTTATGAATTTTCTGTGTGTAGGGAAGTTTATATTTTGTTGTTTCTAATTTATTACAATACATGGTTATTTGGGAAATGTTGTTTCTAGTTTGGGAAATGTTCATAGTTTACATATATATGCTTCATGTAAATGGTTGTTGACAGGTTGATAGTTTACTTCAAGATTGTTTCTTGACGATTGAGAAATTGTTTTAGGCTAAAAAAAAAAAAAAGTATATGTATACATATATAATTTGGGATTAAAAAATATTATTGTTGCAGACGATTATTTGCTATTATGTGGCAGTGGCGGTGACGGTTGCGGTGGCGGTAGTGGTTGCGGTGGTTGTGATTGTTGTTTATTGTAGTTGATATATTGTTTTATTGTAACACTTTGTTTGTTTCGCTGGAAAACATTTTATAAAGATAGTTTCTCACATTTTTCAGTATTTGGTAGCATAAGAAAAGATTAGTCAATGGAAAACTATCTTTAGTCAATGGAAAACTCTTAACAAAATAAGGCTTATTTTCTATAGGTTGTTTTTCAAAAAATCTTTTTAGAAAACAATCTCTTTCACACATTGTATAGCTCATATAAATACTATCTTCTTCTGACTTAGGAAAAAATATTTTCTTTTGCTCATTTAGACTTTCTCACAATAAACTCTCTCACTTCTTCTCCTCCCTTTGTTTATTCTTTCTTCTTACACCCTCACTATCACCCCCTGGCCTCTTCTCTTCCCACAGATTTCTCTCTCTATCAGCTTCTCTTCTCTTTTTTCTCCCTATTTCTTCTCCCCTCAATAACACCGTTCTTTAATAAGGGTTTTTTTCCCCCTCACAAATTGGTCAATAATTCTATAACAATTTTTGGTATATTTATCAAACTATTTTTACTGGGTTAGTTTACCAATAAAACTATCTGGCCTATGTGGCATGTTGAACTATTTAAAATGGAACTGAAGGTTATAATGGTTATTTTGAATTATGAGAAATATGGCTTATATATATATATATATATTATGTAAGTTACAGTTCATATACATGAGCAAGATGAGTATTTGAGATCATGAAAATTGGATAGCTAATTTTGATTGTATATGTTGTCAAAATTTTAGTTTGAAAACCAAATTCATTCTTGGTTTTTTATTATTATTTATTTATATTGATTACTGTAAGGGCACGATTTGAATTCAAAGCCCAAAAATGAAAAGGATTAAGGCCCAAAGAGCCTAAAATAATGAATTTGTAGAGAGTGGGCTAGAAATTGAATTCTAATGAGTTGGACAACAATCACAGTAGGCTAAGTAATACAATAAAGTAAGAATAAACAGTTTTATGCAAGGAAAATCCTCCTCGGCAAAGTCTGAGGAAGACAGTTCTTATATATTTCTCTTGGACTTAAGCACAATTAGAGCATCTACATTAGTAGATGCAAAAATTTTGTAAATTTGCATATCTAAAACCTATTTTTTCTATTTTACACATCTATTTTTACAAAACACTCACATCAGTTTATCTATTTTACACATTTATTCAATAAAATATTCATTCTTTTATAATTTTTTATTATTTTCTCACTCAAGGTCTCTCTCTCAGACCTAACCACCATCATCATCACCCAGCCACCATTAAGCCGAAACCCACTCAATCCGAACAACACAACTTGAAAATATTTTACAACTATAACTCATTACACTAGACTCAAGTCATCTCATCTCAATCCAATCAGGTCTGCACAACATAACCCAATCTATATTAGTTTCTATTTCTTTACCTAGATCTGTTTACTTGCTTTATGCTTTTTTTATTTCTCATTCTCATGGTTTTTGATTTTTTACAAGAGAGATCAATTGCTTCAATCTGGGTATTCAGACCCATTCAACATGAAACCCAAGGTTCTGGTAGTTTGCGTCCTTATGATCCTCCTTTGCTGCGGCTGCGAAGGTTGATCGGAGCCTCCTCCAACTCTCACCGAAGTCGACATCGATGAAGATGACGCCATGTTCTCCAGCCAAATTCGACTAGCATCTCAGAATCCAAACACCTTTTACACAAAAGCACAAATCTAAAAACAGTGAAGCTTCAATCAAAGCAAACAAAAACAGTGCAAAAAGAAATTGCTTCTTTGTTTACCAGTTGGTTAAGAGAGAAAGAGAGAGTGATGGCTAAGCTTTTGAATCTGACATCTGCAACAGCACAAAGAGAATCGACGAAAAGGTAATGAAGCTGAGAAAGCTAAACAACAATGTAGAAAAAAATGCTTGAAGAAAGAAGAGCTTACAGATGAGTGGTTGAAGCAGAAACCCTAGAGATAGAGAGAGAGTGAATAAGGAGAGAGAGAGAGAGAGAGAGAGAGAGAGAGAGAGAGAGAGAGAAGGAGAAGAGAGAAGGAAAAAGAAGCAGAGACAAGAGAGAGAAAAAAAATGAGAAAAACGGAGAGCAACCAAAGACAAGAGAGAGAAAAAATTAATAAAATAATAAAATGGACGAGCTACAGTAACCGTGCATAATGGACGAGCTACAATAACCGTGCATATATGCACGGTTACTGTAGCAATTGTGTATTTATGCACGGTTATTATAACAATTGTACATAAATGCACAATTTTACACCCACTGATGTGAGGTTTTTTTGGTCAAATTGTGTAAAATAGGTACATTTTTCTATTTTAGAAGACTTTACACATGTTGATGTGGTTGCTCTTATAGTTCTTAAATGTACAGTCTTTCTTGCCAAATTATCAGCTGCTCCCCTTGTAATGAAGTTTTTCTTCTTTATATTTCCCTTCTTTACTTCATCTCAGCCCTTCACGTGTAGATCAAATTGCTGGTTTTGATCCTTGTCCCATCAGCACGTTCCTGAAGTCTTTGTGGGTAGCTGTAAGGTTGAATGTTACTGTTCAGGTATCACCTCCACATTAATGCAGTAAGAGAGTTAACTACAGAACATTCAATGCGGTGGTAGTAGCTTTCTCCTAGATATTTCTCAACTTTTCTTATTCTCTTTTAATGCTTATCCTTACTAGTATGATCTTCTGGTGTGTTGTTTTTGATGAAAGGTCGGACCTTTGTCCCCTACTCTGCTTAGTCGAGGAGGTATTTCTCCTCGGACTATAATCCCAATCCCTCATCACCAGACTTCTTCAACAGAATATTAACTTGTATGCCCCCACTAGTGTTTACCTGTCCTCGGATGTTTTAATATCCTTGGACACGGCCCATGGCCCAATACCCATTTTTGAGTCCTTTGTCCCTACAATTACATTAGGTGGGTCTACACAATACACATATTATACATGTTTTAAATTATACAAGAAATGTTATAAAAACTGTGGATATCAAACACTATAAAACATTCTCAAGCCCATTTTCAAGGTTGTTACCAAACACAGAAAAATGAGATAGTTTTCTAAAAAACGCTTTCTGAAAAATGAATCATTTTCTAGAAAACGTTAATGCAGAAATAAACAGAGCTTAGTTGATATATTATTTTATTGTGTTGTTTATCTCTATATATTAAGAGGATTCTGAAAGTTAGTTATTGTTTTTTTTTTTTTTTTATTTCAAAAATACCTCTAATTTAATTAACTTATCCTTATTTCTAAAACATAAAAATGAGTTTAAAAACGTAAATTGATAAAATTAAAAAAAAAAAAAAACCTACAATGTTTATAAAACTACCCCATGTTCCATAAAACTTCCCACTACCCCTATGTTCTTATAAAAAAAAAAACTACCCCATGTTCTAAAAAATAAAAAACCACCCCAAGTTCCTATAAAAAAAAAAACTACAAAAAAAAAAGAGTCTCATTGCACGCACAAAGCGCGTGTGATGAGGTTAGTATTATTTTATTATATTGAAAACTAAAATAAAACCATTGATATTGGATGTTTTGTAAAGTGAGAATGTAAAATAGATAAAGTAGCTTTTTGCGGTGTCAAATAGCTAAATTTATGGCTCCACCAATGTGGATGCGTTGGATGTTTTGTAAAGTGAGAAGATAAATAGATAAAGTAGTTTTTTTTTGTGATGCCAAATAGCTAAATTTATGACTCCAACAATGTGGATGCTATATATATATATATATATATATATAGTGTGGCCATCCCTATTTTTCCCTTTTCTTCTCATTTCCTTACATTAAAATGACTGAATTGTTTTCTACACCCCATTGCTATATTTAAGAAAGTCACATCTACTTGTACTGTTCTAGGTGAAAATACACTTTTAATCTCTACATTTTGGGCTTAATTTTTTCTGGTCTCTAACTTGATTTTGCGCCTACTTTAGTCTCTAAAACAGAAACTCATTTCCATTTTGGTTCCTGCCGTCAACCCACTAACAGAAAAGTCCTACGTAGTAAATAGAGTACACTGTTTACACACTAATATTGAGTGACTAATAAAATAATAAAAATAAATTTTATTTGGCATTTAAAAATTGCCATGTCAGCGTATAAATTAATTAAAAAAAAACACATTAGAAAAACAATAAAAAAAATTATAAACTTATGATTTTTTAAAAATAAAATAAAGTATTTAATTTAATTTCTTTTTTGTTTCATTATTTTTTTGGAAGAACATGTTCTTCATGTTCTTCCTAAAACATGATTGTTCATGTTCTTGAAACCTAGCAAACTGATAAAAGAAGATCAAAATAGTGAAACTAAAACCAAAATAGAAGCCACCTATCTGAGATTAAACTGATCAAACCCATATGAAAAAAAAAAAAAAAAAAAAAAAAAACCCAACAAACCCATCAAATCGATCAATCCATCTATCATCACAGATCTCTGCTTTTGTTTCATAGCCACCAACCATCGTTGATCTCAACCTCACTCAGCCAATCACCTATCTCAACCCCTCTCTCTCTCTCTAATCCGAGTTTCTCAGTTTCACATCCACCTCCACCCCACCACAAATCTCCACCTCCACTACCAACCACCTACCTCCATAGAAACCTAGAAAAAGAAAAAAAGAAAGAAGAGAGAGGGATTAAGAACTTGAACAAAGTCAGATAGAAGGTTTCAAAAAGAAAGAAGAAAAAAAAGTCAGAGATCAAGAGAGAGAGAGAGGGATCAGAGAGAGAGAGGGATCAAAAAGAGAGGGATTGAGAGCTTGAACAAAGAAAGAAGAAAAAGAAAGATGCAAACACACACATGCACCAAGAGAGAGAGGATAGAGAGCAATCATGGATCTGGAAAGGGTGAAAAAAAAGAAAAGAAAGAAAGATACAAACAAAACACATAAACCAAGGGAGAGAGAAGAGAGACTCAAGGATCAGAAAAGAAAGAAGAAAAAGAAAGATACCAAACACAAGAACCAAGAGATAGAGAGAGATAAGATTTATTTATTAATTTATTTTTGTTTTGATTTTGATTTTTTGGTTTATCTTAAATGAAAGACGAAAATGAAATAGATACAAACACAAACACAGACACTCCAACATAAGTGAGAAGATGTGTTAATTTAGTGTTTGTTTCTTAAGAAAGTTCCAGAAAAATTGAAATAGTTGCTATAAATTTTTTTCTCAATCTTTAAAATTGAAAAAGTTTTTTGTTTTGTTTTTGTTTTAGAATTTTTATTTTTTTTATTAATTTATATGCTGACGTGGCATTTTTAAATGCCAAATAAAATTTATTATTATTATTTTATTAGCCATGTCAGCATTAGTGTGCCAACTGTGCATTTTGTTTGCCACGTAGGATTTTTTTTGTTAGTGAATTGACAGTAGGGACGAAAATGAAAATGAATTTTTGTTTTCAGGAACTGTAGTAGGCGCAAAATCAATTTAAGGACCAAAATGAAATTAGATCCAAAATATAGGAACCAAAAGTATATTTTCACCTAGTTTCTTTGACTAATAATATCCAACAGCTTGGAAATCTATGTTGATATTTTGTTTGGTTGGAGAGAAACGATTGATGAAAAGTGAAAAGGATAAAGAAGTGAAGAGAAATGGCATGACCGGGGAATGTTGATTTATTTGCAACATTTTTAAAATATAAATAATGAAAAAGGTTTTATAAACAAAAGAAGGATAGCATATATATATATATATATATATATATAAAGATGTATTTTATGTTGTAGTTGTATCAAGTGTACACATTTTAATTCTTCTTTAAAAAAAAGTGTACACATATTTTATTATTATTATTGTTGTTGTTAACTTATTATTATTATTTTCACTCCTTCTGTCATGTGAATTGTGAAATTCTATAAATACATTCACACAATTTCTCAGATAACATTTTGAAATGAAGGATTTGGGCGCCCTCTGTCACATCCTTGACCTTTAGGTCTCTTCATCATTCTATATATGGCTACTATCTTACCCATATCAATTATACTTCAAAGACCCGTTTGGATTGAGTGGGAGAGAGGAAGAGTAAAGGAGAGTAGAGTAGAGTTGGCTGAAAATAGACTAATTTTGGGCCAATTCTACTCTACATTACTCTACTCCCTCTCCCTCCCTCTCAATTCAAGCGGACCACAAATCTCCTTTCGAGTGAGCCTCACAAACAACTAGACAGTCAATACAACTATTGAGTACAATGCTAGCTTAACTACTTATAATGGCGAACCACTTCACGACATTACACTTTACAAGCAATTGGTTGGGAGTCTAGTGTATCTCAACGTCACGCAACCAAACATCTCCTATGTAATAGTTCCACGGTCTTCTCACTATGCTACCATCCTTTGCATCTTATGGTATCTGAAAAACACATTGTTGCATGAGCTTTATTTCTCGTTCACATTACCACTAACACTCTGGGCCTACATTGATGCTGACTAGACTGGAAATCCTATACACAATAGTTCAATTATTGGATTTTGCTTTCTGCGTGGCAATTTGTTGATGGCTTGGCATAGAAAAAAGCAAACTTTAGTTGCTCGTTCCAGCATAGAAGCAGAGTATAGAGCACTTTGTTGACACTGCCTTAAAACTCTTGTGGTTACAATGGATTTTGTAAGATCTAGATGTCTTGTCCACTAATATAATGTGACAATCGGAGTGCAATTCAAATTGCACACAATCATGTCTTTCATAAACGCACTAATTAAACACATTGAAATTGACTACTATTTTGTTTAGAGTAATGCTAGGGACACTAAAATGGTACAATTTGTGCCATAACTCGTTCACGCGGTGAGTTGTGAGGGGTAGAAATGTGATGATGTGACTTCTACCGCTCGCAATTCGCCACGTGAGCAAGTTGTGGTATAAATTATGCTATTTTTATGTATCTCCAGCATTACTCTTTTGTTTATCACCACTTATTACTGGGAACCTTGAAGTTATACTCTATTTTCTTCCATGATAATTTGTTTGACATCTTCATGAAATTGCTTCAACATGACCTTGTATCGAAATTCAAGTTGGTCTTGTGTAGATTGTGTCAAGGGAAAGTTGACTAAACAGAGAAAGTTTGCGGCTGCCAGAGCTATGTACGGTCCTTCCTCTACTCCATCTTGTGGTGGACAACGGCACTCCCCCACAATCCAACATAAGTTTGAATGGGCTGTTAAAATTAAAAGCCTAAGAGCCCAAGTCCCAAACTATAGATTGTCTAGGCTTAGTGTATTTGTATATTATACAACCCCTGTACTATAACTGTATTATCATTATTAATTTATTTTTTTTGCTAATTATTATTATTGTTGTTGTATCATATTTTATCATTGTACAGTTGTATTTTTATCCTCTTCTATATGCCAATACAAATGCATCCCATTTTCGGTTTCTAAGACATATATCCAATTCAATCTTCACAAACACGACATGAGCTATATAGTCATTAAAAAGTTAGTATTAATATAACAAAGCTCGACAACCATAAATCTTTTTGTATGATATGTTACACTCAAACCGTCCAATATTCATTTTTTGTTTACTTGTCATGCAAATCAACTTGAGTATGGGGCCAGCTTGTCACTTGAGTAAAGGCTTATAATGCTTTATTGCTACTTGCAAAAAGATAAGACGCAATTTGGCCGAAAGAAAGTTGAGGGATAATGGTTTATCCAACGTAAAGAAATTAAGAAAATTCAACAAAGTTTTTGTTTCACAGATTCAATGTTATACCCACGTAACCTATATCGTGAAGGCATCAACAAGTAAGAGTAAGACAAACAAGATATATAATTTTCATTCTCCACCACAATGCGTGTCAAAAATCAGTGTCAAAGACAAAACTCCAATAAAATCTTTGATTGAAACATATATAGCCCAAGCCATTTTTTTTAAAAAAATAGAAAAAACTAAAATAACTATTGATAAAAGCAATAATTGGCATCCAATATTCACAAAACTAACAAGATCATAAAATAAATAAATAAAAAAGGATAAAGGAACAAAATTTGAAAATTTCATGATCAAATCAAAATCATGTTCATGAATTTTGAACATCATCAATTATCATATTCTATTCAAGGAGAGGTTTGCGTCTAGTGCATTGATGATTGAACCGATATAATACAGACATGTAGTAAGTATAGGATAAGGGATACATGACTGTATCGTGTGGGGTCATGTGCAGAAACACTAAACCTGCTAAACTAGCGGAACTAATTTTCATCATCAATCAAAATTTAGGATGCCTCCACCTCTGACGTGGGGTTCGTTCCCCTGCCGCAATCTTAGTCTGCACTCTCTCAAACTCGGAAACCCCACATGGTATTGTTATACCACCCGGATGATTGAACCCGTATACATTCTCAGCCTCCTTTAACAGCTCCCCAAACAGTGGGTGATTGAAATATATCACAGGCACCAAATACCTTTGCGTGTCATCATTTGATTCGCCCACGTAGACCGCCAAGTGCCCTTTTGGTACACGTTCTGACTTTATTGTTTCCACCGGGTCTTGACCCAACCGTAAGTAATCCGGATCCGAATTGGAATTGTGAAGACACAGTTCCTTTGCTCCACGCGAAAGACACCGAGCCAAGTTGATGATTTTGGACATCGGGTTCAGGGTTCTGGTCCGGGTCGGAGGGTCCAAAAGGTGGTACCTTGTGCTTGTGGGTTTTCTTTTGCGTCGGATTATCCATTTGAAAATCTTGACCACCTTGCGTCTGAGCTTGAAGCCTCTGAGTTTTCTCATGCTATATACAGTATATATATATGAGTCAGTGTGGAAAGACTAAATAATCAAAAGGGAAGCTTTTGAAGAAGTTTTCTGAGATGGGTTCCTGTTGATTTTTAGCCAACAAGGATCAGTGGTAGACGTCACTATAGACTTCTCTGAGAGCTGGCTATTCTGTTTTGGAATTGGTCTCTCTTACAGTCTCACTATTGTTTATTTAGACTTTTCCAAGGACCAGTTTGTGTGTTTTATAGTTCTGAAGATAGTGGTGGTGGTGGTGGTGGTGGTGGTGGTGGTGGTGGTGGCAGCAGTGGCTGGATTCTATGTATGGGAATAAGGTTCTTGTGCTGGTGTGCTTTTCAGAGACTTTTTGAAGATTTTTGGAGCGTCAAAAGCATATGTTTGTGTAAGAGAGATCAGAATTCAGGTATGGAGGCTGTGAGTTGTGACACAAAGAAAATGAAGAAAATAAAAGTTGCAGAGAGAAAGAATATGTTCCGTCAGAGGCTGTGGTCTGTGGCAAAGATCAATAGAAGCTCTTGGTGTCTTTGAGAAGTTAAGAAGTCAGGGTCTCAGAGATAACGATGGTTGAGTTTGATAAGTTTTTTTTGAGTGGTATAGGTTTGTTAATTAAATAATTTATTTATATCATCAATGATTTTAATAAATTTGATTCTTTCTTAAACGTTGACCTTTTAAAGCCAACTTGGTATATATTCTAACATTCTCTACGGATACAATTCGTACATATGGGTAGTCTATGGTGGTACGTGGTACAATTTGCTTTCTCGTCATGTGGTTTACTATAAAGTTACGGATCGACTTGGGCAGTTCACTACATGACCGTACATTTCATAAATGCAACCTCCTTAGTTGAATGAAAAGTTGATCAGTTACTTTGGAAGTTCACTGCATGACCGTACGTAGTACGTGTCATAAATGCAACCCTCCCCAGGTAAAGAATAGTTTTACCTACTACAGTCTACAGGTACAGCCACCATTTCAATTCCGGATCCAGATCCTCTCCATTTCCCTTTGAAATGGAGAGGGTTCAGTTCACGGACAGGATCCTCTTTACATTATATCAAGGGCCAAAAATGTGCCACGTCATAACTTAACTCAAACCACACTTAACTAGGGTTAAAGAGTGACTGTTTCGTGCTCTCTCTCTCTCTCTCTCTCTCTCTCTGTTTTTGCTTTTTAATTTTGTTTTGTCAGATCAAAAACTAAACTCCTATGTTCTCAAATCTCGTCGAAAATCCAACTGTTTTTTCACTCGCCAGAAAATCCAGTCGCCGTAAAAGTTGTTGTTGTTGTTACAAAAAGCAGAGCTTCGTTTTTTTGGTGAATCGGAAAAGCTGGATTCAGATCGTGAATCAAGGATGAGAAGCGTGAATAACAGGGTCGAGACTATAAACGCTGCTACCACAGCTATTGTCTCCGCCGAGACTCGTGTCCAGCCCACCACGTATTTAGGAAGTTAAATTTTGATTGCTTTTTTGCTTTTTGGTCCTTTTCCTGTGTTTGGGAGCTGAGAAAATTTAGGATAACGAAAGAGATTTTTCCCATTTTGGTCTTTTTTTATGTGATTCGGTTTGCTCTGTTTGGCCGGTGGGAAAATGCAAGAAAGGTAGAGAATTTTTTTTTTTCTTTTTCTAGGGAAAAAGGTTGTTAGGATTAGTTCATTTCATGTTTATTATAGTTTTATTTGGCGGGTGAGATGAAAAATTGTACGGGAACTTGGATCTTATGCTTGTTTAGTTGTTTCTATTTCAAAATTAAGTTGATTAGTTAAGTAAGATCCAATTAATTACAGGTTTTGGTAAAATCCCAGTTCTTATATAGTGCACAGGATTATAAATTTTAATGCTTTTTAAATATTACTTTTGGATAAATATATGGTATATTTTTATGTTAATCATTCAATTTGCTTGGATGCTGAGAAACCAAGGGAAAGGAAAATGAAGAATATTTTTTAAAGGCAAAAATTTGATTCAGTTAGGTGGGTTTCTTGGTTTGCTCAGGAAATGATAGGTATAAATTTTGAAATTCTCATTTTGTTTTTTAGAAATTAAAATCTATCTTTGTACGGTAACATTCCTTATGGTTCAAGAAATTTGTTCGAGTTGTCGTTGTGCAATTCCTGTTCTGTGCATTCTATCATTCAATTTGCTTGTGATATGACTATAATTTGTATGTGACACACATTGCGCATTTGGCTGTAGAAAAGTAATGATGTTTTGATGATCCAGGACTTCGATTGAAACCTGTACAGTTGTGTGTGTGAAATTCACATATCATACTCTAGGTTTAGTATTTGTCATACATTCCTATATGTTAAGTGGAATTAACTTTTCATTCAAATTGCAATGATATATGGTTGCTTAATTTTGCATTTGATGACGATTTTGGCTTGATTGAATGGGCCAAATGCTGAAATTATTTAAAGTTGGTATTGAATGTCCAACACAATGATGAAGAGGGTTGGATCTGTGCTTAAAATTGTAGTGAGGGACTGAGGGTTGTATCTGTGCCACCAGTGCATCAAACTACTCTTGTTGTGTATGTGCATATACACCCAAGTGTGTAAAAGTTTGTATGCGTGACTTCTTTGAATTAAAGTTCACTAGGTGAGTCTAGCTGGGTTTCCCTCTTTTGGTCTTTACTGTTGTGTACTGAATGATTGTGGGTCTTACAAACCATAGAGAAAACGATATTTATGTTCCATTTAAACTCGTAGTAATTCAAAATTTGTTTTTTATTTTACAGAAAAGAAGATGGGGAAGCTACTGGAGCCTATATTGGTGCTTTGGATCTCAGAAGAACAGCAAGCGAATTAGCCAAGGAAGTGTTTTTTTGTGGTCGGCTTCTACAAGTTGGGTATCTACTTGTTTATGGCATTGATGTAGAAATACCAAATTGGGTATCTACTTATCTACTTATTTATACTAACAATACATGTGGTGATGAAATTTTTTTATTAAAGGTTTGTACTCGTGCATGCATATATATATGCACTTTTTTTCTTATTAACTCACTAATTATAGTACTAATATGTTGCTTCTTTCTTTACCAGATGGCCAGCTACTAAACTATTAGTATTTTGATGTGGCCAATCTCAAAGTAGGAGGAAAATAGAAAATAAGTGATGAAAGCTGAAATAAACTGAATTTTGTAAAATGAACGCATGTGATGCCATGAAGATGGATTCCACATCTTTTCAGCAGTCTCATTTGCGCGAGAGTTGGGATGCCCAAAATAGGTTGTCTGTGAAGCCTGAAGCGTGTCAGCTTGAAGTATGATCGTTATAATGGTATTAACTTTCAGTAAACTGATGTTATAGAGAAGTCACAATATAGTTATAATGCTACAATTTTCATGGCTTTGGAAACACTTGAACCATGTTAAAAAATGAAAAGACGAAGAAGAAGAAGAACGCTTACTTCAGCGACCAACTCCAGGGCTAGGAACACTTTCATACTTTCCATAAACATCATAATCATCACCCACAGCATCATCTCCAGGACCAGCCTCCATGGTTGGAGGCTTCCTTGTTGCCCATACTTCCAAATAGCACTCTGGACTACTACAAACTTTGCTATATCTCGCTGTTGCTGTAGTTGTTTGGATTGTCAAAGATACAATAACCAACACAAGTAGCACAGCAATGGCCTTCGCCCACCGAGACATTTCACAAACTAACTAGTCTCAGATTAAGTAAAACAAAGTTTAAAAGGTGGTCTTGAACAGAAAATGCCAATTTGACTTCTTTATATAGGGCATCATCTTGGTTATAGCATTAATTTTCGGAAAAAATTAAGTAGTTTTATTAGGCTTGTAAAAGTAAGGCCTGGAGGGCCATGACATAAAATTCATGAAGAAGTAAATGAATTTGAAATTTGTTTATTAATTTTTTGGTAATGAGCAATGAATGTCATTGACAACTCAGAGGCATTTATGTTTTTGGTTAATTATGTTAACATATGACTTAATTATTAATAAATTATTTTTAAAAAGTTTTGACACGTACTATAAAAATAAAAATAAAAAGTCAAAAAATTTAATTTTTGTTTCTTTCTCAATAAAAAATTCTCAAAACCAATGTTGTTAAGGCATCCATTAGTTTTTCCCTTATACTTTAAAGTCTTTGACCACATCACGTATGAGAAATGCTACGAGTATATCAATTTAACAACAAATCTTATGTGGTAAACTCTAATACTAGTAGACAAAAAAATTCGCTTGCTGTTCTTCTGAGATCCAAAGCACCAATATAGGCTCCAGCAGCTTCCCCATCTTCTTTTCTGTAAAATAAAAAACAAATTTTGAATTACTACGAGTTTAAATGGAACGTAAATATCGTTTTCTCTATGGTTTGTAAGACCCACAATCATTCAGTACACAACAGTAGAGACCAAAAGAGGGAAACCCAGCTAGACTCACCTAGTGAACTTTAATTCAAAGATGTCTCGCATACAAACTTTTACACACTTGGGTGTATATGCACATTCACAACAAGAGTAGTTTGATGCACTGGTGGCACAGATACAACCCTCAGTCCCTCACTACAATTTTAAGCACAGATCCAACCCTCTTCATCATTGTGTTGGACATTCAATACCAACTTTAAATAATTTCAGCATTTGGCCCATTCAATCAAGCCAAAATCGTCATCAAATGCAAAATTAAGCAACCATATATCATTGCAATTTGAATGAAAAGTTAATTCCACTTAACATATAGGAATGTATGACAAATACTAGACCTAGAGTATGATATGTGAATTTCACACACACAACTGTACAGGTTTCAATCGAAGTCCTGGATCATCTAAGCATCATTACTTTTCTACAGCCAAATGCGCAATGTGTGTCACATATAAATTATAGTCATATCACCTTTAAAAAAAAAATGCAATCTAATCAATAGAATGCACAGAACAGGAATTGCACAACGACAACTCGAACAAATTTCTTGAACCATAAGGAATGTTACCGTACAAAGATAGATTTTAATTTCTAAAAAAAAAAAAATGAGAATTTCAAAATTTATACTTATCATTTCCTGAGCAAACCAAGAAACCAACTAACTGAATCAAATTTTTGCCTTTAAAAAATATTCTTCATTTTCCTTTCCCTTGGTTTCTCAGCATCCAAGCAAATTGAATGATTAACATAAAAATATACCATATATTTATCCAAAAGTAATATTTAAAAAGCATTAAAATTTATAATCCTGTGCACTATATAAGAACTGGGATTTTACCAAAACCTGTAATTAATTGGATCTTACTTAACTAATCAACTTAATTTTGAAATAGAAACAACTAAACAAGCATAAGATCCAAGTTCCCGTACAATTTTTCATCTCACCCGCCAAATAAAACTATAATAAACATGAAATGAACTAATCCTAACAACCTTTTTCCCTAGAAAAAGAAAAAGAAAAAATTCTCTACCTTTCTTGCATTTTCCCACCGGCCAAACAGAGCAAACCGAATCACATAAAAAAAGACCAAAATGGGAAAAATCTCTTTCGTTATCCTAAATTTTCTCAGCTCCCAAACACAGGAAAAGGACCAAAAAGCAAAAAAGCAATCAAAATTTAACTTACTGAATACGTGGTGGGCTGGACACGAGTCTCGGCGGAGACGATAGCTGTGGTAGCGGCGTTTATAGTCTCGACCCTGTTATTCACGCTTCTCATCCTTGATTCACGATCTGAATCCAGCTTTTCCGATTCACCAAAAAAACGAAGCTCTGCTTTTTGTAACAACAACAACAACTTTTACGGCGACTGGATTTTCCGGTGAGTGAAAAAACGGTTGGATTTCCAGCGAGATTTGAGAACATAGGAGTTTAGTTTTTGATCTGGCAAAACAAAATTAAAAAGCAAAAACAGAGGGAGAGAGATAGAGAGCACGAAACAGTCACTCTTTAACCTTAGTTAAGTGTGGTTTGAGTTAAGTTATGACGTGGCACATTTTCGGCCCTTGATATAATGCAAAGAGGATCCTGTCCGTGAACTGGACCCTCTCCATTTCAAAGGGAAATGGAGAGGATCCGGTTCCTTTCAATTCCACTTGAAATTATTTGTTTATTTTGAATACGTGTGTTTTAAAGAGTTTTTTTTTTTTTTTTTTTTTTTTTTTTTTTGTGCGCTGAAAAGTGTGTTTAAACAATGTATGATTTTAATATATTTTGATCTGTGTATTTTTAGAGTATTCGCATTAGTGGATGTAATCTATTTTACAAAAAAATCTTATATTTTTTACTTTATACACTCATTTTTACAAAACAGACACATCAATTTGTTTATTCTACAACCTCTTTTATTTAAATAATATTTTTCTCACATATTTTTATTATTTCACACCCACCCATGCCCTACCAACTTTAACACACACAACTCCATCTGATCTCTATCTCTCGTTCTTTTTCTTTTTTTCTTTCTTCTTTCTTCTTTTTTCTTTTCCTTCTCCTTCTTTCTTCTTCTGCATTTTTTCTTCTTCAGCATCTTCTTCTTCTGCTAATGTTGAAACAAGAAGTTAAAGAGAGAAAACTCTTGGTGGGAAAGCATTTTTTTTTTTTTGAGAAGATGGTGGGTAAGCTTAAAAAGAATAGAAATTTAATGTTTTGGTTTGGGTACATTGAAGAGACTGTGATGAAGTACTCAGAGGCTTTGAGTTGCTGCTGAGGAACACTGAAGCCACCATTAGTGACGCTTGTTCTTCTACTATTTATACATTTTCTTCTTCTTCTTTTGCAATTTGGGTTTGATTATTGTTGGAGGTGTTTTTTATTCGTTGCTCACACGATGTTAGGGGAGTCAAAATCGAGACTCGACTTTAGGCTTGGAACACGGCCTAAAGGCTATCGGTGAAGTGTGAAAGGCCCATTTTGCTCAAAGTTTAGGTTGCATCCAACAAAGATTATAATAAGGTCCAAAAAATACCTCCTGCACAAATAAACTAGCACAAAAGATGACCCATCACAACAAGTGCTTAAATAATAGTCTAGTAGTAAGCAAGAGAAACGTCCAGCGGTAGATATTTGGAAAATCAATAAATGTATTTGCATAGTAAAAATTATGCATTTCCTCCATAGTTGATTAATATAGAAGTTGGCCCATTATAACAAGTACACAAGAGGAAAAACGGTCCAGCAGTGAATATGACAGACCTGCAGCGATAATGTCTGATTAATCAATAAATGTGTTTACATGATAAAAATTATATAATTTTTTTTTTATTATCAAGTTATCATGAGGGAAAACTTCCATAATATCCAAAACATTATTGCTTTCATCATAATAACAATAAACAAGGATTAAAGGCTTCATAATTACAAGTAAAAGAGAAAAAAATAGGATGGAATGAAAGAAGAGAGAGATTCCAGCTCAGAGTAGCACATATGAACTAAGATTTTTGGAATATCAATATGTGGGGCATGAATGGTGTATTGTAGGCTATTTTTGAGTGAGTGGGTATTTAAGCTTGTTGTGGTGTGATGGAGTTAATGTTGAGGCTAAGGTTTTAATGGGTAAAGAGTTGTTTGTGACTAATTAGGAAACATTTATGGGCTGTGAGTAAGCAGAAAAAAAAGGGAATGTTTGAAGCTAAGTGAGTGTTGGTTCTGGTGTCTTGTGGGCTGGTATGCTTAGACTTTTATAAGGGGAGTTTAAGGGAGCATTAATTAGCAAAAGTCCAAAAAGTAGGACTGATTCAGGGGCAGAATAGCTAATATAATTATCCTAGGATTTGGCCTTAAATGAGAGATATGCTTTTAAGGCTGTTTTTCTTTTTTGGGCAATGTCACACATGGGTAAAAATCAGTATAATCTTGCATTAAATGCTAAGAATTCTGATATTGTGTTCAACCAATGGAGTTAAGGCAGGTATTAAGGAGGAATTCTAGTGCTGTAACTAAGATTTGGACCCTAGGAAGTAGGATTCAACACTCTAAGCCAGGTGTCAAAGTTTAAGTCAACTTCAGAGGGTTCCGCTAGAGATCTCTTTATGCCCTCCAAACCACATGTTCCCAAATTTTCTCCTTTAGGATTCATGGGCTTGGTTTATGAACCAATTACATACATTTTTAGTAATAAAATAAACTATTTGGTTGAGGATTTCATGAGCTTGAAAGTCTTGGTTATGGCTTCCTTGAGTCGTGAACAAAACTTGGGGAAGAAGGGTATTTATTGCCCATTAGCCTTTAGGTGTCAGCCTCTGGTACTGTTCACGTTAGAGTTGGCAGTGGGACAGGTGGCCAGCTCCTAATTTGGTTTGGGAGCTTGGTTGCTTCTTAAGGTGACCCCCAGCGGAAGGTAGAATTGAATGGAGTTTTCCAGCGGGTTCAGTTTGCACACATGGGCTATTTTGGCTAAGATTTTATGTTGGGCTTGGCTATGAGAGTTGAGTATTTTGGTGGGCCTCTGACTTGGTGGTTCTCTCCACTTAGGCCTATCCTTTTATTTTCTCATTGTGAGCCCTACAAAATGGACAAAACTACCATATATTGCCATTGATTTTTATTCCACATGATCTTTAGTTGTTAGAAAAAATAAAATGAATCCATGAACTTTAATAAATATTTATGATAGTTTTTGGGTATTAATTTCCATGGGCTTTAAATAACAACTTGTATAGTTTCTCATAATTTTTGCTATGGATTACTTTGTAAATGATATTTTCTTTAGGGCTTTTAAATAATGACCTCCAATATTTCTTGAGAATAATATTTACCATGGGTTTTAAATAGAGGCAATATCCATGGGTTTCAAATAAAATATGGTAACAACCACTATAGTGAAATAATGTGATATTCTCATGGGTTTTTCTATAGATAATCATAATATGCTTATAAGGTGAATAATTATCACAAGTTTTAGAAACAGATATTATGAATGTTGTGATGTAAGATAAATAGTGACTATGGGTTCTTATATAAATTCCATGGATTTATATTATGGTTGAAATAAATAATCATAACTTTCCATGGGCTTTTATATTAGTAACACAAATTCATAATTCTCCATGGATTTGATATATGTTTGCCATGGGTTTTGCAAAAATGAATAGTGTTACGTAACATAAATAGTTACCATGAGTTTATAATATGGTATGAAATAAATAAATATTATTAGTTTAAGATAAATCATAACTTTCCATGGGTTTTTATATTAGTAACACAAATTCATAATTCTCCATGGGCTTGATATATGTTTGCCATGAGTTTTGGAAAAATGAATAGTGTCACGTAACATAAATGGTTACCATGGGTTTTATAACATAGATTTCATAGGCTTTAGTATTATAATAATAGGTTTAAGAACTTAAAACATTGTTAATCATTGGACTTTAAGTGAAGTACTTATGATATAGTATTTTGCCAAGTATTGACAATTTTGGACTTTTTACTAGCTTGGGCTTATAATAATGCCAATGAAAATTGGGTTTTTGATATAGCCAATGAAAATTGGACTTTTGAAATATTGCCAAGTATAAGTATTCTTGGACTTTAAAAAGAATTGGATATGTGCATTGGGGCTCGTAGGGCCGGTTTTGGGCTTAGCTAAATAATGATAATAAAATTAGATAAAATATGAGTTTTTGGACTTTTTTGTGATAGTTGATATCATGACCCAATTTAGATAATAGATATGAAATATTTGTGGTTAACATAATAATAGGGCAAAAAATATTTGTGAAAGCCTAATAACTTATTAGTGGTATTTGAAAATAAATAGGTGGTACTTAAATAAAATTAGGTGTAAAAAAAAAGTACCCTAACAATTGTTTATATGGGTTTGATGATATATATATATATATTTTTTATTTTTTTTTTGAGGAGAGGGTTTGATGAATTTGGGATCTTGATTTAGATTAAGTTTGAAGAATTTTATGATTTGTTATTAGATTTAAGAGAAGATAAAAGGAGAAAGAGGGCAGAGGAAGAGAGAGATCGGATGAGAGAGGAGAGAAAATTAGATGAGAGATGAGAGATGAGAGAGAAAAAATAATAAAAAAATAAATTAGAAAGTTACAGTAACCGTGTAAATATGCATGGTAATTATAGTAACTTTGGAAATTTAGAAAATTTTAGCTCGACTGACGTGGAAGATTTTTGGGGCAAAATGTGTAAAATTTGTTGCTTTTTGTATTTTGCAAAGTTTTACATCCACTGATGTGGATGCTCTTACAATATATTTTGAACAATGTATCTTCACGATCTTTACAATATAATTTGCAATATATTTTGAACAATTTATCTTTACAATATATTTTGTTTAGATTGATAGATTGAAACAAATTTGAATTGTGCTTCTGAAAAAACAAAAGAAAAAAAAAACGTTGTTTTTCAAGGTTTAATCATATTTTGTAGTAAGAAAAGATTGACTTGTAGAGAGAGAGAAAGAAAGAGAGAGAGAGACTGAAAAGTCTCTCCAAGCCTCCAAAGGCAGAGAGAAAGAGAGAAAAAAAGAGACAGAGCACCTAAGTGTGTGTGTGTGTGTCAAAATATTAGAACAAATATGGCTCCTTAAAGCTCTCAAGAACTCTCTCTCGAAGAGGAAGCTGAGCTAAATCGCAGTAACAAAAAGATCAAGGAATCCCACCAATCTGAGACTGTCTCGGAGGCTAGTCTGCTTGGTGCTAGTCTTCATGCCCATTACCCTTCCCATGGAGCTAAACAGACTTTAAAGACAAATTTGTAGGTGAAATCCTTGGGGCTACACACAGGCATTTTATTTTTCAGAGTATGTGGATGACGTTATGGAGTCAGATTCAGAGGTTGAAGCTCTTAGACAAGGGGCTGCTGCTGTCAACCTTTCGAAAGGCCTGAAGTAAAGGATCAGAGCTCATTGGTCCAATGCCCTCATTATCAATATGTATGGAAGGTCTGTAGGGTTCAGCTTTCTACACTCCAGGATTCTTTCTCTATGGAAGCTTGTCGAAAAACTGGACTGCGTCGATTTGGGCTGTGATTTTTATCTTGTCAGATTTTCATTGAAAGAGGACCATGACCTGGTTCTAAAGAAAGGTCCTTGGTTTATAGGAGAACACTTCCTCTCTGTTAGACCATGGGAGCCAAACTTTAGGCCAGACACAGTAGATATTGCGTCTGTTGTAGTGTGGGTCAGGTTACCAAAACTGTCGATTGAGTGTTATGATTTAGAAGTGTTAAAGGAAATTGGTAATGCCATTGGAACAATGTTGCGCATTGATACCCACACAGCTTTGGAATCAAGAGGTCGATACGCTAGGCTTTGTGTTCAGGTGAATATTAACAAACCTTTAATATACACAATCTTGATAAGGAGATTCCAGTAGTCTGTTGTTTATGAAGGGATAAGCAAGTTATGCTTTTCCTGTGGCCGAGTCGGTCATCGCCGAGAGGCTTGCCAATACATGATCAAACCTCCGGTGATTGAACATCAGGAAAAGGACAAAGTGGCAGATGTAGTGGAGAGGAATGATCAGGATGGTAGTACAGGCATGAACCCCGTTTCTGCGAGCAATGACAAATCTGCTCAAGGATAGTTGGAAGAATATGGGTACGATCCTTGGCTCGTTGTGACACACTAAGGAATAAGGGACAAAAAATGCCAGGAAAGGTAGTAGAGCTAAATTTCAGAAAATAGTGCATAGTGACAACCATGTGTCCGATAAGGATCAAATGGCTAGCCTCAAAATGGGCTTTTCCAAGGATGGGAAAAGAAAAGTGAGTGGGCTTACGGAATCAATTAAGGAGAATGGCAGCTCTAGCGGGCTGCATCAGGAGAAGCCCACCATATATCAGCTAATTAAGCCCAATTGTGGTCCATAGGGCAGAATTGGTAGTTCACACACTAGGGCCTTTATTCCAATAAAACATGTTAAGGGCTCAACCGCTTCATCTAGTCTTCACCTCACTTTTGCTACGTTTAGGACCAGCTTTAGAACATTTCTTCCCCCCTCAAATGAACCCACCAATGGATAGTTTACTTTCTCTAGTGAAGCTCGATGGGAGATGGGTGATACTAGTGGAGCAAAGTCATCGAAATCCCAGAGATTGTGATCGAAAAAATCAGAGCCAATCCAACCCATGTCAGTGCAAGAACAGGGAAGATCTCGCTGTTAAAGACCAGAATAGTCACATGGAAGAATGTGCAGCAGCTATCTCCAGTGCCAATCTTATGCGAATTCGACCAAAGCCCACAGTTGTTGAAGAGAAGGATTCTGGATTTCAGTTTGATCTCAACCACACCATGAAGCTAATCCAAGTGCTCCATCCCATAGCCGAGTTCAACCTCCACTATTGCTCAAGAGAACTGAAGATGGGAGTTCTTTAGCATTACACTACTCTGATGCCAGGGACAGGTGTTTCTAGAGAGATGATGCTTCAGACCGAATGGAACTTGAGGCAGGAAGCGATGTCCCTGCCTCCTGTTGGTGATTGCCTTCTCCAAACCATTCTATTATGATGAATATCATAATTTGGAATTGTAGAAAGGCCTTAAAGGCTTCGTTCCTTTCGAATGTGAGAGATTTGGTTTCCAATCATGATCCAGCAATTTTGGTGGTGATGGAAACTCGCCTAGGTGGTGAGAGAGCTAAAGAAGTCACAGACAAGCTTCCATTCCAAGGAGCCATTCACACAGATACTATTGGGTTCGCTGGTGGCCTGTGGCTTCTCTGGGATATTGACAAAGTGAAAATCTCTAACCTCGCTAGCATAGAACAAGAGGTCCATGCCTTTGTAAAGGTTAGATCCTCTTCCTTTAACTGGATTTTCACTGCTGTGTATGCTAGTCCTAGGTTTAGAGAGAGATGTTTACTTTGGAATAATCTAGTTACTGTTGCAAATAATCACAATCTCCCCTAGGTGATAGTTGGCGATTTTAATGAAATGTTGTCTAATGATGAAAAGTTTGGTGGTAGACCTATTATTCCCTCTAGAGCTATGCTATTTTGAAGAATGTCTAGACATGTGCAGCATGGCAGATCTTGGGTTCCAAGGGCCTAGATTCACATGGACTAATAAGCAGGATTTCACCACCTTCATCTAAGAGAGGCTTGATAGGTACTTTGCAAATCTTGACTGGTGAGTCATGTACCCAGAAGCATAAGTCACCCATCTTTCAAGATGTTCCTCGGACCATTGCCCTGTGCTATTAGAGCTTCAGCCTCACTCCAATATCAAGCTTAGGAGGCCATTCAGGTTTCAAAAGTTCTGGTTGTCTGATGACTCCATCTCTAATGTTGTTCATAGTGCCTGGTCAAACCATTCGGATTTAAATAAGTCCATATTAAGATACAAGAGAAGTCACAACTTGGAACAAGACCCCCTTTGGCAATATTTTTGTGAAAAAGAGAAGGATATTGGTGCGCTTGAATGGCATTCAAAAAGCCATGGCAGATAAACCTTCCAGTTTTCTTATTGACCCTGAAAAGAAGCTCCAAATAGATCTCTCTCTAATTCTCAACCAAGAAGAGGAGCTTTGCGCCATGAAATCTCGTATCAACTGGATGGTTCAAGGTGATCACAACACCTCCTTCTACCATGTCTCTACTCTCATCAGAAAGAAGCATAACAAAATCCTAAACCTAAAAAATACCCAAGGTGGATGGATCAATGATCTCCCTGAAGTCATGGAATTAGTTTGTAGCAACTTCCTAAAGCTTTTTACTACTGAGCTGGATATCTCCTCCCTCTTAGCTCCTAGTTATGACCTGGATAATCCTCATCTATCCATTGAGGAGGCCTAACTCATCAATCTTCCAGTGACAGATGAGGAAATTTTTCATGCTTTATGGTCTCTAAAGGCTTTCAAGGCTCATGGTCCGATGGTCTTCATATGGGTTTTTCCTAAAAGTTTTGGCTGCTGGTAGGCAATTCTGTTTCAGATAAGATCAAGAAAATTTTCATAGAGAAAAGAGTTCCAATGCCCCTCAACCAAAATTACATTGCCCTCATTTTGAAGATTAAGGGTCTAGAAACCATTGGGAACTTCTGACCCATCAACCTTTACAATACAATGTATAAAATCATAATGAAGATTATAGTGGCTAGAATTAGACCATATTTGGATAAGCTTGTCTCTCCGTTCTAAACGGCTTTTGTCCCAAGCAAGAAGGGAGTGGATAATGCCATTATTGCCCAGGAAATTATTCATTCTATCAGTAGGAAAAAAGGAAGTGCTGCCTACATGGTTATTAAAATTGACTTAGAAAAGGTTTACAACAGATTGGAATGGTCCTTTATAAGAAATGTCTGGATTATGGCAAATTTTCCTTCGGAGTTGATCCAACTCATTATGAGCTATGTATCTTTGGCTTCTACATCTATCCTTTTCAATGGTGGTACCTTTGACCCCCTCCTCCCTTCAAGGGGTAGTAGGCAAGGAGACTGGCTCTCTCCTTATTTATTCTCATTGTGCATGGAGGTGTTGGGTAGAATTATTGAGGACAAATGCTCCAAGAAAATTTGGAAACCAGTGAAAGCCTTGATTAGTGGTTCGGCCTTCTCCCATTTATTTTTTGCTGATGACCTTCTCCTTTTTGCTAAGGTAGACACAATCAACTGTACCAGTATTAGAGAAGCTCTCGATGAATTTTGCATGATTTCAGGGCAAAAGATAAATTCCACCAAATCCAAAGTATTTTTCTCGCCTAATGTAGATAGAGATCGTAGAGATACTCTCTGTGATATTCTTGGGTTCCATTCAACTCCAAACCAGGGCACTTACTTGGGTTTTCCAATGAGGCATGCTGGGTCTTCTAATCAAGACTAAAACTTTGCGTTGGACCGTGTTAACCAAAAGCTTGCTGGTTGGAAGGCAAACCTCCTCGCCTTTGCCGGTAGAAGAGTCCTTATTCAAGCCTCTACTAGTGCCATTCCTTCCTATGGCATGCAAACTACTCTCCTTCCTACAAGAATTCTTGATAGTTTGGATAGATTGAACAGAAATTTCCTTTAGGGATTTGATGGTAAAAGGAGGAAGATGCATTGGATGGGTTGGAACAAAGTGACCCGGCTTGTGGTGGAGGGTGGTCTTGGTTTACAAACCGCCAAAGGTAGGAACCTAGCTTATCTAGCTAAGTTGAATTGGAGACTTTTTATCGAAAAAGATGCCCTATGGTCTAAAGTTATGAGGAACAAGTACCTATCTCTTAGAAGGGCTGCTTCCAATAATGAGAATGCTCTCCCAAGTTCTCGTATTTAAAAAGGAATAAAGAAAGGGATGGAAGTATTTAAGGAGGGCACGAGATGGAGCCTTGGTCGGGACAGCAATTTCAAATTTTGGTTGAACAATTGGACCTCTTATGGCCCTCTGCGACAACTTATCCAAGGGCCAGTTAACAGAGGGGAAGAATAGATGAGAGTTGGGGATATTGCTGCAGTGAATCACTACAACAAAATGTATTTTCAGTGACGAAAAAATTCGTCACTAAAAGTCCGGTTTTTCGTCACTAAGGACCTTTAGTGACGAAATTAGACTTTTAGTGATGAAACTCATTTCGTCACTGTAGCTCTGTTACTAAAAGTCCGATTTGATTAAAAAAAAAAAAACTTTTAGTGATGAAAACGTTTCGTCACTAAATGTTTTTCTCACTAAAAACACTATTCAGTGACGAAAATATTTCGTCACTAAAAACACTTTAGTTTACTAAATCATATTTAGTGATGAATAATTTCGTCACTAAAACTATGTTCGGATACATATAGTGACGAAAAAATTTGTCACTAAAACTATTTTTAAAAAAATCCAAGCACATATAGTGATGAAAATTTTCGTCACTAAAACCATTTCTTACAAAATTTTGCTATATTTAGTGACGAAATTTTCATCACTAAAACAATTTTTTGTTGCTATATTTATGACGAAAAAATTCGTCACTAAAACTTATTTTCTGTTTTTATTTTTTTCATGGCTTTAATATTAACCTGTAACTTGTCATTACATTATTAAAACCTCACATCTGAATAACACATTTATTTTAACAACACATTTATAAAAAAAGATCCATACATTTCACAAGTAAAAAATAAAATAAGTATCCAATTCAAACTCCTTCCATACAATAATTGTTTGCAATACATGATAGCTCTACCTAAACCCTATTTTAGAACTAACGGAAGATGTCCTCATATGTCTTCAAGTAATGCCAAAAGTAAATCCCCTAAAAACCACCAATAACAAATCTGCACAAATATAAAAACAATGTTTTGTTAAAATCGTAAAATAAAAACATTAACTATGTTATAAAAAACATTTCTAACAATGCATTAATTAAGAGTAACCACACCAATAAATTAAAATCACAACTCCTAATGTATAAGTTGTAGAAAGCAAATAAAGTACTAACCAAAAAGTGTTTTAACTTGAAGTTGAACCACCTCCATAAGTAAGAGATTGTCGATAGCAATTCCCATAGTGAATACACGGGCACGGAGTATTACCACTCAAGTCCATAACTACTCTTGCAAAATTAATAAATGCATTGACGCCTTCAATATATGGATGACTTAATTTGCCATCGGGTGTCTTACCCATTGTCATCCAACTTTTATCCATGTTTGACTACAATTACAAGATGAATGCTACTTTAGTAAAATAAGGACAACTCATGCATAATATATTATAACATCTAAGTCTATAAGCTACTTAGATAAAGTTCTATCCCATTAATGAATGCACAAGTCTATATTAATACTTAACCAAATATATATTGCATACTCAAACACTCCCAATATTAGTTTAAACCACCTTATAATACCATGCAAGCCACTCGCTTGCTTCAACACAACAACCCGCCACAAAATCAATTTCCAATATCACAAGTATATATAGAGTTTTATAAGTTTTTAACTAGAATTTACTTATTTTGCTCAAGCTAAGTTTACAACTTTCAGAAAAAATCCAAAGTTAACTTGTGTTCTTCACCTTGTTCCTCACAATTTCTTCAACCACAAAAAAGAAAGAGAGCTGGAGATAAAAGAAAGATAACTTTTAGTTAGCTTTAGCCCACATACCAAAAAAAAAAAAAAAAACCCAGCAACAACAAAAGAAAAATGAAAGATTAAACAAAAGGAGTTTGCATCCAACTCAGGTAGCACTAGAGTAGCATTCATGATTCGTGCAGCAAGGACCGCATTACAAATCTAACAACATCCAAAAGAGTACACATTAATTTACATGATTAAATAAACACCCTCATATTAATGCAAAATTGATTCATTTATTTTTCAAAAAAAACAAAAATAATAATTGCTCTCCACTCTCTACAAAGTACAAAGTGCTGCATCCACAACAAAGGTCAATAATTACCCAACCTAACAATAAGATAGCAATTTACATCTTTAACTGTTGTTCAATGAAACAAAAGACAAATAAGAATCCTACAAAACCCTACACAAACGCAGTCTACTCTAGTCTAAGCTATTAGATTAATTGTCTACCAAAAGTACCACAGTTTCTCTTGTCCAGTTGCAAGTTCTAACTTTCCATACTTACCAAGTTTCTCAGCAACCTGGGAAAAGAAATGTTCACCCAATGGTAATTCAAGTAGCATGGTATCAAAAGTTTCAATGCAATCTAAAGCATCACTATAACAGCCATGGAAGACAGTGCAAGCTCAACTATTACAAATCCATGAAATCAAATACAATAAATTTGCATAAACAAAGCAATAATCAACACCAACTGCACAACAACCTCACCAAAGCATAATAATAAGCATGACACATATTAGTTCTAATCCAGAGGAACCAAAACCACAAACTTTTTTTCTCTTTTTTTTGGTTGGATAATTCATCATTCGCTTTACTAAAAGCAAAAATCACAAGTTAATACAGAGCAACAAGATATTCAATTGCAATGTCCATAATCAATATTTTATTAATTGTTTAAAATTAAAATTAGCAACATAAAAAAGAAACCATTGCAATGTCCATAATCACAACTTTCATTTACTTTTACTTAAGATTTCTCAACAACCAAACACGGGAAAAAGTTGAGAAAGTGAAAATCGTACCGAGATTAATGTTGACGCCGAGATTGTACCGCCGAATGAGCCATGAAACTCCTTCGAATTATTGTCTTTTTTTCGTACTAATTAATTAAAAAAGCAGAGAAAAAATTATTAATTAAAAAACTAATTGCAAGAAATTATAAAAAAAAATAATAATAAAAATAAAAAAAAGGAAAGAAAAAAAAACTGATCTAAACCTAGGAACGGATCGAGAATCGAAGGAGGTGAATGGTCGTCGGGAAGGAGGCGAACGGTCACTGATTCGAAGAAAGGCGAATGGTCGCCGGGAAGAGGGAAGGCGAACGGTCGCGATTTGAAGGAGACAAATGGTCGCCGGGAAGAGGGAAGGCGAACGGTCACGATTCGAAGGAGACGAACGGTCGCCGGGAAGAGGGGAGGCGAACGGTCGCTGGGAAGGCGAACGGTCGCCGATTCGAAGAAAGGCGAACGGTCGCTGGGAAGAGGGAATGCGAAGGGTCGCGATTCGAAGGAGACGAACGGTCGCCGGGAAGGTGAAGGGTCGCCGATTTGAAGGAAGTTGAAGGGTTGCTAGTGCGATTTGGAATGGGTATCGGTGTGGGTTGCAACGGTGAGTTGAAGCGTCACCGTTGAGGTTAATCGGCAACGGTTGGCTCTTAACGGAGCTTCATCGACGACGGTGGAGCTCAATGACGACGGTGGTTTGGGTTTTTTCGGTGACAGTGGGAGCTCTTTGCTTTTTTTTTTTTTTTTGATTGAAATGGCTTGAAATGTGTATTGAAATGTTTGTGTATTGAAATGGCTCTCTGGGTATTGAAATTAGGCTTTTTAAGTCTTTAGTGACGAATTTTTCGTCACTAAAGACCGGGCTTTGTTAATATTTTTAGTGACGAAATTCATATTTCGTCACTAAATCATACTTTTAGTAATGAATTATGATTTCGTCACTAAAAACATATAAGTGTAAAACTATTATTATTTTTAGTGACGAATATTTTTCGTCACTAATTCTTCTTTATAGTGACGAAAGGATTTTCGTCACTAATACTATCCATAGTAATACCTATAGTGATGAAATATTTCGTCACTAACAATTTCAATTTTTAGTGATGAAATATTTCGTCATTATAGATTAATTAAACTCGCGCCAAAGTTTCCCTCCATTGGCGCCCATTTTTCAGATCATAATAGTGACGAAATTTATTTTTTGTCACTAAATGTTATAATTTTTTTTCATTATTATTGACGAAATTCATATTTCGTCACTAAAGCTGTATTTTTAGTGACGAAAAATATTTCCTCACTAATTTTCGTCACTAAAAATACATTTTGTTGTAGTGAATGGTTGGGATTGGGGGAAAATTTCTATGGTGATACCATCAGCGGTTGAATTAGAGATTCAAGCCATGCCTTGTGCCTGTGTTGCTGATGAGGAGGATAGACTTATTTGGACTGCCACTTCTAATAGGGTTTTTAATCTAAATAATGCCTATCTCTTGGCAAGCAATCAGATTGATCATCAATTCTCATTTAATGGTAAATGGATTTGGAAGCTCAAGGTGTTGCCGAGGATCCAATCTTTCATTTGGCTGTGTTCCCATAACAGCTTAGCCACTCCGGAGTGTCTTGCTTTGAGAGGTATTCCTATCTCTACAATCTGTCCAATATGTCAACTAGATTCTGAATTAATCCTCCACCTCCTTAGGGATTGTGGCTTTGCTTCCAACTGTTGGCAAAATTTAGGAATGGGAGACCTCAGCTTTGATTTTTTCTCTCTAAATACTAGTACATGGTTGGAAAAAAATTGCAAACTAGAGAAAAGGATTGGATACCTTCAAATCGCTTGGAACATTTTTTTTGCCTTTGGAATACGGATATTATGGCAGCACTGAAACATGGTGGTTTTCAAAAATCTACTCACTAGTCAAGCAATCCACAAAGAAATCATCCAAAGAGTAGCTGAGTATGTTTTCTGTGCTCAGAATGTGGCTGCCAGCAAACCTCGAGTTGAAAAGCTCATTAGATGGGAGAGACCTCGAAGGGGCTGGTTTAAACTTAACATTGATGGTTCATTGCTAGGCAATCCTGGTATGTTAGGTGGTGGGGGTATACTTTGAAATGATGCAGGTTTATGGGTTCATGCTTTTTCTAGGCATATTGGAACCACAACAAGTTTCCTAGCTGAACTTTGGGCCTTAAGGAATGGTCTGATCATGTGTCAAAATCTTTAAATCAATGCTCTAGAAATTGAATTGGATGCTAAAATTATTGCTAATTTAATGACTGATTCTAGCAATACTAATGCTGTAAATTCTGCTATGGTGGCTGACTGCAAGCTTCTAATTTCCCAAGTTCCGCAAGTTAAAGTGACGCATTGCTATCAGGAAACAAACCATGTGCTAATGGTCTTCCTAGAGTAGGAAGCAAACAGCTTGATGTTGATAAAATGTATTACAATTCCCCCCCTCCCTGTTTGCATGACTGTTATCTTTCGGATTTGTATGGTCTGTACCATGTTAGGCTTTGTCCTAACTTGATGTTGCTACTGTACTTTTTTAGTTGAATGAATTTCCCTTTTAACCAAAAAAAGAAAAGAAAAGATTGACTTGTACTTACTAAGGAAAGAAAGTACAAACACAGTAGACAACTCTATAATGCATCGGACATGTTAGAATAATTGGACATTAGATATACACCTTCTAATGTGTCGACAAGCCGTGTCCAATATAGAATATAGAAGTAAAAAATTCAAAACTTTACAATGGTTTCTTCTTTCTTTTTTTGATAAACTTCAATTATACTCAAAAGAGAGAAACTAACAAGGATTGGACATCTTCCTTACAAGCAAAATCAATACTGGCTGGAAGATTGTCTGAGGACAAACATAAAGGACTCGAGAAGCATAATGTGTACTTTGCGGCCTCATGATCAGCATCATTTCCACTTCTTTTTACCCAACAAAACAAACAAGAGACAAAAGACTTTGCCAAAAAACAAATATCTAAAACAAGGGAGGATATGGTCCATAGGGGGCAACCTGTGTTGTCAAGAATTAATGGCATCAATGCTGTTCTTTGAGTCACTTTCAACGAAGATATTACTCCAGAGTTCTCCTTTAGCTAGCTGCAACGCCTAGAGGATCGCTTTAGTTTCAGCAACAAGAGGGGTGTACTTCGGCATTATCTTGGCCCAAACCTTAAGCACAATTCCATGCTCATTCCTAGCAACAATTGCCAAAGCCGTGTTGGATTGTGAGACAGCCGCATTAACATTTAGTTTGATAGCACCTATGGGAGGAGGGTGAACGGTTTAGACCCCTTAACAAATAACCAGATTGCGTAGCCTAGTTAATTAGCCAAGTTGTTACTTAGTCAAATTAAGCAGTTCTAGGCTAAAGCAATCAAATAATCATATCAAAAATATAATGCAGCGGAATAATAAATAACACAGTGATATGATCACCCAGGAAACCACACGGAAAAACCTAGGGAGGATTTGACCCACCGATCCTCAAGGCAAAACGGAATCCACTAAGAAAGAATTGAAGTTCTTACAAAAGGACTTACAAGCTCCCCGCTTGACTTCCTAATGCTACCCACCAGTAAAATTTCCTGACACGACCACGTGCAGGCTCCGAGTCCACGGACTACTTCTTTCTTTGAATCCCTTGATCAGCTACAAGCACCCATGCTTGATATTCTTTAAGCTTCAAAGGTAGCAACCAAGTTGATCATCAAGATGTTGAAGTGATCTCAATCTTGAAAACCCTAAGTTTTGTGTAAAGGAAAGCTCCTCTAGATCTCACAAGAGATTTACACAAAACTGCAATGTATGAGCAACAATACAACTTGTGCAACTCTGAAAAACGTGGCTAGGGTTTGCCTTATATACTTAGGGCAAAAACATAAAACCCTAAACGTTTAAAGAGTTTGGGCTGAGTTGGAAATTCTGCAAAAAACGCATCTGGACCGACTTTCGATCGATCGAGTCTAACCTTCGATCGATCGAGCCAGGCCGAAATGCCCCAATGCATCTGCAGTCACTCGATTCCAACTTTACAATATTTTACCAACTTTGAGCAAGCCTAAACAAGACTAAATATATTGTTTTGATCATGGTTTGCCAACATTACAAATTAGAGTTCTAAATACATAAAATCTTAAGACCTTAGAACCTAACAGAGGGGACCAACCAACATCAGGTTGAGCAGACATATGGACTTTAGGCTAGGAGAAGACAAAAGAGCACTAGTATTGGTGGTGCTAAAAAACTACATTGTTATTTTCAGCATCGCTAAATACAAATTTATGGCTACATTGGTAAAGCCAAAGCCAAATAATTTAGCTCCACAGCTACTGTGCACAACCTTTACATTGCTTTTATATTAAATATATTATTTTATTCACGTGTTCAATCTGCTTTGTAGTGAATATATTATTTTATTATGTTGAAAACTAAAATAAACCACTGATATTAGATGTTTTGTAAAATGAGAAGGTAAGATAAATAAAGTAGCTTTTTATGGTTCTACCAATGTAGATGCTGTTATGAAAGGTGGACCACATAAAATGTGACATATTTTGATTGCCCGTTGTGCATTAAACTCTAAAATCAGCCACACGTGGCCTTTTTGGTAAAGAGAAATATACTCCTCGTTTTCGTATATATGGCTATAAACGCGTTTCATTAATTGATGCAGTAAATTATGTTAGTAGTAATTCCCAACATTAATTGGCCACTCCAAATTCAAGAAAAAGTCATATATTATATTGAGAAAAGTAGGTTTTTCCGACCCTTTGACATGGGAGGGGGCAGATAAAACAAGCTTGGTGTATAAAAAAAAGAAGGGAAATTTGTAAGACAGAAAGAGAAGACAAAAGTAAGAAGTAGAGAACGTAAGGGGGTGCCGGTTGTGGTTTGAAAGGTCACTTGTGGACAAAAGTAAGAAGTATAGAACGCAAGGGGGTGCCCAAGTTGTGGTGTAGTAATTGACTGATTAGGGAACAGAGACTCGCAGAGTTTTAAGAGGACGTACAAACTACAACATTAGCTTTTGAAACTTCATTAGGGTTTTATTAATTTGGTCAATTTATTATGACATTCTTAGGGAGAGGTAGGCTCCTCTATTTTTCTGGCTTAGTTGCATTCGATTTTTCGTTCAGTATCTAAGCTAATAGATGACAAATTTTATTTATGATGAATTGCTGTTCAGTCTTCCATATATCCATTGAAGTTCCAATATAACATCTTCAAGATCGTCTCTGACGGGACTGACGAGTTCGTTTATACATGGATGAACCCGCCTCTACGGACGAATCCAACCTCTGGCTAGGTGAGTTAATTATATGTATTACTGACGAGGATATCCAGGCCATTCAATGCAGGCAATCAAAATCAGAACGGTTACAGGGACAACTGTACAATCTGTTGGAAGACATTGATTGCACATTATACAGCCTTAGACGTTACCAAAAGGAGCATTAAGACCTCCATAACTACTCCAACGACTAGAAGCCACAAGAACATATATAAGTCCCACACATTGCCAAAGGGAGGTACATACACACATACAATAAACAAGAGATTTTCTTTCATTCTATTCATTTTACATTGTTTTACTTTGAAGAGAGTTTCGTGTACTGACTTTGGCATCGGAGACGTTGTGGCATGCCCCACACCGGTGACCATCTGTGAAGGCTGAAGAATCATCTCCGTCTGACAAACATCACTGACGAGCTTACGAAACATGGGTATTGCAGACCGATGGCTCGTTAGCCCAAAAAAGAGGGGGAGTAGGGGTCGTCATAACTGCCCCTGACGGAGAAATATTGAGATATGGAGTTCAACTAAAGTTCCCAGCCACCAATAACGACGTTGAGTACGAAGGTATTCTGACAGGTTTAAGGCTTGGAAAAGAGCTTGGGGCCAGGAACCTACTAGTCCAGAACAACTCAAAGTTAGTAATTGGGCAGATTAGAGGAGAATACGAAGCAAAAGAAGAAAGAATGTAGAAATACCTCAGGTTGACGAAGCGCTTGACTCAAGAATTCAAAAAAGTGGAGTTCGTTCAAATTCCGAGAAGCCAGAACATGGCCGTAGACGAAGTTTCAAAGATAGCCTCGTCCGAAGAAACAGATTCGAAGACAAACCTGATGATGGAGATCCAGAAAAATCCCAGCATAGAAGAAATTTTAACATTCGCAGTACAGGGCACAAGTAGCTAGATGACGCCCATCATGTCCTTCCTACAGGATGGCCACCTGCCTCAGGACGCAGACGAAGCCAGGAAGATCAAGAAGAAATCCACCAGATTCACAATCCTCAATGGTACCTTATACAAGAGAGGTTTCTCCATGCCCTACTTGAGGCGCGTAGACGAAAGAGAGGCCGAATACATCCTAAGGGAGGTCTATGAAGGGATTTGCGGAGACCATGCAGGCCCAAGATCCTTGGTAAGAAAAATTATGCGAACAGGTTACTTCTGGCCAACCATGCAAGATGACGCAACTAGGTTCGTCAAGAAATGTGACAAGTGTCAAAGGTTTGGGAACATTCAACGGCTTCCATCAGAAAAGCTGACGACGATAACGTCTCCATGGCTGTTTGCACAATGGGGAATCAACATCGTTGGCCCACTGCCTCAAGGCAAAGGTCAGGTAAAATTCTTACTAGTTGCTATTGATTATTTTACTAAATGGGTTAAAGCAGAGGCACTGGCGACCATCATTGAGACCAGAATCCAGGGGTTCGTGTGGAAGAATATAGTTTGTAGGTTTGGAATTCCACGGACGATCATATCGGACAATGGACGACAATTCGATAGCGAGGGTTTCAAGGACTTCTGCTCAGGCTTGGGTATCAAGAACCAGTTCTCGTCACCAGGCCACCCACAGGCAAACGGACAGACGGAAGTGACGAATCGCACGTTGCTCAAGATCATAAAAACCAAACTGGACGATGCGAAGGGTGCCTGGCCAAAAGAACTGCCCAACGTCTTGTGGGCTTACAGAACCACGGCTAGAACCCCAACGGGAGAGACCCCCTTCAAACTTACCTACGGTACAGAAGCAGTGATCCTTGTCGAAGTGGGAATAACCAGCATCAGACGAGAAGTTTTCAATCAAGAAGACAATGACGACCTACTGCGAGAAGATCTAGATTGCCTTGACGAAGTTCGAGACAAAGCCTTCAGCAAAATGATTGAATACCAGAAGAAAATGACAGACTACTACAACAGAAGGGTGAAACTCAGGCGACTCAACATAGGAGACCTTGTCCTGCGCAAAGTGACCCAAGCAACCAAGGACCCAACTCAAGGAAAGCTCGGCCCCACATGGGAAGGACCATACAAAGTCGTTCACTACTCCAGACAAGGCAGCTACCACCTAGAGACCCTAGACGGAGAAAGACTCCCAAGACCATGGAACATTGAAAATTTGAAGAAATACCATCAGTAGTTGTAATAGAAAGACATATTCGTCATTATCAATCAATAAATGAATTATTCAGCTAATATCTGTGTACGAACAGGCCTGACCCAGAAGAAACTCACAAGAGCCAAAAATGGCAAAGTAACAAGATTCCGCCTAGACGGATGTACGTTACTGACGAAGATAAAATCACTAAGAGTGATTAAGAAGCCAAAAATGGCTAAGTAACAAGATTCCGCCTCGACGGATGTACGTTACTGACGAAAATAAAATCACTAAGAGTGATTAAAAAGCCAAAAATGGCTAAGTAACAAGATTCCACTTAGATGGATGTAAGTTACTGACGAATAAATCTACATGAAGCCGAAAATGGCTAAGTAATAAGATTCCGCATTGACGGATGTACGTTACCAACGAAGATCATATCACTAAGAGTGATTAAAAAGCCAAAAATGGCCAAGTAACAAGATTCCGCCTTGACGGATGTACGTTACTAACAAAGATGATATCCCTAAAAGGACTAAAAAGTCAAAAGTTACTTAGTAACAAAACTTCGCACTGACGGATGCAAGTTATTGGCAAGCAAGATGCTGCAAAGGTACCAACCATGGAATGCACGACAGGCATGTATCAAACTAAAGCATGTGCAAATTTCAAATGCAAGTAAGTACAGAAAAAGTAAGTTAAATTAGAGATTAATCATTACTGCCTTCACAACTAAAAGCCCATAAACACTGGGCTAAAAATATCGTTTCCAAATAAAAGCCCATAAACACTGGGCTGAAAGCATTGTTCCCAAAATAGATAGAATATAAAAGATTTACATAACAAGCCCAAAACATAAAGGGCTTCTCAAAAAAGAAAGAGAGAAATTTTTTAAGTGTCAGGATCGTCAAGCAGCATTTTCACCAGGAGCGTCCTGAGGAGGAGCAGCACCAACAGGGGCGTCAGTAGAAGCGTCAGGCTCATTAGCAGATGATTGAGCAGCCTCGTCTGCAGCCATCTCTTGGTCCACCTCTTCCAGATCCAGCTTTTCCATATTTACTCCGGAGGGGTGCTTGACGAGGTATCTCCTTAAGAGCTCAAAACCCTTAAAGTACCAACTGAAGAGCATAGTATTATACTCGTCAGTGGTTTGGAAGGCCTCCACAGATCTAGCAGCGATGGTCTTAAGGCTCTCTTTGGCTGAAAGGATCTGCTCATCCTTCTCGAGTGTCAGCTGATGCTCTACCCTGAGATCGTCCGTCAGCTTCTTTACCTTCTCCTTCAGGGACGCTGCCTCACCTATGGAGTCTATCAAGTTCTTCCTCAGAGTAGAATTTTCTGCCTCCAAGGCCTCTATCCTGGATGTAATAGACGTGAACTTCGCCTCCTGCGTAAGATACTCCGAAGTAATGTGGATACTCTCTCCTAGCACCTAAAAAAAAAAAAAAAAGAAGGTGATCCTGAGTCAAAAAAGAAAAGAAAAAGAGTGGGGGTACAGACGAACATACCTGTACCAGCTTTTGGATGTGTCGAGCAGCCACGTCATTGAAAGGGACACTAGAAAGGACCTTTAAGTTTGCAGCACTCACGACCTCATGGGCCCAGTCCATTGCAAGCCTTTCGTCACTCCAGATCGTGGATGGACGAGGATCATCTTCTCTTTCTCCTTCTCCGTCAGCCTCGGTCTCTTGGAGACTGGAGTGCCCCCAATTTCCTCCACCGAAATCGTGGGGGAAGCTATCCTTGTAACCAAGGCCCCAGATGCGATTGGGCTGACGGAGGAGGCTACAGGGACAGGGCCACCCTTTTCAGTGACGCGAACAGCCTTTTTCCCTAAATTCGATAGGGGCTCGTCCTTCTTAGACCTCATCTTGGCGTACATGCCCTTGTTGAATTTAGTCGTCATCTCTGCAAGAAGAAAACACTTGTTAAAAAAAAAAAAAAAAAAGGGAGAGTGCGCATAAACGAACTCAACACTTACTTTTTTTCCCTTCGATTTCAAGAGTGCGCAGGACGAAGTTAGAGGGTTTCGGGCCGAGACAATAGAAGGCAAGGGTCCGTGGATCCACTTGATCGTCCCAGCTCTCGATCGTCTGCGCGTATTCAATCGCCTTCTCCACTTGTTCCTTATACCTGCTCTTCAGCTTAGGTCGTCTCTTAACTGCAGAAAAGGAGGAATAAGAAAATCCACCAATGGAGACAAGCGCAGTAAAGTTTAAAAAAAAAACAAACAAACAAAAAGAGCATTGACGCACCTAAGGTCGGGGTTCCCTACCGACGATGCAACCTCGGGAGATCACCCCAAACCTCGCCCGAGGGAGTCTCAAAGTCGTCCCCGAACACAAAGAAGAATCTGGACTTCTAGTACCTGAATGACAAGGGTAACTTTTTGATGATCCTAGTTCTCCTCTCCCAAGAGACCAGCTCATAATACCCATGCTCCTTGGACGCTTTTAAACGGTATAAATAGATAAGCTCATCAACCCTGAGCATATCCCCATCAGTGGCAGCCAGCCAAATCCCCATACAGCTGACTAAAATCCTCCACGAATTGGGCATAAGTTGCCCAGGAGCGATACCAAAGTAATCCAACAACTCCATCAGGAAGGGATGGACGGGAAACCTCAATCCACAAGTGAAGACAGCCTCATAAAAGCATACCTCACCTGGGAAGAAGTGACATGCCCGGTCCTCCTCATTGGGTAGACAAACCCTAACCCTATCCGGAAACTGAAACTTATCTCTAAATCTAGCCAATATGTCAGCATCCAGCCCACACTCCTCTTCCTGAGCATAAAAAGCCCTAACCTCTCGAGGGCTAGAGACAGCGGTATCCTCCCCAGCAGGGCCGCCATCGTTGGACGACAACCCAGTTTCTAGCTCACTCGACCTAACTTCGGACATACCTACTCGCTTTCCAACCTCGTTCACAAACCAATCTAGAGATTGACGAAGCAAAGGCAATAAATCAGCCAATGCGACACTCAAACAGTTACCCTCAAAAACAAAATCCTCAATATTGGAGGGAACACCCAAGAACCCTCCCAGGCGAGCAAAGAGAAATGAAATTGATGGGCAGGCTATCCTAACCTCGGAGCTAGGAACCATGAAAAACAAGAAAAAAGCACAATGGCAAACTAAACCCCCAGGAAATTAGAAACAAGCAAAAAATGGAAAGGAAGAAAAGAAATTAGGGGCAAAGTTGTAGCAAAGCAAGAACAATGACATTAAAAAAAAAAAAAAGAGAAAAGAAGAACGGCGTACCTTTAAAAGCAACAAACAGGGGGAACACCGCCACGCCATACGCTAGTTCAGAGAGAAGTTACAGAGAAGGTTCGCTGGAGAAAGTGATCAGAGCAATGATTGAGGTATTTTTGAAAAAAGTGAACAAGAAACAGTTTTAAAATAAGGTTTTGGGAAACTGAAAAATCAGCGGGAAGCCCAATAGTCCCACCAATCAAAGCATTAACTCCACCTAAAATGCATAATATAATTTCTGTATATATAATTTAAATACTATTGATAGTCATTTTTATATTTTTTTAACTTTTTAAAAAAATTTTGTAAGGATATTATTATGTATAAAATGTAAATTGTCTATTTTTTAAAAAAAAAAATTATTGTGAACACTTTTTTTTTTTTTTGTACGATTCATTTATTCTAGATTCTTTGGTTTTTGTACTTAATAACTCACTTAGATAAATATTTATGATGTGGTCCCACATTTGATTCTAAAATTAAGAAATAAAACTCTTTAAGAATAAATAATTAGGACACATGGCGCAAAATTGGAACTCTAATTTGGAATTCTAATTTGAGTTTTTCTCAGCTTCACATATTATTATATATATAGATCTATAAAAATAAAAATATGAAACTTTAATAGTAGTTCTTTTTAGTCAATAATTACTGACTAGAAAAAAGAAGGTAGTATGCAAAAAAAGAAAAAAAAATCTATATTTTATATTTTCTTAAAATAATTTATTAAAATTCAAAATTCATATAAAAATTATTTAAATATTTAAATTATATTAAGTATGATATCATCGGTTCGACCATTGATCCGATCCCAGTCGAACCATAAAATCGGTAACTAATATCTTTTCCAGTTCTTTGTCCGTTCCAATTTTTAAAACTATGGAAAAATGTAGTGTTCATAGCTTTTTTTTTATTTTATTTGATTAGCTAACTTATAGAAAATTAATGATTCAGTAATCTATAATTCATTATAAAAAGAACAACTGTCAATATTGTTTGTGAATAACTAAATTCAAATCTGTTTTGTTCAATTAGTTAGGTGCAACCGACTGGATTGTAATTTGCAACCAATAATTTTTTCTAAGGTCCGGATTATAGTATCAAAACAATAAACGGACCAAATCCATTGAAAGTTTAAAACAAATTTGCAATCCTTATAGCGACGGACCGTTCGCAATGTTTGTGAGAGCCAAGCCCAAAAGTTGGTTGGGGTCTTAAAGTCTTGCCTCAATGAAAGCTTTAATTTTGGCTTCCAAAAAAATGGTCCTGTCTGGACTGGACATGTAAACCTCTAAGTACTTTGTATAAATGGAGGTGTCAAATAAATTACAAAACTTTTAACAAGATGGATATTTATCATCATTTTTACAACTTATTGACAATTGTTTGATTATGTCTATCTAACATTTTTTTTTAAACTACATTTGTGTATATAACTTTTTAACTATTCTCATGTGTAGGGATAGACCTAGGTAGGGGCTCAAAGGGGCTTGGGCCCCTGGCCTTAAGGAAAAAAAAAAAGAGTAGGTTATTTTTTACAATTTTATATTTGGGCCCCTCTTCCAAAAAAATCTTGGCCTCCTCCCCCTACAATTTTACATTGATTTTTTTGTAAAAATATTTGTATCAGTTGTTGTAAAATAGTATAAGACCTTAAATTTGCCCAATCAACCCTAAAATACATCCACGTCAGTCTATATATTATTGTGCAAAAATATATTTGTGCTACAGTAATTATGTAAATTTACACCATTATTGCAACTATGCAAATAAATATTTTAGTAATTCTTTAGATTGAGGCAATGATTTATGGTTGATAAAGAGAGAAATATGATTTGGGATAATAATAAAAAAATTGATAAAAAAATAATATTTTAATTAAATGTAGTATAAAATAGATGATCTGATGTTGGGTGTGTGAGAGACTGGGAAATTAGGCCTCTCAAAAAAGAGAGAGATTTTTGGAGTGCTTTGTAAGACACCTCTCTTTTTGGGGTAAGTGGTGTGGAGTCACCACTTATTTTTTATACAAAAAATAAGAAAAACTAAATACATGACTAAATTATTCTCTTCATTGATTGAATAAAAAAATTACATATTTGGAAAATTGAAAAATTACATGGTTTTGTTTCTTAGTTACATACTACCAAAATACATGGCTTTTTGTCCTAGTTACATTCTACCCAAAATAAAAAGTAAAGACAAGGCTAGATCTACTTAGCCAAAGATCTAAATCCGGAGGCTAGGTTACGAAATGGGAATGTGTTAGGTACCCATTCAGCCTAGACAGAGTCTCGTCTTCTAGACTCTTGTAACAAATGTACCTTTTTATGCATATCATGAATGATATGTTGAACATGTGACACCAAAAATAAATCACACAAATTTATTTATGAGTGAAGTCTCTTCTTTTGAAAAGAATCAGATCTGTTTTGGTGATGAAAAAAATTTTGATTTTGGTTTGCCAAAATGCCAGATCTGTTTTGTAGAATTTAGAAAATATGGTTTTTGGAGATAAAAATTTAGATATGTTTTTATTACATAAAATAAAGTCTTTTGGTTTGAAAAATATTAGATCTGTTTTTTAAGAACTAAAAAAAATGTTTTTTTTTGGTTTGTAAAAGATCAAATCTGTTTTATGATAATAAAAAAAAAAGGTTTTTCACAATAGAAAAATCAGATTTGCTTTTTTATATGTTTTAAAAGAATGAAAAAAAGATTTTTTATAAGAAGAGAGTTTCACTCATAATTTAAAATCATGCAACATGAATTAAATAAAACAAACAAAAATACAATCATGTTTTATTTTTTTCTTTATTTCAAAAATCTGCATGTTTTTATTTTTATTTTTAAAATTTTTTTAAATAAAAAATGTTCGGATTTGCATATAATGAAGATACAAACCAGTTTTGATTAAGAAAAATCTAGATCTACATCTAAGGAAGATGCAAATCTATTTTATTTTGAAGAAAAATTCAGATCTACATCTAAGGAAGATGCAGATCTGTTTTATTTTGAAGCTGTTTTATTTTGAAGAAAAATTCAGATCTATATCTAAGGAAAATGCAGATTTGTTTTATTTTGAAGAAAAAGAATTGTTCACATGCAGATTATTGACATTCAAAAAAGAGATTATGACAATCACATAAAAAAAAAAAAATCATGCTTAAAACAAAACAATGATGAACCATTCATGTTATAGATAAAACATTCATCAGCATAAAAAGAAGCATTAAAAAAAAAAAAAAAAAGATATGGTGATGGAAACAACCTCTTGCATGAGCACTCTTTGTTCTTGAGATGATGTTTTAGGGTTCTAAGAAACTTATTTAGTTATCTTTGAAACCTAAAAACCCTAATTTAAGCAGCAAATCTCAGAGAGGATCAGTAAATATTAGCAATTTGAGAGCTTCAAAACGTATCCCTTCTAGAGCGTAAAAAAAAGGTTTGAATTATGAGGTTTAGTCTCTATTTACAAAGGCCATAAGATTCTAAAAAATAGGCACGGACGATTAGAATGTGAATCTGGACGCATCCTTTTGTGAAAAGATCGAAAAGGGTGTGCCTTATAGTCACCCGTCACCCGAAGGCTGTTGGGCCAAAGCCCAAAAGCAGAAAATTCGGCCCAAAAGCAGAAAATTGGCTCTTGGACACCGAATGCTTTTTCGTGTTCGGGTGCCATTTGGACTTCTCTTCTAAGGTTTTTTTACCGGTCCTTACACCTAGAATCTCAAGATCATTTTTATGATATGCAATAAATGAATTAATGCATGTAAAACAGAAACAAATTTATGCATGTAATGCAATCATGATTTTTGGGGTACATGGATGGTCATTCAAGTCATTCTCCTTGATTAAATCATGGGTGAAAAATTGAGTGTCTATAGAGTGTTTTGAAAAGTGAGTATGTAAAAAAAAAAAGTAGATTCTTGTACTACAAGTTTAAAATATATAGAAATTTTTGAACAAGTTGATGTGAATACTCTAATGTAGTAAGAAATAATGATGTTTTGTGTTTTTGTTTTTGTTAGTAGATGATTGCATTATAAACAATGAATTTGTGTTTTTATCTTTGTCTTTGTTTAATAGTATGTTAATATTGAATGAATGCTTATATGATCATTATTTTTTTGTTGCTTATATTTTGGCTCCTTTTAACTCAAAATCTTGGGTCTATTACTGCTCATGTCTATCTACAATGAATGATTATTTAGATGACAGATGACTCCTGTTGATTACAAGGAACGATCTACTCTTTAAGACCAATTCATCCCAAAGAGAAAACTCCTAAGATCATTAAAAATCATATATACATTTTGAATTTTTTTTAATAGTAATTTGGACACTTTTTTTTTTAATTTTTTTTTTTTATGATTATCCCAATATAGTCAAGGAAAAAAATCCAATATTTTAAAATGATAAAATTTACCTCCGTAATCAATGGGCCAAATTTTATTAGTACTAGTAGTAGTATTTTTTTTTTTTTTTTTAAATTCTTCTATGATCTAATATCACCTTTTAATAGTTGGAAATGAAAGCTAAGATAAAATGGTTAAACATTGATCCTTTAAGTTAATTTAAAAATATAATAGTCATACAATATCTGTAAAAAAGAAAAAGACAAATGCAAAAGACAAATATAGAACATTTAAAGAATTTTGAGTGTATTATCATACTTTTAATAATTCTATGTTAATTTTGTTTTTCTTTTTTTCTTTTTTCTTTTTAGTAATTAATAATGGCTTGTTTGAATATCTTATATTTAAATTGATTTTAAATTTATTTATTAATGACCATATATTGCTTATTTACTTATGTCTTTGATTTTTTAATATATATTTTATAGTCACCTTAGATTATGAAGTACCTTAAGCATAACACCAAGCACGGGAAAAAAAACTTATATTCAATCTATGTCAACTAAATTTTTTTTACTTATATTAATTAACATTTTTATTTTTAATTTTGTCTTCTACCTTTTATTTTAATGTTTCCCTTCTTAACTAAAATCTTGCTTCTACTACTTTTTATAATTCCATCATTCAAAATCCTAGTATTTACTGATTTTATTGTTTGAATTAATTTTACGTTCTGGTAAGAAAATTTGAATTTATTTCAAATGAACTTGAACTAAAATTAGTTAATTAGAAATAATTTCTTATAGGCTTAAAAGTAGTTTTAATGGGCTAAAAGTAGCTTAAATTGGAGATACACGTAGCATAAATTAGAACATGTAAAATTTAATTGAAATAACACATGATATAAAGCAAGTAGGGTCTAGATTGGATCATTACTTTGCTTCTATTTTAATACGCTATTTAGATCAATAGACTATTTGATATCTGGTTGGTGTTCTCCGGAAGGGTTGGAATGTTGAGCTAAAACCCATTTGCTAAAAATAAATGTGAACACAATATAGGGTACATCGCCTTATAATTATACAAGAATCCCGTATTGATGACCTTATCTTGTGGGAGCCCCCACAATAATCCATAGGGGGATTGCTTCCTCATCACCTGCAATTGTTTTGTGGGACAAGAATAACTAACTAACGAAAAATAAAATAAAATAAAACTTTGGTAGATCTCTCTCACTCTGTCCCTCTTTGTGAACAGCTTGGATTGGAGAGTTGGCCAATGAATCTCAACCACGAGTGCTCCTAAAGTGTTTTGGGGAAAAGCAACAGACATGGCAACCTGGCTTTTCACAGAGAGAAACAGCAAGGTTTATGTATTTGCAGTTGCGTGCCTTTCGACTCGAGGACCACTTCATGGAATTTTGTTTTTGTTTTGTGTTTTGTGTTTTGTGTGTGTGTGTGTTTCTAATTACCTTAACATGATGCTGATGAATATCTGTAGGTTACAAATTGTAGCAAAACATTTTCACTATTGTCATATGCTGAAATGAAATGCCACACATAATAACTTAAAAATCAATGAAATTGCATCAAAAGCATTATCGCATAACTTGCTTTCCTTTACTAGAAGAATCAAAGTTTGAATCTCAATTATTATAACTATCGAATCATCAATGGGGAAAAAATTGAAGAGGGCCTGGCTTGCTAGGTCCTACTGTCACGATGAAAACACATAAATTTACTTGTTTCCCGCTTTCTGTTCCGTCCCATTTCCACCAATTTCAACCTAGCCCTGTTCACTGATGATAACATATTATAGAATTTTATTTTGAAAATGAATGATATCATGCCCAAGGTAATGCTCCTTTGATCCATTCTGTTCCACCAATTTTAGAAATTAAGGCTATGCAAGACTTATCTCAGAAATCAATATCCTGACAATGGTGCTTGTCTGCCACAATTTTCAAGTTTCTTTATTATAAAAAGTTTTCCTATCCTACAGTTCATGCCTACTCCTTAGGGTGTGAAATATGAATCATGGTGAAATTTATTTCGTTGAAAGATTTAGAGTGGGATCTAGTCATGATCAACAGCATTTTTATCCCTCTTCTATTCCCCTCTATTGATCAGGATCTGCTCAAGAGCTCGAAACCTTCTAAGGATTATAGCTTATAAACTTATTATAAAAATGACAATCACAAGTTTATTGTGACATGTATCCCTATTGATATACCATTTGTACGGTTAAAAACTGTATGTTTATTTATATTGAAGTATATATAAAATTATGTAAGAAACTACATTTTTTATATAAGTTAGGTATTTGTGCTATAAAAGTAATAAGAATATAATACAAGCAAAATGTAGTACAATAGTACACTAAGCCTAAACCCGTTAGGCTTATATTATTGCAATTAAGAGAAATTATTCCGTATATCAAGCCTACTACACCTATTTTTACATAATAGTAGGTTCTATGTGTAATTGACCTTAATGTGAGAGAAGAACAAATATGTTAGGTAATGAATAATTTCACCTGCACTTGCGTGCTTCCATTATAAGTGTCAATGACCTGTAGTTAGAAGTTAGTGCCTGACGACATTGCTGCCTTAAAACTGTTCTATAGTAAATGCAGATTCTTTGCAATATTGTAGTTTAAGCATATATCAAACTTTGAACATGTTTATATCATGAACATACCTTTCTATATATCTAGAGTTAGTTTTCTCTAGCACTTGCCTTTTCAACTCAGTCGGCACATTGTCAACATGATTCGTAGACCAAAACTATTACCAGCATGCTGCCTAATTAATTTCCAGTTAGCTACTTAGACCCAAGTGTTTTAACCATTACATATGCCTTTTTCATGTTCGCTAGCTCCAAATCGTGCTCTACATTATTGTGAAATTTGTCGGGATAACATTTTATGATGGTAATCATTCAGAATTCCACTCTCACCCTTTATTTGTTCTCATTTCCTAATCTTATTATTATTGGCATAATTGGCACTATTATTCTGAAGGGGACATATAAACCAAATTGCAATCATAGTCCTAGCCTCCTAGCTAGCTGCTACTGAACATTATTCTTGTTTATTTCATTCTTCTAATTCCTAAGTAGTCATCAGATTCAGACGTACTATAAAGAGCCACGACCATATTTATTTATTTATTTATAAAGAACATTAAAATTGTAGTAATAATTAGTCATCACGCCTTGAGCAACAAATGGTATATGATGCTATAGTGTGCGTGTATTTCCGTGCCAGAAGAACAGTTGACTTACATAGTCAGCAGTCAAATAACGAAATTTAATATTGGTTTTTATAATCTAATATTGCTTTATTTACTATTTTCGATAAATGAGTAAATGACAACAATAATTATAGGGTTGGGTGGGCTATAATATCTAATTATTCTAGAATAAGAAATTAGCTGAAAACATGATTAGATATTATATTATAAAAAATGGGGAAGATTACTTGTAGGCCTTGGGGGAAAAAAACTATTTTCTTGAGCGGAAAATTTTCACCATTTTTGTAGGTCTTAAATTTAACTCAGCATTATATATACTGTTAGATCTTATTCTAAAATTGGATATGAGTTTATTAGGATCTAGACATTTATACTCCTTTTTTTTTTGTTGGTATGCTAGGCTTTTAGCTTAAAGAGAGTCTCATTTATAATTCTTATTCTTCCATTTACTTATATTTAAGAGTATAATTTTGTAGCCGAAAAAATTATACTCTTAAATCAGTGGATATTATATTTTATTTGTTGAAATCAATGGTGAAGTAGGGGACGTTAGTGATAATTTCAAACAATTATGGCCATTAGCACCATGCAGTTTGATGATTATTTAAATTAATTATTGTGACCATTAAGTTCTTAACAAATATTCTTCTTCAATTGTGAGCATCCATGATTTAAATTATAGAACTTATCTTAGTGGAAGAAACGGTTGTGGTAATGATAGCAAGTATTTCAATGGGCGAGATAGCATACAATTTACAAAGGGTGAGCTTAAATTCATTGGGAGATGGAAAACTACGTAACTTATGAACACAATTACTTTTGTGGGTGAATTCATATATAATGTCACATTCCCGTCTACATTGCTAGATCAAACATAAGCATCACAGAATTTATGAAGACCATTTTCTTCAGCCCTTTGAGTTTCTTGTTTATAGCGAGGGGTCCAAGAAAAGTTGGTTTTGTAGGTAGGCAAGTATAACTATTCCAATTGGCATTTGATGAAGATTGCATATACGAAGGTAAAATTTTAATTTGCACATATATCTACTTTGGGATTATCATTACAAGAACAGTTGTGTTTTCCCATTTGGAACTCAAAACTAGTGATCAGGAGGGAAAACCCAAAAAGAAAAATCATTTTCTTGTAGCCTTTGGCTCAATTTTTAAAACTAATCGAGAATTAACAAAGATATTTTATTTTAGATAGGTAGATAGATAGTGAGGGCCGTAATAAAAAATAATTTTACTACTGAACTATCACTTAAATCCCTAGAAAGACATGGTTAAAAACGCTTTGTAAAGTGTTGGAGCATTTTAATATTAATTACTTAAAATGAATAAATATTACAACATAAATATGAAAATGTGGGAGTGAATATGGAAGATGAGGAGTTAGTGAAAATGTTAAATTCCATATTGAAAAGGAGAGAGACTATTTTATTCTTTTTAATTGTGGTGATTAATGGGCTAATATGAATTGTCTCAAATATTGGGCTAAATACGTGCGAGGGCCACGCCTCAGTCCAAATAGTGTTGTTTAAATTAATAATATTCAGAAGTACTATTCAGTTTCTCTTTTTGTTTTTTCCATTATTATTGTGTTTGCACTAACAATTTTAAGGAGATTCAGACATATAGAGCCTACACAAGAGAAATCAAATGAGCCTGTTGGAAATCTCAACAAGCCTTTTCACTTTAAGGGAACCCACTTCAAGAGGTAGAAAGGAAAGGTCCTCTTCCTACTTGAGTCTTCTCAAAGTCGCTTACATCCTTACTGACAAGAATCCATCTAAGATTTCTATCAATGAGATGAGTGAGGAAGAATTTAGTCTCCATCAAGAAAAAATAGATAAGTATACAAAAGATGAATATAATTGTCGCTCTTATCTTTTGAATTGTCTTGCCAATCATTTCTATGATTATTATGATACAACTTATAATTCTGCTAAGAAAATTTGGAAAGCTTTACAAAGCAAGTATGATACTGAGGAGGTAGGTGCAAAGAAGTATACTGCTAGTAGAATTTTCCGTTACCAAATGGTGGATGGAAAATCAATGGTGGATCAAGCACAAGACTTCCAAATGATTGTGGCAGAATTGAGATCCAAAGGCATAAAGATTGGAGACAATTTGGTGGTAGATGGTATAATTAACAAACTACCATAATCTTGGAGGGAGCTCCAAAAGACTTTGCGGCACAAACAAAAGGAGACATCCTTGGAGACTTTGATCACACGCATCCGTGTGAAGGAGAAGGCTAGAGGACAAGATGCACTCATGACACAAGAGAGCAATGGTAATTCCACCACAAAGCTAATCTTATTTCAGCCAATAATAATATGCCCAAAAATCATTTTCCTAGAATTGTTCAATTGAAGCCTAAAAAGAGAGCCTTTAAAAATAATAATAGACCTCAAGGAAGGGGAAACCCAAATAAAAATTACAATAAGAACCAATGACCCCCTTCACAAGATCAATTTAATAGATCTACTTGAGTCTTCTCAAAGTCACCTACATCTTTACTGATAAGAATCTATCAAAGTTTCTACCGATGAGATGATTGAGGAAGAATTTAGTCTCCATCAAGAAAAAATAGATAAGTATACAAAAGATGAATATAATTGTCGCTCTTATCTTTTGAATTGTCTTGCCAATCATTTCTATGATTATTATGATACAACTTATAATTCTGCTAAGAAAATTTGGAAAGCTTTACAAAGCAAGTATGATACCGAGGAGGCAGGTGCAAAGAAGTATACTGCTAGTAGAATTTTCCGTTACCAAATGGTGGATGGAAAATTAATGGTGGATCAAGCACAAGACTTCCAAATGATTATGGCAGAATTGAGATCTGAAGGCATAAAAATTGGAGACAATTTGGTGGTAGCTGGCATAATTGACAAACTATCGCTATCTTAGAGAGAGTTCCAAAAGACTTTGCGGCACAAACAAAAGGAGACATTCTTGGAGACTTTGATCACACGCATCCATGTGGAGGAGGAGGCTAGAGGACAAGATGTATTCATGACACAAGAGAGCAATGGTAATTCCACCACAAAGGTAAATCTTATTTTAGCCAATAATAATATGCCTAAAAATCATTTTCCTACAAATGGTCAATTGAAACCTAAAAAGAGGGCCTTTAAAAATAATAATAGACTTCAAGGAAGGGGAAACCCGAATAAAAATTACAATAAGAACCAATGACTTCCTTTACAAGACCAATTTAATAGATCCTGTTTTGTCCGTGGCAAGAGTGGGCATATTGCTCGATTTTGCAAATTTCGGAAACGTGAATTTGTCCCACAGGCTAACGTAACCAAAGAACCTTTAGTGACGATGATTACAAACATCAATATGGTACAATATGTTGAAGGGTGGTGGGCAGATTCTGGTGCTAATAGGCACGTCTGTTATGACAAAAATTGGTTCAAATTGTACACTCCTTTTGAAGAAGAAAAAACTGTTATGCTTGGTGACTCTAGTAAAACCAAGGTTCTTGGAAGTGATGAGGTTGAATTGAAATTCACTTCTGGACGCACGCTAACATTGAAAGATGGTCTTTACACTCTGTCCATGAAGAAGAATTTGATGTCAAGTTTTTTGCTTAATAAGGCTAACTTCAAGCAAACAATGGAATCTAATAATTATGTAATCACTAAAAATGGATTATTTGTGGGCAAGTGTTATGCTTGTGATGGAATGTTTAAATTGAATGTTGAGAATAATAAGGCATCTACCAGTTCAGTTTATATGCTTTCTTCTACTAATTTTTGGCATGCTCGTTTGTGTCATATAAATAGTAGATATGTGGGAATCATGAGTAGTTTAGGATTAATTCCAAGACTGTCAAAGGATTTTGAAAAATGTGAAACTTGTAGTCAAGCTAAGATTACAAAAAAGTCTCATAAAAGTGTTGCAAGAAATACTGAATTGCTTGAGTTAATTCACTCCAATTTATGTGAATTTGAGGGAATTTTAACTTGTGGAGGAAATAGATATATTATCACTTTTATTGATGATTTCTTAAAATATACAACAACTATTTATTTGTTGAAAAATAAAAGTGCTGCTTTTGAAAAATTTCAAGATTTTTTAAAATAAGTTGAAAATCAATTCGGTAGAAAAATAAAAAGAATAAGAAGTGATAGATGCCGTGAGTATAAATCAAGTGCATTCAACTCATTTGTTTAGTCTTTGGGAATTATCCATGAAACTACTGCACCATATTCACCTGCTTCTAATGGTGTGACTGAAAGAAAAAATAGAACTTTAATTGAGTTAACAAATGCCATGTTAATTGAATTTGGTGCACCTTTACATTTTTGGAGTAAAGCTATTTTAACTGCATGTCATGTTTTGAATAGGGTGCCATATAAAAAGTCACGTATTACACCTTTTGAGATATGGATAGGACATAAGCCAAATTTGGGATATTTGAGAGTATGGGATTGTCTTGCTTATGTAAGGCTTATTGACCCTAAAATACCTAAATTAGGTATAAGAGCTACTACCTGTACTTTTCCTAGTTATGCGATTAATAGTGCAGCCTATAGATTTTTTGATCTTGAAAACAAAATAATTTTTGAATTTGGTGAAGCAATTTTTCATGAAGAAAAATTTCCTTTTAAATTAAAAAATAGTGGGGGTGAAGAAAATATTTTGTTACAACCTAGTTCTTCTTCACATCTACAAAATCAAGAAAATTTTGAAATGAAACCTAGAAGAAGTAAAAGAGCTATAGTTGAAAAGGATTTTGGTCCTGATTATTATGTTTTTAACATTGAGGAAAATCTCCAAAATTTAAAAGAGGCTTTAACATCACCTAATACTATATTTTGGAAAGATGCTGTAAATGATGAGATGGAATCTCTAATTTCTAATAGAACTTGGAAATTAGTAAATATTCCACCGGGTTGTAAGACCATATGTTGTAAATGGGTCCTTAGAAAAAAATTGAAACCGGATGGATCAATAGATAAGTTTAAAGCTAGACTTGTTGCAAAAGGCTTTAAACAAAAAGCTGATCTTGATTTCTTTGATACATTTTCTTCGGTAACAAGAATTACATCTATTAGATTATTAATTGCTATTCTGCAATTTTTTATTTAAAAATTCATCAAATGGATGTAAAAACTGCTTTTCTAAATTGGGACTTAGAGAAAGAGATTTATATGGATCAACCTGAAGGTTTTGTAGAGCCTGGACAAGAAAGCAAGGTATGTAAGCTTACAAAATCCCTAGATGGATTAAAACAAGCACCTAAGCAATGGCATGAAAAGTTTGATTCCTACATGATTGAGAATGGTTATAAATTAAATGAATGTGATAAATGTATTTATTCTAAATCATGGAATAATTTACATGTTATTATTAGCCTCTATATGGATGATATGTTGATTTTTGGCTCTAATATGCATGTTATAAATGAGACAAAAAATATGCTTAAAAGCCATTTTGATATGAAAGATCTTGGTGAGACTAATTTTATTTTGGGCATGAAAATTACAAAAACATGTGATGGAATATTTCTTGATCAACCACATTATGTTGAGAAAATATAATTTTCATGATCACAAAAGTGTAGCTATTTCTTTTGATTCTAGTGTTCATTTATTTTCTGTGAATAATGATGATGAGATTTTTAATCAGAAGGATTATGCTAGTATCATTGGTAGTTTGCGTTATGCTACTGATTGTATTAGACCTAACATTGCATATGTAGTAGGAGTGCTTAGCAGATTTACTAGCAAGCCTAATAAAGATCATTGGCTAATTATTGAGCGAGTTATGAGATATTTAATTGGTATAAAAAACTATGGCTTATTTTATAAAGCGTACCTTATTGTGATTGAAGCTTTTAGTGATGCCAATTGGAATACTTTGTCAGGTGATTCTCTCTCTACCATTGGTTATATTTTTACCTTAGGTAGTGATGCTATTTGTTGGAAATCTAAAAAGTAAACAATAATTGCTAATTCAACAATGGAAGCTGAATTAATAGCATTAACTTCAGCTAGTGAAGAGGAAAATTGGCTTAGAGATTTGTTATATGAAATTCCACTTTGGGAAAAGCCAATTCCACATATCTTAATTCATTGTGATAGCACTACCGTAATTGGTAGAGTTAAAAACCGTTACTACAATGGTAAATCCAGACCTATAAGAAGAAAGCACAGTACCGTGCGATCTTATTTGAATAGTGGCATCATAATTGTGGATTATATTAAATCTAATGACAATCTTGCAGATCCATTTACTGAGGCCTTGGCAAAAGATAGAGTCTGGAATACATCGAGGGGGACGGGATTAAAGTCCATAGAATCATGAGCCATGTATGAGAATACCCAACTCAAGGACCAAAGATCCCGAGAATTGGGTTCAATGGGAAAAACGAATCATACGATGGTCATAAGAAATGCACAATTTACTTTTTTTTTTAATTATTTATTTTGTAAATAATTTTTTAATTGTTCATCCCTATGATGTAAGTACAATTATCTTGTAATGTGGAGAGGTTGAGTAAAAACTCTTAATGAAATTTGTAACTCATATGAGTGGGGTGTCAGAATTACAGGAGCACCCTTGACAAAATTTCACCTATGTGAGTGTGGGGATGGGGTCGCTCCCTATTATGGTGTATTTTATTCACTCATGAAATCGGGATCAACACACGGCCGTGAAGTGCTAGCTATAAAAGCTCATGTCAACACCTAGGTTGTTATGTGTAAGCAGTGACGCTTAATTTCCCTAAAACAGTCCAAGTTCAAGTCGGAGACTACTATGACTTTGGAGTTGAGATCACTGCTTTACTAAGTGAAGGTTCAATGCAAAGTACACCTTCATGATGCATAGTGACTCGTCTTTACCTAGTAATCTCTCTCTAACCAATATATATATATATATATATATATATATTAAAATGAGTGGGGGATTGTTGGAGCATTTTAATATTAATTAATTAAAATGACTAAATATTACAACATAAATATAAAGATGTGGGAGTGAATATGGAAGATGAAGAGTTAGTGAAAATATTAAATCCCACACTGAAAATGAGAGAGATTATTTTATTCTTTTTAATTATGGTGATTAATGGGCTAACATGAATTGTCTCAAATATTAGGCTAGATACGTGCGCAAGGGGGAGGTGAATGGTGGAGATATTTGGGCTTGAACACTTTATGCAGATGTTGTTCTGGCCATATGACACTTGTTGGGCTGTTGTATCATGGAGGAGACAAGTCAGAGAAAGTTGCGCCTCAGTCCAAATAGTGTTGTGTAATTTCTCTATTTAAATTAATAATATTCAGAAATACTATTTAGTTTCGCTTTGTGTCATTTCCATTATTATTGTGTTTGCAACAACATAAAGGATGGTAATTACTTGATCAAAATTTTAAACTTTTATGTTTTCACAAGTCTACATTGTAAAACTAATTGCTGTACTGGCATGTTAGGCAGCAAAGACAAAGCAATGATGCATAGGCGCATTAAACATGCTGCCTGCCGTTGACCCATCAATAACATTTGAGTTATGTTTATATATGATTACTATAACGAATTAAAATTAATTCACATTATATAGAGCCATGTACGAAGAATACTGTGCAATGTGCATACCACAACAAAAATTAAGAGGGCATAAAAAAACTTTGTTAGCAATGATAGTGACGTGTTAATTACTAAAATACTCATTAATTTGTAAAGTTGTTTTCAAATGATAGAAGAACCCTTTACCATACAAATCTTATATACATGATAGACTGAATCTCAAACCTCTTCCTTAATTAATAGGGAGGAGAAATATCACTATGCTACAAGGTCATTAGTCTATTAAGGCTTTATTTTGCAGTTAATTTTTTAGTTTATTTGATTAGGTGTACAGTTGGATGATCTTTAGTAATTACTTATTTCATTATTTTTTGAAACTATTGTAGAAATTAGGAAAAATATTTTTGACATGAATCCTGCCAAATAGGTTCAAAAAACTCAAAAAGCTGGTTTATATATATATATATATATATATATATATTTTTTTTTAAAAATACAAATTTGAAAACCTCACCTTTTTTTTTTTTTTTCAATATACGTTTAGGAACAGCTTATTCAGTTTCAGCAAAATAAGCTATTCAGTTTTAGTATCCGTTTGTTAAAAGTACTGTAGATAAAAGTAAAAGTTAGCTGAATAGTGCAGTGAGACTCATAAATAGTAACAAAAATAAGCTAAAAGTAGAGATAAGCTAAAAAATTCAGCTCATCCCAAATACACACTTAAAGTGAAATTTTACTTTTACGTACGCAACTTATTTTTTTAAATAGAGTAAAAACAATGAAAATAATTTCATCAAAATACGCCATAATTAATTATAAACAAACAAATTTCATTAGCACACTTTCCTTCATTCAATGGAAGTTGTTAAAGTAACTAGAAGAGTTCGAAGTAGGCGGTGGAGGTTGTCTGGAACAAGAAGAGGCAAGGTCGAAAAACTGCCTAGCGTGCCCTAGCCACCATGAGATTCAGGTGGGATACCAAAAAGTGAAAAATGAATGATACATAGAAGGTTGCGAGGTCTTAAATAAAAGTGTGATGTGAGCAAAGTGTTTCTAGCTAATTCTGCAACAAACAAAAAGCTCTTACATTTTTTTTAATCACGTGCTAAAATGTTAGTACCTGCAAAAGAGAGATGGATTATATATTATTAGGTCCTCTCTAATCATATGCTTTGAAGACAGTGATAGATAATTAATATTTGATGTCATAAATTAATGCTTGTCTGCCGCGTGTTATTGCGCATGTACTTACAAACTGAAAACCAAACTGAAACATTCCTCAACTTTCTCTATTTTTCTCTCTGTCACCACACTTCACACACCAGATGATTTCAGGTAAGCTGTCTTCTTTCATTTTATTTTATCTTGCTTTTCCTTTTTGGTCAATGGTAGCTAGTTTGACTTAGTTTAACTAATACAAACACAATAACAATAAGATTGATAATAATTGAGAAATGCAATGCAGCCATTTATGGTCACATAATTTATCATTTACAACCATAATTGGAGGGCCACAACTAATTCTTTTCATATATTGTTGCTTCTCTTTCAGTTTCAGAGGTATTCAATATTTTTTGTCATTGTTACAAGGTATTTATAAATATGTAGTTTGAGAGTATAATAGTACCTGTTTTATGGTTACATAAAGCATTTTGGTTTCAATCTTCAAGCTAGGAAAGCAGCAGCCAAGAAAGGGTTGTTGTGACCCTACCATCTTATTCTCATAGTGAGCAAAATTTGCAATGTTCTGCTAGATTGCCAAAAGCTTTCTATCAGCTTAAACAATCTGATCATCCACAATTTTCCATTTAGGAATAATGAAAAATGGAAGCACAAGTCAAGATGTCATTCATGCCAATAATCAATATGAAGATGGTAAACAGTCACCTTTCGTGGTGTACACCAATTGATGTTTTATAGACAAATAAAAATTATTGGTCTGAAACGTATGGCCTCGTACTGATATTGCCAAAGCTTTACGCCATACCCTTTCTAGATTCTAGGTAAAAGACCTGGTCCAGTGACCCAAAAATAGATTGCCACATTCTAATAAAGTTGTAATAAATAGGTTTATGAAAGCATAAATTTCCTTCTTTCTTTCTTTTTTAAATAAATTATTTTGCATTCATCCAAAAGAAAAAGAACAAGTGAGGTTCAACTCACTGGACAACCACTTGTCATTCGTCACTGAGAAAAGCAAACACGTAGATATGTCTTTCTTGTTTACTTATATATCTAACGCCCAGTTGTGACTATGGTTCGATAAAAATTAGAAGTCAAGTTTTGCATTTAGGGAAGGTAAATACAACAATAACAAGCTGCCTTAATCCCAAAATTTATAGTCTTATTCCATTTTGAGTGTTCTATTTTATATTTCACAAATCATGATTTGTCAATTTGTTTTCTTATACAATAGTCAATTTAAAATAAAAAAAAAATCAAACACATGACATACTATAATTTATCTAGTAAAAGTGAAACATTCAAAGTGAGGTTGAGGATTTCTATTAATTAAATAAGGCAGGTGAAATTAAAGAGTCACCACCTACGAGGGTTTGAATAATCTTAGTTTTTGAGCATGTATATATAAGGCGATAATGATAGTTTTGGCTTCTTTGCCATACCTTGTTGGGCATATATTCTCAATCTTATCTCCAAATTATTATATAACTCCAAATGTCAAATAGAAGTTGTAAATATTAGTTCCCTTTCCTTCATCTTTCTCTTTTTTTCTTCTGATTTTATGACTATTTTTTTTTTCTTGTAGTATTATGTTCGTGCCATGCATTGTGCGATGCATGCATTAGTTTTTATTTGATAAAAAAGAAAAATATATTTCAAAAATATTATTGAAACTTTAGTGAGCCACTTAAAATTGCAATGAAGTTTCATTTAAATTAAAATGATCAAAATGCAAACATATATCAAGTTACTGGGCATAAAGATGGTATGTAAAGCGTAAATTTTATTATATTAAAATAGTTAATTACTATGGTAGATGATCAAAATAATTAAAATAAAATATAGATTACATTTTAAAATTGTTGAATTTTTTTTTTTAAAATAAAATTTTACTTTGGAGTGGAATTTTAAATTTCTTAAAATTTAGTTAATAGAGTTTTACCTAAACTTTTGGAGTATAATTTTAAATTTATTGAAACATAGTTAATAGCATTTTACTCAAAGTGAATTATCCTAATTAATGAAAATTTAACCATATTTTACAGAGATAAGATGACCACTGGGCACAGCTGCTAGACCCAATTTTTATCATACAGGTATATGATTTCCTAGACTTGGTTGCCTTAATGTTTTTTTTTTTCCTTGAAATTAATTGACTTTGTTGCTTGTTGGATTAATGGAGTGAGATAGATTGGAAGTGGGTAAAAAAAATTTATATTGGATGAATATGGAGATTAATATTTAATTTTTTTTACTTGAAATTAATTGACTTCGTTGCTTGTTGGATTAATGGGGTGAGAATCTCCATCTTCATCCAATATAAAATTGGAAGTGGGTAGAAACATTTTACATTGGTTGAATATGGAAATTAATATGTAAGCTTGTTCTGGACATAAGGTGCGTATCAAGGTGTATCTTTAAGTTGTGAGAATATAAACGGGAATCAAAAAAATTATGCTTTTGTCATTTCAAAGAAAAAGACTTTTTAAAGCAACATCATATACATTTTCTTTCAAATAATATGAATATGTATCAATAACTTTAAAAAAATTTGAGAAAAAGAATACTGAGTTTATAAATATAAGACATAAGTCATGTCCATTATCTATAAGAAATATTTCAAAACATATATCAAAATCTAATAGATCGGATAATTATCATTCTAAACATGATAAATAACAGTAAGCAAATTATGACCGGCTAGTTTATAATAACTTTATGAGAAAAGTTAACAGATGCTTTAAAGGTATGATTTAGGGTATGTTTGGATACTGCTTATTTGTTGAAAACTGAAAATTTATTGCTAAAAATATTGTAACAAAATAATTTTTAAAGGTGTGAATAATGTTGTGAGACCTAAATTTACCTAAAAGGCTGTGTTTTGCTGAGTTTGGTGGAAAAGTAAACAATACTCACGAGATTTACTAAAAAATGCAGAACGCACGGATTGGGCAAAACGCCAAATCCAAACGCACACTTAATAAATATTTTTAAAAAATTTTTATAAAAAAATAATAATAATTAATTATTTTAACAATTTTTTATACATTCTATAAAAGTAATATTAAAACTTAGGTAAAGAACCTAACTTTATTACTTTTGTAGGAGAAGCCGCTCATAGAGTCACAGGCATGAGTCATGAGCATAGGGGCTTGAAAGTTGGAAGGGTGCGAGTAAGAATAGTTGCAAATTTAATAGGACCTTTTTGAGGAGTTGGCCATCCTCAGTTGAACGTGGGGAACCGAAACAATAATGAGTCTATATCAGCAATCATTAAAACGACCCCATCAGTTGTTGGGTTTTAGCTCACCACTTGCGCTGATGAAGTTTTGTTAATTCTAACCTTTATGGTCATTGATGCGGAACGAAACAAAAAGAAATTTTGTTAACAAAGCAATGTTTATATATAGGCCTAGACTTTTCATGTTTTCTTTTGTTTCCAAATAAAATAACTGTACTTTAGGTATGTTAGTTCTATAAATTATTAAATTAATGGTTGCGTTGCATTTTTACCATTTAAAATTGGTTTTGTTTTTTAAAATATGTTTATGTACATTAATATGCTAATTTGTGCCTTTTTAGGTGCATATAATATTGGTCTTCATTTTAACAATAAACAACTGTCCAACATTTATTTTTAATTTTTAAAAACTTCTTAACCCTCTTTGAATTTGTTGGAAGATCACAATTCAGCTTCCTATAATTGCTTTAAAAATAGGCTCACGAGCGCAAAGCCTTTTGACTATAAAAAGACTTAAGTTTGTCTTTCTTATTACCAATTAGTTTTAAGGTAAAGTGGCACCGCTGTCATTTGATAGAATCTATGTTTGATACATTGTTAGTAAATTATAAGCTATCATATAAATATTATAGATATACAACTTGATAATAAAGTACATATGACATTCGTTCCATGATGATTGTTTTTTATTATTAAATTAATATATCAATTAATTTTTAATGTAAATAATGATTGAATTTTAAATTTCTAATTCAATAATAAAAATATTTACCAATTGAGATATCTATAACCCACAAAATTTACCAATGTGTATTTACGTATTCTGCAATTCTCCAATCAACTTAATAAAACACAAACTTATTATTTCCCATTATTAGGAATAATTAAGTTGATAGATATATGTTGGATTTCCATGCGAGCATATGTGGTAGGGACAAGATGACAATTGGATCACGTGTAAGACTTTTGCTTCACTTCTTGTTACGAACAAATCACAAGTAACAACAATCTCAATTTCAATCTTAACCCTAGGGCGAGGAACCGGCCCGATACGAAGGAAAAAAAGGTGAAGGTAGAGCCTAGAAGTGGCTTAACTTAACTTAACTTGACGGCACGTGCAAGCACCAAACACATCACTACACGTGGCAATCCAACAGGGCTTCAGCTTCACTGGCAAAAAAGGGAGAGTGGGACCCAAAACCAAACGGAGATAACGGGGTGGACCCCACTTTGCACAACCGGCCTGCACCCAAAATTGTGAGCCTAATGATCGTGGGCTAGCCCACGCCGGACCATTAGCCGCCACGTACTCGGTCCTTAACATCATTCCGTTCGATCAGTGGGACCCTCTTTCCACCACAGCCCACAGAATAAACCACACAAACACTGTCACAGTCTCAGTCTCAGTCTCTCATATTTCACTTCGGCTTCTTCATCTCTCTTGGCTTCGCTTATGAATAGCAAAAACTAAGCCAAGCTTATCATTCACTATTATATAAATTTCTTTCTTTCTCTTATACTATTTTAAAAAAAAGTAGTATTTGGAGAAGTGTCCCATTCGTATAGTCTAAGGTCGGTTTGAGGGGTCCAGCTTGTGAAAGCTTTGTAAAAGAGTATAAAAATACAGGAAGTAATAAGTTTTTATGATTATCATATTGCGGACCAACCAACCAGAGGCCGCGTGCAATTGCTGGTGAGGGCTCAGGGATATCATTTTTTATTATTTTTTTAGTATTTTAAATAATTTATTGCTAAAACCTTAAAACGCATTCTTCAGAAATACATTATTAATTAGCTGCACTTTTAGTGGGCTCGAGCTGGGTCTGTGTGTGTGTGGGTTGTTAACATTTTTTAGGGATGGACGTGTGAAGCTGTGGCTAAAAAAACAATACACAGTGTTGGCCAACTTTAGAAATAGAAAGTTGATGAATTTGTGGTGCAACACGGTTAAGGAAAGGGTAGGTCTTGTTACACTGACAATACACAGATATTTCTGGCTTGTAAATTGTAATAATTCCACGCGCTTCCTGTTCTAGCTTGTTTGACACAATATATAAAGCTTGTTTGAGTTAGTAATAACCAAGTTAAACTGCAATTATTAGTTAAATACTCTAGTGTTAAATACTCAAGTGTTAAGGCAAGATTACATTGGCGTATACTATTATCTCGTATTATCTCATCTCATGGGGATATTTAAAATTGTGTATGTGACTACTGGTTCGTTATTAAAGACGGTTTTAGATTTTATTTGTGGGAAAACTTATAGGGGTGAATGTTAATCCAAATTGTGTAATTATTAACAAACATAATGAAAAAAGTTTTTTTTTTTTTTTTTTTTTGGTAGATGAGATTTGAACCCAAAATCCTATTAAGAAAAAAGAGATTTTAACCAATGTCTTGAACTAACTAAAACTCAAGATAATGAAAAATTATTAATAAATTATATGACGTCAATTTTATCCTATGAAATGTCATTCATCAGGTCTCATATTCAAAATAAACTCATTCCTTTTTAATTCAAGAATTTACTATGAGCACATGGGTCAAAGTGTAAATTTGTACCTCTCATCTTAGGATAAAGTTTTCCTCCTAGTTGGGTTGAAAGAATATTCTCTAACCCATTTCATAAGACCATGAATGTGTATTAAATCATTTAAACACAAATCACATAATTATTTTCAAAAGTCTTATAGTTTAATTGATACTTTTTAGTATTTTCAATAGAGGTCACTAAGGTTCAAATCAGCCCTCCTCCATTGTTGTAACAATTAATTATTAAAAAAAAGTTACATAACTATTAAATAAGTCACAAGACTTAAAATATTCATGCATATTTTTTTAAAATTTTTATTTTGTAATTTGATAATTGATGAAGGAGGATTTAAATCATGCGCGTCTCCGTTAAAAACATTAAGAAGTGGCTGTTGAGCTATATGGCTCTTGATGTATACACAAATCATTTTCTTCAAAATAAATGAGATTTAAAACAAAATTGGATTTGGAGAAATGAGACATCCAATTATTTTCCATGTGAATTATTATTCCTAACATTATCTCGTTTATTTTTGTTGGGATCACAATTCAACTCCCTATGACTACTCTAAAAGTAGGCTTACAGTGCATGATATTAAATGTCATAAAAGACTTGATTGTATGTTTTTTTTTATCATCAAATAATTTTGAGGTGAAGTAACACAGTTTGTGGTCAAACGATTTTGATTCCCCCTTTCTTTTTCTTTTTAAAACAAGCTAACCAAACAAAAATTATTATTGAAAGAAAATTATAAGGGTAATCTAGAAGGGCTAATATGCCTATAACCCCCTATTATCATCATTATGAATCTGATCGACCGTGTGCACCACGCGGTGTAAATTGAAGCGGAAAAATCTTAGAAGGAGAGAGAAATGTGTAACTTTTGGCGGGAGGATGTTCATCTCAACCTCAAGGTCACCACCAAAATATCACACATTGATTACCTATCATCATCACAATATTACATTAATGTCAATAAATTTCTTTAAGATACTTTTTAGTCTCGTGTCAGTCAAGTCCTTTTTAAGTAGTCCCAACTCATCCACACCGTTTGATCTTCTTACATTCATCACTCTCTCTCTCTCCGGCAACCTCAAAGAGCAGAACATTCTTTTCTGGTCTTTATCAGTTGCTGGTGGGAGGTACTGGAGGTTGTCAATCCCTCTCTCTCTCTTGAGCCATTTTAGCGCCTCCCTTTTTTTGGCGCAAAGCTTTTGCAGCAATCAAGCTTGTACTTAAAAGATAAGGAGAGAGAAATGATGAGAGGGATGGATTATTAGGGCATGTGCTTCTTGTTGTTTTTGTTTTTGTCTTTGCTTCCTATTTAACCCTATCACTTCTCTGTATTTCCATTCCAAATACCTTTCCTTTTTTTTCTTTTTCCTCTTATACTTTCTTTTTCTTTCCTCGGGATCTGATCTCTCTCTCTCTCTCTCTCTCTCTCTCTCTCTCTCTCTCTCTCTCGACAACTACCAGACAGTTCTCGAGGGTACTATCGTTTGAAGTTCAGTGCAATTCCCGAGGATCACTTTTGTTCTATCCTACCTTTCTTGTCCCTCTCTTTCTTTCTGTGTTTTTTTGTCAGGTTCGGTGGGCTGTGTGAAAAAGTTTAAAGCGAGAGTGACGAAAGCTATCTTAAAGTCTTCTGTCTTTAAGCTGTCTGGTGGATACGAGGTTGGGTTCTACCAGATCGGTGAAGGTTGTGCTGTTGGAAGATTATCAAGGTTGTGTGGCTTTTGTGAGCTTTTCTTTTTCTTCTTCTTCTTGCATGCCATTTGGGCTTTTTATTTTATTATTATTGTAATTTATTCGGATCCTTCTTTGTGTGAATGTTTGTGGGATGATCGTTTCATGTGAAAAAACCTAAAGAGAGTGGACGCTTGTGGTTGTGGGTTTTTTCAGCTGGTTATGGAACGGTTTGAGTTTGACCTTAAAGCTTCAGTTTTGAGATTTACTTTCATTGATAATGCCAATTGACACTATTCTATTTCACTCTTTTCCCTCTGATTCTTCAGATTTTTCGTATAGGATCTCTAGATAGATGAAAATGCAAGAATTCGTTCTAATTCTATAAGTCTTTTTCTAGAGTTGAGTTGAGTTGTTTTGCATTTAGATCTCAGTTTATGTGTATATGAATTTCTTAACTCTAAAATCATGTGATAGAGGTGACAGGAATATGGGTAGTTTGCTTAGAATTATCCAGCATCTTGTAGAAGAATTTCAAAATCATGATGTTTTTCTGCATTATTATTCATTCTTTGCACTTTTTCTTAATCTTGTTTTTTGTGTACTTTTATTGAATCAGAGATGAATATCATAGTTGCATTGAATATCAATGAAGATGCAACAAAGTATCATCTTGTCTACCAAATGTTCAATCTTTTCTATGATCTGATATGATACCCTTGTTATTTTCATAATAAATTCCTCTTTATATTTCACTGGTTGAAGAATAATTTTTTAGTGATCCATGCCTATATCAAGCTTACCTTTTATGTCTGGAATGGAGCTTTATGCATATACTCGCCTAAAGAAAAACCTAACTTCATTTTTATCTAGATTAATTAATAAAGAGTTAGTCCTCATGCAAAAATATATCAATAGTAATAACTTGCGAGTGATTGATTAATATGTACATAAAAAGTGGTTTATTTAGATTTTCTATTTAAACAATTTTTCTTTCAAATCTAAAGTTAGCTGTTTGTCTCACTTTTACAATCAATGACGCTATATGTTATACAAGAACAACATTAATTTCACTCACATTTCATCATGTTATCCTTAGAGTGGTGTAAGAGAAACTTTGTTTTGCATACTACATAAGTTGGCTATTTTTTATTATTATTAAATCAAAGAGCTATGGTGATCTATATCATGGTTAATTACAAAATGGATGATTTACAACATATGTTAAAGAGAAATTTATTGTCATTGATTTGTAGTAGTTGTAATCCATTGAGAAGATAAATTTGAGTTGATATATGGTATATAATTACGGTCATGATGTGCTTTCTATAAAAAGAAAGTTTTTGGTTTTTTTTTTTTTTTTTTTTAATAATAAATGGTTAGACATAAAAGAAGTTTGCAATCTAGTATAGAATGATCAAAGCAACGAGATACATTAATAGAATGAAGATTAATTCTTAGTTTCAAATCCTTCAATTGAACATGGAGGTAGCTTTACTGTAATGCACCACAAAAAGTATGATGAACATGGTAATTCTTCACGTCATACTAGTCTTTATATTCATTTATTTGTAGAACTTGAAATCTCCTGTTCAATTCTGATACTAATCAAAATGAATTATAAGCCTTATATTAATCAAAAAGAATTGTAAGCCTTATATTTTGTGTTAGGAATGGATATACATGATTCTTGTAGTACTCATCCCGATTACAAACCCTTTATAGAGGCTGACATATTTATTAAAAAAAAATATTTTTGATTGATTTCCCAGCCGTAGGGGGTCATGTTAGATGTTAGCCATGAAGCATTTTCATATAATGTTAGGTCGTTTTCTTTGTATAAGCTGTTTTGAGACAGTAAAAATTGAATACCAAAAGAACTTTTTATTTGTCAAGTTTAACAATTTTTGTTGAAATAATTGGATTGTTATTACCATTCTGGATAAGATTCACATCAGTGCTTCAAAAGTATATCAAATTAATTGTCATTGGCTATAATGATTAATTCTTCTCTACTTTGGATGTGAAGAAATCAAACCTTCTTTTTGGTTGGCCATGGTCTAACATAATTTTTTCTGTCATCATATTGTTGCCGTGTTTGCTTAATTAGGTCCATGTGACACTACATGCCAAAAAACAAGTCCATGTGACACTTAAGCAATATGATCTATCTCCATAATTTGACAAAAGATTTTGTTTCCTAATCAATTGGACATGTTAAACATCAGGAGCAATAATTTTTTCTCCAATGTTTTTGGGCTAAATCATTTTTACTCGAATGATTGATGCGTGCAATTAATCTAGTTTTAAATCTGCCTTTTTCTCTCACAATTTGAGAGAAGCTTTAAAAGTTGAGTCAATAGTAGCTTTTTTAGGGTTTTGGCTAGTGTTTCATTTTATACTTTATCAATTACAATATGTCATGTAAATGACATTTTTCTTTATGAAAATAAAATATAAAAAAAAATGCGGTAAGCTATAATTGGTGAATTATAAAGTAGAATACTTGAGATCGAAGATTTGTATTCAAGTAACATTTATTATTGTTTTTGATTCTTGATACCTGCAATTAATCCATCAATGTTATATATGTTTTTTTTTTCCGAGTAAATGTTATATATGTGTGTGTTTTTTGTTTCCCTCTCTCTCTCTCAATTTCAGTGAAGCTTTAAAAGTTTAGCCAATTGTCTCTTCTTTAGGGTTTGGCATATTAACATTTATTACTATTTCTATGCTTCTATTTAGATTTCTAACTTTGGAATTGGGACAGTTGTTCACAATAGTGTACTTTTCCACCTTTTACATTCTTCTACAACAAAGGTTGTATGGCTGATAGCATTTACCATGTAAAAAAAATGCAGGTTTCAAGTTCTTGAGAAAATATGAATGCCTTTTCACATGTTCCCCCAGGCTTTAGATTTCATCCAACAGATGAAGAACTTGTTGATTATTACCTCAGGAAAAAGATTGCTGCTAAAAGGATTGATCTAGATGTCATCAAAGACGTTGATCTATACAAAATTGAACCTTGGGATCTTGAAGGTATTGCCATGCATGAATCCTCTAATAATGGTTATTAAAGTTTGAAATGAAATTTGAAAACAGTTTAGATGATCATATATATATCAGCCATTCATATTGACTATTTGCTAATTTGGACAGAGTTGTGCAAAATAGGAACTGAAGATCAGAATGAATGGTATTTCTTCAGCCATAAAGACAAGAAGTATCCAACTGGAACTCGCACTAATAGAGCTACAAAAGCAGGATTCTGGAAAGCTACGGGAAGAGATAAGGCTATTTACGCTAGGCATAGCCTTATTGGCATGAGAAAGACTTTAGTGTTCTATAAAGGACGAGCCCCTAATGGTCAAAAGTCAGATTGGATCATGCATGAGTATCGACTGGAAACAAATGAAAATGGAGCACCTCAGGCAAGTCTTAATTACCTTTTTCTTTCCTGGACTCCAACTGAAATTTGTTTAATTACTTAATTAGTCTATAAAATTTTAAATACAACATTATCAAGAGTTAGTAATTTCTACAGCCTTAATGCAAAAAAATAAAAAATTCTACAGCCTAAGTAAATTACAATCTATAGTGTCACGAGAATCTCAATATTATTGTCTCCATTAATGGAGATAATTTTTTTTTTTTTTGAAAAAGTAAAACAAAAACTATATGACAGTAAATTGGTTTTGAGCATCTTTTATAATGACCTATTCTCATATGATATGATACACTACTCACACATCCATAGGGCATAGGGAAATTATATTTCCAAGGTCAATAGCACTTCCTATAATCTTTTATAGAGTAAATTATATCATCCTCCCTTTGATGTTCAAGGAAATATTGATGATTTACCTCTATAAACTTGGATACAATTTTCTTTATCAAATTAAAATCACATTCAAAATAACCTTGGGTAATTATTATTAATCAAACTAGTTAAGTTACAAGGAAAATCATTTTAAAAAATAACAATATCAAGGAACGCAATGTTATGGATTCAAGTTAACTCAAATGATAAAATTTTTGTCGTCGAATAAGATATTTGGATTCTAATCTTACCTACATTATAAAGAAATTTATTTGTGTGTTGGTTTGGTGATAGAGAGTAATCATCATTGATTATCAGTCATAAGTGCAAATTCTAACCTATGAAAAGAAAGGAATTTTTGGAAAATAAAATATAGTGTTGGTTATGAATATATGCAAAATGTATGTTAATTTACATTGACTTAAAGAATTAAATCCAAACAAGCAAATGGAGGTAGCAATATTGTTTGCCCTCTCATTCTTAAATATCTTGTTAGCAAGGGGGCTAGTCAAAAATCATGCTGGCTACTCATTTTGACTAATAAAACTTACATTTTGCATTACCAAAAAGAAGAAAGATAGTTAGCCCACTGTAACAATTCCTTTTCAATTGTAAAGTGAAATAAAGGTTCATGCCTCAGAAGGTCTATTAACACCTCTACTGAAGAAATAAGCTAGGTTGCAATAGGTAAGTGGGAACTAGAAAAATACCATCATCGTTGCTGCATAAAAAGTTTAAGGGTCATGCATGAAGATTAATGATTTTTTTTTTTTGGGCTACCTGTGCATGCAAATTTCACTAAAATAACATGTCTCACATATCTCTTTCTCCTTCTAGGTGAATAAACTATGTTTTAGGTTCAACATATAGATAAGTCATATGTCATGAAAATAAATGAACAAATATATTAAGTACATGAGCCCTGAACTTCTAAATTCTGTTGGTTCAATACTAATTGCCATGAAACCAGAAAATTGTTAGCATATATTATTTTTAATGCAAAATTTTCATCTTTGTTGTGCTCAGCCTTTGGTTATGGCCTGAATCAATTCATATTAATTAACCTTGATTCAAGACCTGACCAAGAGCTTCTAGGCCAACTTTCTCTTGCATAGATACGATATACAGAAATATTGAGTTTCTCACGTTAAAAAACTTCCTTTCTCTCTCTCTCTCTTCTGTTCTGTTCTCAAAAATGGACTTTGGATGAAATTATATTTATTGTTTTCTCCTATAATTTTTGGTGCCTTCATGTTAAGCAGATTGGACGTTTTTCATAGGTATTTCATTTTTTTTTTTTTTGCTGCATTCAAAATTGATGTAATTATTGTAATTGCACCAGGAAGAAGGATGGGTGGTATGTAGAGTGTTCAAAAAGCGAATCGCAGCAGTGAGGAAAGTAGGGGACTATGAGTCACCATGTTGGTATGAGGAGCCAGTCTCATTCATGCCTGAAATTGATTCCCCCAGGCGAGTTTCTCACCCATATACACCTTACCACCACCACTATCCTTGCAAGCAAGAGCTTGAGTTGCAATACAGTATGAATATGCCTCATGATCCTAATTTCCTCCAACTCCCTCAATTAGAAAGCCCCAAAGTTCCTCAATCAGGTGCCAGTCTAAGTTGTACCTCAGTTGTCCCATATGGCTTCGATAGGAACAGTAATGGAAACGCTTTGCAGTCTTCAACCCTTACACAAGAAGAACACATGCAACAAAGCCATCTTAGCTCATTTTATAGTAACAATGAAGCGGTGGATCAAGTGACCGATTGGCGAGTCCTTGACAAATTTGTGGCATCTCAGCTCAGCCATGATCAAGATGCTTCAAAGGAAACGAATTACGCAAACGCCCAAGCTGTGTTTCATGTTGCAGAACACATGAATATGTTATCCAATGACTCCAAAAGGCCAGAAATTACAGAAGATTTTGCCTCAACATCTGCCTCAAGTTGCCAAATTGATCTGTGGAAGTGAAAATATTATACTATCATAATTAGATGATGCATACTAATCATAGGAAGTACAATTTAAAAGGAAAGAAATATTGATCCAGGTTTCTGTACATAATAAAACTAAAATGGTATTGCTTTAGCTATTGGTCTATATATGGTGCCCTTTGTATTGATTAATACTGGGCAGCTAGGTAGACCAAATATACCCTACGATGAATAAACTAGTATTTCTATGTGGACTTATGGCCGAGAGCTGTTTGGAACTAACTCGGTGAATGTTGAATGTAATTTGCCTTATTACGGCTTATTTTTCATTTTGAAAAGTTTATGTACACCCTTGGTCTAATTTTTTCATAAGTATGTTCTATTTCTTACATGAAGAAGCTATAAAAGAAAAAAGGATTTCTAACTTTTGCTTTTATCTGAAGAAGTATGTCGTTCCTTCACTCCTCCCCTCACTTTATTTAAATGGATCTACTACCATTCCAATTGAAACGGACAAGTAGCTAGAATTGCTAAGTAAAAAATGTACGTATTTTCTAGTGGTTAATAAATAAGAGAAGTTTCACATTTTATGTTTGGTCACACTTAAAAACAAAGTTGCAATTTTGTTATAAAACAACATCTAAAATCAGGATTCACTAAACTTTGTAGTTTAATTGGTTGACACTTCCTCTAAGGTTCAAATTCCTCCTCTTCGTTGTAACTATCGAATTATCCAAAAATTGATAGCTACATGGTGTAATTTCATGGAACTCCATTCGGTTCACCAATCTTCCTGTCTCATGAATAATTACTTTCAGAGATCAAACGGGCAATACCAAAAATAAAAATTCTTACCATTGGTTGAATCATATTTAATGCTGTCGTGAAATGTTATGATTTTCACAGACTTTTTTATTTTATTTTTATTTTTATTCAAAGGAGAAGAAGAGGCAAGGCGTACTTAATTAAAGGACATTAATTCTCTCACATTTCGTATTGTATATTGTTCATACACATTTTAAATGTGAAAATCAATAATAATAAAAATACGGATATCACATATGAAATTATGGATGTTGTATGTACAAAGTATACATGAACAAGTGTGAAAAAATAATTATTGATAAAAGACAATTGAGGAGCCATATCATCAAGTAAACCTGTAATTGTAGATAGTTTTGTAGCAACATCCTAGCTGAAAATAACCACATCTTGACGGGGGGATACAATATAGGACCATTAATACCTTGAATAGTATAGAAATTGTTTCCTAACCGTTTAAGATTTTGGGACAAATAAAAAATTATCATGATACTAGAGTAGGTGGTCATAAGTTCAAACTATCTCCACTCTACATATGGCAGTTTATCAAACGAGTGGTTTTGCTGTTGCAAAAGTGGCTACTTGAAGACCTCAAATAACTCCCATTAAAATGAGAAAAGTTAATAAGGCCCGTATACATGTCACGGATCAATGATAAGCCTTTTTTGTTAGCTACATTTACCCTACTAGCTTCCCTGCCCGCTTTTCCTTGTATTATAGACCTTGTCATAAGAAGAGCAACATGATTGCTAGCGCCCCTACTGGGAATGCATGCACTCTATTCTTGAAAGGAGGTTTCTATATATGAAGGGTAGTGAGCAGTGAGCTCAGGGATGAAAATATTTGTGAAAGGGGTGCTATGCAAGATATATAGGCATTCGGTACTAGTAGTCATGGCTAACCAGCTTATTCAAGATACAGGCCATCCCATCCAATTAAATCTTCACAACCACAAAGTCATTTTTGAGATACATACAGAAAACAAATGAGATTCAGACATACTAAAAAAAAAAAAAAAACAAAACAAAGAATGGTTGTTAATGTGGCTTGAGACGTGCAACTAGCATTGTCATTCTCTAGCTAATTAAACCATTACAAAGGCACACATATTAACCAAAGTCGCTAGACTAATTGTTAACCAAAACATGCGAATGCGTGATTGACTACTTGAATTCGATCAAATACAGTAAGTATGACAAGACTTTTACTATTCAGATATTCGGCGACCCTACCTACCTAATTTAGACCCAATGCATACCTGTGCAAGAAGTTCACCGTAAAATGAAGCCAGAAACTATCAACGAAGATAGTGGTTTCCCTTAATATATGAATCTCGAACTAAAATCAGAGCAACTAAGAGCTTACCAAGTTGCTCTCAAACTTCCACAATCTAGGAAGATAACCGAGAAGAAAATATGATTTGAGACATGTACTAAGAAAGATATGAGTCACCCACCTCAGCTTCCCAAGTTGAGCTACAGTTCGAGGGTGGAAGATATTGTGTGCATTTGACCGCCTGAAATATGTTTCAAAATTTTTCCTGGCTTTAAGTAGCAACTGCGGGGAACAAATTTGAAGCCTGTTATTATAGTTAGTGGAACTAAAGAAAAAAGAAAAGCGTATTTATTTGGTTGCTTGAATATTGACCTTCGAGGATCTTCTTACTTGGGTTGAAGTCAAGCACATACATATGAAAATCCCTTTTAAGCAATGAGAAATTTGCAAGCGACATAATGATTGGGCGTGCTGTTATGGACTCATAATGCATCAACTCTAGCTTGGAGAGAGAGAGAGAGAGAGAGCATGCTTGAGAGTTGAGAAGACTCCTCATGGCAAAAGGCTTAGAAAGCGAATGCTTCTTTCTGACCAAGTTTGACGTTTAGTCCTACCATCTTTCATATTAGGGTTTGTTCACAATCTTTCTTAGCTTTATTAATATTCTTGCGTCACTTGTGATAAAAAGGAATATAAAAAACTAAGACTTCCATTTCTGCCAGGCATATGAGAGGAGAGGGTGGATTCACTAGCCCCAGCAATCAAAGCCCAAAAAACAAGTAGACCATGCGCATTTGATGCAGTGTGTGACTGAATAATTAGGGTTTATTAAAAATATTGTTTGCAGACTAAGATGACATTATTGACCATGTGAAACAATCGCAGGTGAGGCAGCATCATCCACGTGCTTCCTTTGGCTCCCCAAATCCCAAACTTCCGTAGTTTTCAGTGTCCGGACTTCACTATATTTCTCATTACTTTGTCATTTTATCTTAGTTTGCAATCAAAAAACCAGTTGGGCGTCCGACATGTTGTGTGATTAAACAATCCTCATGATGAATATAATTTTTCAAGTCAATCCTCTATCTTTCTCTTTTTTTTCCCATTTCTTTATCTCTTTGTTAATTCCTTTCTCATATATATACTACTTAGAAAGTATACTCATTGACAAAATATTGAACAAAGATCCAAATTGTTTATTTTAAGAATCTTCTCCAACCCATTACATGGAGATTTATTTAAAAACAGAGTTTGGCTACAAACCTGATTGTAAGCTATAATTTCCTTTAAAAAATAAACAATATAAGGCATAAGGCATGAGTGAGGCGCATCTTTCTTCGATGTGGGAGCAAGTCTCAAAAACTGCTCATGTCACTTGAAGGAACAAAGCCATGCTAGTCCTTCAGCCCCAGAGTGAACAAACTGTTTGCAACCTTGGAACAAATCTTCCCCCACATGATCCATAAACTTTTTTTTATTCATAATTTTATACTACAAAAACTTGCAATTTAAACAATTAATTGATGATATGACTATTAATTTTTAATTTTATGAAAATTTTGCAAGTATAGAGGATATAAAAAGAAAATGTAATCAAATGGTAGATTTGTATAAATTTACATCTAATAAAAAGATATTAAGTGAAATTGTAGTTTTAGACTACAACTAAGTTTGTAACCAAATTTTATCATTTATTTAAATAAGTCATATAACTTATTAAAAAAAATTGTACAGCTAAACCACACATAGATTAGCTTCTCAAGTTAAATCGCTTGGTGTTGTCATGTCAAGCCTAAAACTTCCAACCAACAACAGAATAGCAATTCATGGCTACAATTGTTCCTGGCATTATACATGGTATGCAGTATGCTCACAGTGAGAATAACCTAGTGAGATATAATAGGATTAAATCCTAAGGGAAATATTTTACCTAGAGTCTTTTGCTACTCATTGTAGCTTTTTCCTTGATCTCTTGAACGGTTGAACCTTAAATTTGAAAGAAAACTTAATGTCTTAATCGAAGTTAAAGGAAAAGAATCAAAGCTCCATACCTCACTAAAATTGTTCAATTCCAAAAAAAATGATTGGTAAATATACAAATTTCATGAATGATAACATGTACTAATTATGTGATACAGTCCATATGTAGATGTACCACGAGTACCGTAGAAAAGTAGCCATGCTCATGGAATTATAGAAGACATTTTGTCCTTTGCTGTTGTCGTAGTATAACATAGGATCTGTAGAAATAGCTTAATGATAGTACATTGAAAATTTGACATATAATCATTGTATTTGATGTTTTTTTCGCCCTCTATTTACGGAGAGCTTGTTAGTATACATCGAACGAGATGGAAGTTCAGTTTGTCCTAGCATGACTCAAAAGAAGACAATAGGAAAGAGAGTTGACAGGCTAAGAGGGCACATTCCCTGATTGGAAATGCTTGTGGGGGAACCATAAAGGAGAGACCACCAATTCTTTGCCTTATTGATTGATGTCTCGCTCTTGTTTGTTTGAGTGGTGGTGTTTGTTGGTCCACTTGAGGAAAAAAGAAAAAAGAAAAAAAAAAAAAGAAAGAAAGAGAAAAGTAAAGACTAAGCAACTTTTGATTGGTTTGTTACTTCAATAGATGGTGTCAAACTTGACTTGGGAGTCGGGATACAGGCTTGTCCACAACTTGTTTGTTTGCTCTCATGAGACCTCCCAACTTGCAAAAGCCGCTGCCTCTTTCCCACTCTATCCATATCTAGGTGTCACTTTTTCTGCTAGTTGACCTTAACTTGCAAGGTTCCTTTTTTTCATCTTTCGGGTAAAGTGGAGAGAGAGAGAGAGAGAGCATAATGAAATTGAAGAAGGAAATTGTTTTTATTGCAGCGGCCACAAAACGCTGCAAAACTCCCAAAAAAAACACTGCAAAATGTCTTGCAACATTTTCTTGCAATACTTTTTTGACCACTGCAATAGTACCACAACAATTTCCATATTGTAGCGCTTTTTGAAAACGCTGCAATAAAGAGTCCGTTTGGTACATGTACTTAAACAACAGTTTTCAGTTTTAAACAACATTACATGTATTTTCATACACTTTTTCACCTACACATATTTCCAAAAATACAAACAACATTACTAGAATAACATTATCAAGTTTTTGTTTTGCAGCGTTTTCTTTGCAACATTTATGAAGCAACAAATACCAAATTTGTAGCGGTTTTTGACAAACACAAGAATAAAGTACGTTTTGTAGCATTTTTCAAAATGCTATTAAAAGTTTCAAAAAACTTTTTTTTTTAATTATAAAAAGCATTTTTCCCAATAATTGATTTTTTTAAAATTAAAATTTATTTTAGTAACTTTTTTCTTATAAACATATATTTTAGTAACTTGATTACAAATACTAGCTCATATTTAAATTGCAAATACACAATGCTCCAAATATTGTACACATGAAGAAAAAAAAATCATTTATTTATATAATGTGATTACACCACCAAGTTTCACCAATTCTCTATAAGTAAAAATATCAATGTTGTGAAATTCAACAATAAAATTTATATTTGTTACAAAATAATGATTTTTGTTTCACGCTGGATGATTGATTGTTGCAATGAACTGCTACTTATGTTTCTTACCTGCAAAACAAATTACAATAATAAAAATTATTAATGTCATTTACAAAATTTATAATTCCTTCATCAAAACAACTCCAACATAAATCATGAAACATATGAAAGCATGAAGTGAAAATACAAAATAACACATAATTTTAAAAAATATTTAAAAAATGAATCCCAATTTAAAAGCATGAAGTGAAACTACAAAATAAAATCAATAAACCTAGATACCCACAAAGCTCACTTCCAAAAACACACACATAATTTCCTAATAATTCAATAAATAAATGAACTTTACCTCACTCAACAAAATTAAAACCACAAAAAATAGGGAGAGAGGGTGACAGATCGTAGAGCACTTGTTGCCTCTCTCATATAAAATAAAATTTATAATTAGCAAATAGGAGAGAGAGAGCGCTAATTAACCGTAGTGGTGTGGTGTTTGTGGGTATGCCAGAGCTTGAGAAAAACTTTGGTGGGAGATGAGATTTTCTTTTTTGGTGGAAAATGAGAATTTTTTTGAGAAGATAATGGAAGATGGGATTAGGATGAGATTTTCTTTTTCGGTGGGAGATGAGATTTTTTCGAGAAGATAATGGAAGATGGGATCAAGATTAAAAACTGGGGAGAGTAAAATTAGGGATTAGGCTTTTTGTTTTTTGAGGAAAAAAAAAAAAGGATTGGGAAGTTATGGTGGAACGTGGGAGTGTTTTGGGTGTTTTTTTTTTTTTTTTTTTTTTTTTTTTTTTTTTTTTTTTTTTTTTTTTAAGTTTGAACGTGGGAGTGTTTGTTGGGATAAGGGGATTGGAAATTTGGTTTTTATTTATTTTTTAATGTTAACGTGGGAGTGTTTTTGGTTTTGGGGGATTATTTTTTATTTTATTTTATTTTTGTTTGTTTGTTTAATGTGAACCTGGGAGTGTTTTTTTTTGGCTCTGGGGATTTGAAAATTTTTTGTGCCAAATTTTTTAGGTTTTGGAATTTTGGCTCAAAAAAAAAAAAGTTCCTTATTGTAGCGTTTTAATAAAAGCCTTTTAAAAAATACTTCAAAATCCAAATAAATTAGCAACAATCACTCTAATAAACGCTGCAATATATCTCTTTTAGTTGTGTTTTAAGAAAACGTTGCAATATCACTATCTATTGAAGCATTTTTTTTTAAAACACTGCAAAAGTCCACATTTTTTGTAGTGAGTTTAGGTGAGTTAACAATCAAGCCTAATACTTGTTTCTAAAGATGTTGATTTAACATATATTTAGCATGCTTTGTAGCTATGTTTGCACAAATGCTTGCATCTTGGAATTTGTCAAATAGAAACTAGCTATGAGATTACATAAGCCAAAACAGAAAATATTCAAGGATGCTATATATTGGAGTGTGAATTTTCTCTCATATGAATTCCATTAATCTTTTGATGACAATGTTGGGTTTTGGTCCTGTAAAGAAAAAGATCCTGTTAAATGATTAGGTATTGTTTGAAAGATAGAATGATTGGAGCCGGTGCACATGCATGTGATACGTGTGGGCTTTCGATAACTTAATAAGAAAGGAAGGATGAATTTGGAAACACTGAGAGAATATGGTCCTTTTTTTTCTTTGGATCTGTTATATCTTTTTTTGCCTTTATGTATATGGAGATAGGCATATATAATTTCCGATATGAACTGTAATATTCTATAGGGATTACGTGAATATGAATTCTAAAGGTATTTTGCAGACATATGTTGTGTCACACAATATATGTGCACGAGAGGGTTCGGGCTAGCATGCCTAGAATTGGAATCCAGTCCATCCCAGCCCATTAGGACCAAATTATAGGGCCCACCAAGGCTGACTTGATGGGGTACACAAATATGAAGCAGAAGATCCACGGAAGAATTTATAATAAATAAATAAATAAATAAAAAGATCCACGGAAGACCATCTTTAGATTAGGACGGAGCCAGAACTGGAAGTTAAGGGGTAGTTTTGCTATTAGTTGCGTGTGGCGGTTCTAGCTTCTGGCTCAATTGCTTAACAATTAATTGCTTTTTTTTTTTTTTGTGTTTTTTGTGTGTGCATCTAGGTATGGACAAAATTATTTTGGATAATAATTGTTTTGGATAATAGTTGATTGAGTTTAATTGTTTTTAGCTTTACTATTGTTAATTTTTGTTGTTAATAATTTTTTTGGGCTTGTTTATTTTGTTTTAGATTTTAGATATGACCTTTTAAAATGAGGAAAATGCTAGAATTACAATTTTTTTTTTTTACAAATTATTAATGTATTGAATGGTTATTAGTAAGTAAAAATATGATGTAAGTAATGGGCTCAAATGCAAACTAATAAAATTTTACTACCACAACAGTTTGTAAAAATATTATAGAAAAGTTTATGACTAGAGCAGTACTCTTAAAAGAATCAATGATAATGTTGTTAAGGTCTAAAAAAGTCACAATGTCACACCAAGGCCCAAAATGGCACAGAGAGTTGAACTCCATGAAAAAGGAAAAATAAAAGACTTGAGCCCACAATAAAGAAAAAAAGATGGTAGGCCTAACTCCATTAAGGGATTTAAGGAAGAACCCAGACCCACGAATGGATGAGCCTTAGAATTCATGAAACAAAGGGAAGAAGAAAAAATGCCCAACCCATCAAGGTCAGAAAATCACTAGGTAGTCCAATGGTAAGAACTGGGATGGGATACCCAGGGATTGTCAGGGGCCCAGGATTCTCGAGACGTGCAGCAAAGCAGAGATGAGATTAAGACAGCTCAAAAGAAGTACTAAGAAACACGAGGAACAAGAACAGATACGTCCCTATCAGCAACCCAATGATGCAGAAAGGAATTAAAAAGCTTGGAAACCAACAACTCATGAGCTAAGGGCTGGTACCTCGGGGAACCCAGAGAGAAGAACCATAAAGGGAAGTAGTTGGGAAGACTTTTGACCTGATAGGAAAGAATCAGCTTACTTGGGAAAAATGACAAGAGGAAAGGCAACTAAAAACTGAGTCTAAAAAATGTGAGAGGCCTTGAAGGAAGAAGGACCAAAAGTCAGCTCTTTAAGGACACCCCAGAATGGAAAGTCAGCAGGAGACTTTTAGGGAAGAAGCACCAAAAGGAGAAAATTATGAGAAATAAGGAAGGGACCAGCCACCAATGTTGCTGGCACAACATTGGTTCTGGTACCCAGGAGAGCAAAGGAGGGGAATCAGTGATACCCTAGAACCCTAGGATGACATATAAAAGGCGGAAGCAGCCAACAATAAAGGGGGCATTCAGCAACGGTGAATTAGGGTAGAATAATTAAGAAAACTCTGTTAGAATTCAAAGAAAGTAAGAAAATGGAGGAAAACACTGCCCGGTATCCTCAAACAACCACTAGAGAACGCACTTAGATTCAAGGGGATTCAAACTTTGCAAGTCATAGAGGCCAGAAGAGCCATCTAAGTCTGTGATTTTTGAACTTATTTGGACCTTGTGATACATCCTAGTGAGCATGATGTATTACACAATTGAGAAATTAATGAAATATTACACGGTATCTTAAGGACCCCTAACATTTACTTTGTGTCTTTCTCTATCGCATTGCCCCTTTATTGTTTCTTGCTATTCAATGCATATATTTCTTGTTTGCTAGTATGTATGTATTGTAGGATTCCTGCTCTATGCACCATCTAGTTCGTAACCAGCCCATTTAGTTGCGGTGAACCAAGCCCAGTCCCTTAAAACAACAAGTAAAAGGGCCCAAGGTCCTTGTTTCTACTTGGTCCTAGGTACTGTCCAAAAAAAGGACCCTTACAAATGTTAAGGGGACAAAATGTGATTTTATAGAACAAAATTACTAAAATTAGTGCTGATATATATATATATATATATATATATGTTAATTTTTAAAAAAAAATTAGGGGGGGCCATTGCCCCCCTAGTCCAAGTCTCCCTCCTACTCTAGATGCATGTCCCCTTAATCCCCTCACCTTCAGTCAACAACAACAAGAGTCTGATTTTGAGGGATTATTCCTGCCAAATATAAGTCCTTTTGACCCTATTAAATACCAAATCTCACTACTAGTAAAGATGTGTCTAGGTTGGAGGTGCATGTGTTTGGTCTCTCCAAACATCCTTGTTACGGTTCTATCTTTTCCAAATCGAGTCCTTAGTAGATCAAGGCTATATAAATGATTTTGAGAAACCCTAATTAATTGTAACTTGAATTTTTTTTTTTTTTTTTGGGGTTGTAAAGCGTAAAAAAAAAACTGTTTATCAAACTCTCCCAAACTACAACCTTAGAGCTATTACATCAGTATGGCCAAATTTTTTCGTCTATTTTACACTAAGAACCTACTTTTTCTATTTTACACTACCACTTTTTCAAAACACCAACATCAGTTCATCTATGTTACAATCTTTTCTATTTAAATAATATTTTTTTATTATTATTTTATTAATATCTATCTTTTTAATATCTTTTTCATCTTAACCTCATCTCAATTGTGTTTCTCCCTCTCTCTCAATTCTTATCTGACTCTAGAACTCCCTCAACTCTCTTCCTCACTCATGTCTCAAACCAAAAGGGCTAGTACTCTCTAAACTCTCTTCCTCTCTTATATATCAGACCCAAAACTCACACAGGGCATAAAATCTGGCGACAGAAGCAAGCAAATCTGGGCAGCAACAAGGCAAATCTGCGGCAGCAACATCAAGGCAAATCCGGTGGCAGCAACGGCGGCAAATCCAGTGGGTTTGACTTGATTTTGAGTTGGGTTTTTTGATGTTTTGGTTTGATTTTTAGTTGATTTTGGGTCAATTTTGTGGTGGATTATCAACTATTGAAATGGGTTGCAGTGGTGATGGTTGGGTGGTGCTGGGTTGGTGGTTGGGTATTTCTCCTCCTCTTCTTTTATTCTTCTTTTGTTGGATTGCTATGTCCGTTGGGATGCTGTGTTTCTTTTGCTGGGTTGCTGCGTCCGTTGGGAAGAGAGAATATGAATGATGAAAGAAAAAAATAAATAAAATATTGTTATACACAGATACAGTAACCGTGTATATTTACACAATTACTGTAGCAAGTGTGTAAATATACACATTTTTACACCCAATGATGCGAGTAGTTTTGGAGGAAAATTGTGTAAACTTTGACACTTTTTGTGTTATACACATTTTTACACCCGTTGATATGGATTCTCTTACAATTCTTCAATTTACACACTCTGTGGCCCTCCCCTAGGAAATTGTATGTATATGTTGCATATACCTATCAAACCCCTTTCGTAGCCAAGTGGTATTTCTCTCTTTTAAATAAGGACAAAGTTTGACTATAAACTTGGTTATAGCCTAAGATTACAACATTCACTCAAAAAATTAACATTGCTACATATTTTAAAAATCTAACTGTTAAATTGCATGTTCTTTATATTTTTAATACGCATGTCAAATTTCATGCCAATTAGATATTATTTACTATGCAATTCATAAAAAAAAAAAAAAAAAAATTATACACAATTGTAGATTACAAAAACTTGAAATTTAAACATTTGATTAATGACATACCTATTGATCTTTGATCTTCTGAAAAGTTTACAAGCATGGAATATTTAAGAAAAAAATATAATACAATAATGGATTTGTCAACATATCCAATAAAAAAATATTGAGTGGAGTTGTAGTTTATTATCAAACTTTGTAATTTAAATAAAGGATGGTTTTAGAAGTCATCCCTTTGTATACCCCGATTATATATTACTGATTGACCAATAAACAATAAAATTCACTCTGATGACAATCAAAGTAAGTTGTTTTTCAATCCTAAACCTCATTGTCCTTACAATGTAAAAAAGATAATAAGAAGGTCCAGCTTGACTAATACAAATAATTGTGGAGGGAAAAAAAAATCAAGGAAAGGTCCTAAATTCTCAAAACCAAACCATGCCTAGCTACCATTTTGTTTGTCACATCTTACACCTACGTTGTACAAATTTAAAATTTGGAGATGGTTATCCACCGCTAGATTCTCAAAGGACTCCAACTTAGATTGGCATATATAACAAGGAACAATTTAAGGATGCATAAAGGTCCAATAATTTGAAAATTGCATGCAGAACTGCACATCAATAATTTACTTGCTAGATGCTGCACATGGATGTCGTATTTGCCTTTTTAGCTTTAGTCACTGTAGCGGTCTTGGTTGGGAAGACCAAAAAATCCTTGTTCAACTTTGTAGGCTGGAGATATTGGGAAATTCATGTGTATATCTCCCACAGAAATGATAGCTCCCGTAGATAAGTTTGTTAGAATTGGTGAGATATAGCTCAGACAGATAGTTTATTAGAATTGTTTGTTGAGATTATAAATGATACTAGGAGAAAATTTAAGTACATAGAAATTAATGTAGTTTAGCTTAGCGATCAGTTTCAAAGCGAAAAGCTTTTAGTGGCTACATATATTGCTATCTTGAATCATGTAATATAATGCATTCATTGGGGGCATTATTAGAGAGAGACTAACTAAGGCTATAAGAATTTGATTACTTTACTTGCACTACAAGTAGGTCCTAGCTAGTACATTGAATCTATTTGTTACAACAAGCTCAAGCCCTAGGCCTTGAATCTCTAACATCTTCTCTCAAAATTTAAGGTGGAACCTTGAAGTACCCTTCAATTTGGAATGATAAATTGTGAAGGAAAGGTTAAACATGAAGGACCAAATCAAATGTAGAAAGAATTGACATAATGTAAAGTGGAACACACAATGGTCAATGACAAATGAAAGCTGGAAGATGGTAACTATGGCTGGAGGACAATTACACTTGTGACCAGTAGATAACTACAATGGTTGGAGAATGGGTACATCAATTGCTTGGGGCAAAACAATAGAGGAGCAGTGACTCAATGATGCAAGATAGAAACTGTTAGTAGTGACAATCAACAATGAGTGGTGGACGAAGGACAATAACATTGACGATCGTAATAGAGCACATCCATTTCGGAAGACATCTATTGAGGATACCATTGCGGAAGGTGGAATACATTGGTTAAAGATAGTGTCACAGTGAGGGGTATGAATGAATTAGGCACCTTTGGGGAACTATCAATGGCTCGACTAATAAATGGAAATTTGTGAGACATAACTCCAAACTGTCTTTAGTAGTGTGTTACAATTAGTCCATGAGTTATATATATATATATATATATATATATAGAGAGAGAGAGAGAGAGAGAGAGAGAGAGAGTAATGTTAGGCTAACCATAAATTAACATTGTGGTTATTTTACTTGCACTACAGGTAAGTTTAATACAAGTAGAATTAAAATTATGCTGCTTGTACCAAAATAGGTCCTAATTCAAAACTAAACTAATTACAGAAAACTCGAGGCTTGAGCCTTTATATGATCTATCTAACAAAGTTGAAGTAGTGTAATATTTATCACAAAAAGAAAAGTGGTATAATATAATCTATTCACTCTTTTGAACCAGGGGATGTGATGATGAGACTTGAGAGTTGCTATTTGGGTGTGTGAAAGCAGGGTGTCACAGTGAGGGGTATGAATGAATTAGACACCTTTGGGGAACTATCAATGGCTCGACTAATAAATGGAAATTTGTGAGACATAACTCCAAACTGTCTTTAATGGTGTATTACAATTAGTCCATGAGTTATATATATATATATAGAGAGAGAGAGAGAGAGAGAGAGAGAGAGAGTAATGTTAGGCTAACCATAAATTCACAATGTGGTTATTTTACTTGCACTACAGGTAAGTTTAATACAAGTAGAATTAAAATTATGCTACTTGTACCAAAATAGGTCCTAATTCAAATCTAAACTAATTACAGAAAACTCGAGGCTTGAGCCTTTATATCTCTATCTAACAAAGTTGAATATTTATCACAAAAAGAGAAGTGGTATAATATAATCTATTCACTCTTCTGAACCAGGGGATGTGATGATGAGACTTGAGAGTTGCTATTTGGGTGTGTGAAAACAGGGATCAGATGCTAAGAAAATAGGTTGGTGCCTAGAGGAGAAGCCCTTTTCTGATAAATTATAGGAAGACCAATGAATCATACAAGTTTCAGGAGTTTGCAGACTTGCTTTTATTTCGTTATAGACATTTATCCTTGTATAAAGCTTAAGCAAATAACTTTTTATAAGATATAGATCCTTCTGGAAGTACTATGAAGTTTATTCACTCCATGCACAATACTAATTTCTTTTTGGCTGATATGCAAAATAGTAATTTAAGACTATATTTATTTGCAACGTATATCACAGAACATCACTCCTAATTATTTCAATTATCCCCACATTTTCTACATGAACTTGAAAGCCTCTAGTAATATTCTCTATCAATCTACATACTCACATCGTCTAGGTGTCATTCTCTAATAGCCGAACACCTTGATATTAAACGTCCATCCTACTTGTTCCTATCTCAGAATCCAAAAGTACCATCTAAACAGAGGGTAAGATCTTCAGGTAGTTATATTACTAACCTATTAGCATACATGTAAGGAGCATTAGATAAGGATTTCTTAGTTTCAACATAGTATAACTACCAACATCAAAGTCTATCCAAAACACAGTATTTTTGAAAGTTCAGTTTACTGGTTCTATGACCAGCCCTGATATTTGTTAACCACCAAGACCAAAGTCTATCAAAAACTACAGTTTAAATATGAAAATTCGGCAATACGATTGGATAATAGCTAGACTACCTACAACATAGTGTGATCAAGACTGTACATGTTCAGCCAAAAGGAAATAGTCAAGAAATGTTTACACCCTACCAACAATGTGAACTTGCACTATGTTTTTCATCGTTTCTCACTTTACAGAACAAAGATGGCATTAGCACATACAAACTATGGCAATTATGGAGCAATTAGACAAAACTGTTTCAAACATAATTTTTCAAAAATTCATACAAATGAATTCACCATCTTGTTCCATATGTTTTACAAAGTTATGGAATTAAGAAGTTTAATTCAGTACTGATTTTTTTTTGTTTTTTTAGTATCCCACATGGATCTATGTTCAGCTAAATGAATGTCATTCCCTTTAACGACTGAATCTTGACATTATTTTGCATCACAAAGACCAGTGGCTTCATCACAAAAACCATCCTTATTGAGCAACTTCTCTGGTGGAGCACTTAATAGAGGAGAAGATGGGGTACCGTAAGCATTGCGTCGACTGTTCCCACAACCTAAGCTTACTCTGGTGCTAACCCCCGTAACAGGATTTGTGCCACTTGCATACTTGCAAAGAGCCTACATAAACAAACCCAAAGATTAATAAAATGTTGAATGAAGTGAGTAATCATTGCATATATGAAATACTCAAGTATATGACAAAAGATCATCTGTTACATAATCACTTAACCATTATTTTCTAACAAAAACAAACATTTTCTCTCACTTCTGGTCTTTAAAAATAATAAAAAATAAAAAATAAAAAAACAGAGGATTATGATAAACTTCAAAAAAAAAAAAAAAAAAAGGTAATCCAAAGCAATCATATAACAAGATAAAAGTTTGTCTAAATAATAGTTAGATTCATCCAACAACAAAATGGGAAGAGATATAGCGATCCAAAAATATAAGCTTCAATTTGTTTTCCAAGTACAAGTATACTACAACTACTTTCTTGAAAACATGAGAGTGAGCTCTATCATCAACCCATATAGTGTGTTTGACATTTCATCAAATACATGGAGTGCTAAACTTTACACTGCATACGCCTACCGAGTACTGAGCATAATAAAACTTTAAGCCTTACCTAGTAGAGGAAGGCAAAACCTCCTAGCTCGAGAAAAATTTGAATATTTATGCTGGAAGATGAATGTCTATCCAAAAAACTTAGACCCGTTTGATACATGTGTTTAAATAACAGTTTTTAGTTTTTTTAGAAATACGTATGAGTGAAAATGTGTGTGAAAATACGTGTAATGTTGTTTGAAAACTGAAAACATGTGTTTGAAATTATGTACCAAACAGCCCCTAAAATGCTAAGGATCAGCAAAATATAGCATTTTTTACCCAGCTCGCTGCCAAAGAAGCTACAAATCACTGTCACGGAGTCATTTGAGCTATTCTTCTTGATACTAGCTAGTCAATGACACTGACAGAATCCTTATGTAACTTTTCAAGACTAACGACAGCTAATGCTTAATATCAAATATGCTTACCTGAACATTTAGCATGCTTAATGTTCAGGTAGGACATGCCCCAATGGTTTTGCAAGTACATGATAAAGGACGTTTTCAAGGCTCATTTACCATCTAGTGTGTGATGTGCCTCCCAATTTTGCAAAGCACATAATGGAAGTTTGGACCTCAAAGAGACAATAGGTATTGACGGATACTCATGAAGAACTAACTTAAAAAGAATGGCATATTGGAACTATATATATAATTGTTAGAGAAATTATGGCCAAGAGGCATAAGCTTATTGTATGTAGGCTCATTACTTGTAAAGCAAGGAAAGTAATTGTAATTTTACTTATATAATGCAACTACTAACATCCTAAAGTTCGTCAACTAATCTCAACCAAAAAGGATATTCTCTATTTGAAATTATCTAATTTATCTATTCATGTCACATCATTTAAAATTTTAAAATCCAAGTTGTCTTAGTTGGAAAATCAACCTCCTCCAAGAGTTGTTTGACCCAACCTCAGTCCAAGCAATTATCCAGATCCAAATCCCATTGAGCCCAAGACCAGACAAGCTTATTTGGGTTCTAGACCAAAAGGGAGATTTCTCTGTTAAGTCAACCTATAGAGCATCCCATGATCAATCTCCAAACAATGCTCCATATAATGTGCCTTGGCAAAAATTGTGGAGGCTAAAAGCTCCAGAAAGAACAAAAATGCTATTGTGCAGGATAGGACAAAATGCTATCCCCACAAAAGAAAATATTGTGATGAGAATTGATGAAGGTGATCCTAACTGCGTGTTATGTGGCGAAAGTATAGAAAATTGCTGCCATCTATTTTTTAAGTGCAATGTTGCCAGGGCACTTTGGTTTGCTAGCTGTGATGGATTGGGATCGGATTCCATTCCGATATCCACTAATGAGGATATTGTCAAATTCATAGTTAGTCCTAACAGCTTTTTGGGGGTGGTTTCATTAAGGAATAAAGAGGATAATGAGCTAGACTCATTAAGATTGTTGATCACTCTAGAAGCAATTTGGTTCATAAGGAATCAGTTATTGCACAATGCTGGCCACATTGATATTATGGAGGCCTCCCAACTAATAAAGAAGAGAACATTGGATTATGCTAAGACCTTATCTAAGGAAAAGACCATATCCAAGGACAAGAGCGTAAATGGATGGGAAGCTCCAGAGGATGGATAGATTAAAATCAATGTGGATGCTGCTGTGACTGAAAATGCCACTGCTTTGGTGGTGGTGGCTAGAAATAAAAATGGAGAGGTGCTTAAAGTTTGGGCTAGAAGGCATGAAGGGTGCTCACCAATGCAAGCGGAAGCAGCAGCTGTATATTGGGCAATCCAGCTAGCGCAAAAGGAAAATTGGCAACATATCATCATCGAAGGAGATGCTAAGTACTGTTTTGATCCCCTATCCACACCTGATCTGCAACCTGATTGGTCCATTGCTACTACTATTAGTAATATTCTTGATATTAGTAACTTCTTTTTGAATTGTAAATTTAGTTGGGTTAGAAGATGCTGCAATACTGCTGCCCATGTGGCTGCAAAGTATGCTATTAGATTTTGTAGAGTTTGGTGTTTCAATATGTATAATCTTCTTGTAGAAATTGTAGATGCTTGTAAGGCTGACAGCCTCTGTTTTGTTGGTTGAATGATAATGTTGTTGTTTAGCAAAAAAAAAAAAATCTTGTTCCAAACTAAATAACAATTCTAACAATAATGATACAAATAGAAACAAAATTAAGCCTATTGTAAACAATAAATACCTGCTTTTGTGGAAGGTCCAAAACAGCATCACTAAAATCAGCACCTTCAATGAGGGCACCCCCAAGGTCACTGCGGGTCAGAACCGTTCTAGCCAGCACGGCATTTGTCAGATTAGCTTCATTTAACACCTATATAGTAGTATAAAAATTCAAAGACTACATTTATAATTCCTCACAATTTTTTAATCAATCAGAAAATAACACACATTTTCAAAAACTAATTTCATAGGTTTTTTTTTTTTACCATGCGGTCCATCAGTGTGTCGCTCAAATCCGCACCTGAAAAACGTGAAAAAAAAAAAACCCATTAGTCCACTTGTTGGCCCAGTCCAACCCGGCCCATATGAGTCCTATAACTACTTCATATCAGCCTGGACCCGACCCATGACAATTCGATTTGGGCCTAGAGCTTAAAATTGGGCCTCTAAACTATAAATATATTCTTTAAACTCTAACCCTATTCGGCCTCTGACAGAAAAGCAAAACAAAACCCTAAAAAAAGGAGCTACAAAAGAGAGAGGGAAAATCGATGCAGGTCAGTATATTAAAAAGAAAATCTGTCATTATCAATTTTCATTCTTTTTCTTTGTTGATCTTTATTTTTATTCTCCTGTTTTCCAAATAGAGCATGATTATGGTTTCTGATTTTGTTGATAAAATCAGTTTGTTTTTGTGATTTTTCTTCACTTGGTGTTGATTTTTTTTTTCCTATCTTTGCTTTGTTTACAAGAATTGAATCTGGGAAAAAAAGCAGTGAATACGTTGGCATTTGGGGTTTTTGATATTCAAGAATGGTTTCAAAAACAAGTAGTGCTTCATCTCCTAGTGTCCCAATCAAGTATAAGCTGAGGAAGGTGATGATTTACCGTGATTTTCCTAAGGGATGTGGTCCATCTAGTAAAGTTGTCCCTAAAGTGTTGCAAGATTCAGATAAATCATTGATGCTAAGCACACTACATGATGTAGAAAAAGAACCCAACAAGCCTATTATGTTGACTAGTTCTCATGAGAAGGAAGGGTCAAGAATTGCGGAACCTGAGAGAGTTGGGTTGCCAAAAGCCATTTATATCTTAAAGCATGGAACCACTACATTGTCAAAGAAAGATGTGGAAAAGACTTTGAGTATATCATACCCACCTCGGCGAAAAACCTCAGCAATTCGAAGATTCCCTCCGGGTTGTGGAACTAATACTCTACCAATTTGTAAGGAAGAGGATGGGTTAACAACAGTTGACTCTGTGGGAGTTGGATTGCCAAATGCCACTGATATTTTAGTTCATGAGAATACTAAATTGTCAAAGGAAGATGAGGAAGAGTCCTTGTGCAAATTATATCCGCCTCGGAAAAGAGCTAAATTTCGAAGCTACCCTTTTGATTCTGGATTGAAATCTTCACAAATTATTAGAAAGGAAGATTGCGCGATGGTGGCCATTGATGCTTCTGGAAGCAATAATTTGGGTAACAAGAGTTCATATGTGCAAAATGTACAGAAAAGGGTCATGAGAAGCGTTGAGGAGGAAGATTGTGTTTTAAGCACTTTCAAGTCCAATCTGCATCATTCTAAGCAAAAGTCCAAAGAATCTGCACATTCTAATGTGATTGACATGAAGGATAAATCTTTAGGGAATGGTAGAATAGGTAAATTGCAAGAAAATGTTTCTGCTGGTATGGTACTTCCAGGGCCCAGGATAGTAGTGCAGGCTTTGATGGCTGCACCAAAATGTCCATGGAGGAATGGAGGCAAAAGGAAGAGAACCTTCAACTAGAGGAAACAGGAATAGAACCTTCAAAACCAGTGGTACAACTAAAAGTGAAGGAAACAAGCAGTAACTTCCTATTCTAGATGGATTTAATATCATTTTAGGGTGAGAGGTGGAATGAGAATTCTTGATGTAGATGTATTACAAGATGATTTTTCTACTATCAAAACTAGTTACTTTTGTGATGTTAAAACTTAGCTTCTAGTTGCATGGCTCTGTTGTTTCATGCATATGTTGTCTATCACCTGCTATCAAAAGAAGGTACTTTTGTGATGTTAAAACTCAGCTTCTAGCTGCATGGCTCTATTGTTTCATGTATATGTTGTCTATCATCTGTTATCAAAAGAAGTTACTTTCGTGATTTTGGAAACTCAGTTTCTAGTACATGACTCTGCTGTTTCATGTAAATATTTTGTCTGCCATTTCATAATATAAATTGTTGAGATGGCAACAAGATTACCTGTAAAATTTGCCTTGTATGCAACTGCTTTCTCAAGGTATGCACCATTGAATGTGGAACCACTAAAATCAGATTCCCTCATATCAGCAGCTGTGAAATTGGCTCTTCTGTATCAGTCATTTAGATTGATTATAAGTTTATAACCACATGTTTGCACTAAGGAAATCGAATCAAGAAATTTCTGTGTTTGCTACCAAACTGACCACACAGCACAAATTTAGAAATTCTCACTTCTTGTTTAGTTGTTTTTTAAAGTCTGTTATAATAATTGAATGACTGGAAAAGAAAAAAAATAAAAAATAAAAAATCATGTAACAGAGGCATGGATGTTGTAATATCTACTTTTCTTTCCAACAATTTCTTTTCAAATCAAAGGTGCTATAAGAATATTACAATTTTAAATTAGGGTAGATTAAACTTCGTGCAGCATTCAAAGAGCTTTAGCATCATATACCTTAAGCCCTTTTCTATTAGTAAAAGCTCCTTTAGCTTAAGGGAGAATGAAAGCCGCCAACGGCATTTGATGATGTGGCAAATGCCAACATCCATGGAGAAAGAATTGAAAAAAAAGATCGTTTTATCCTTTTTCTAGTCCTCTCTCTAACTTTCTCCTTCAATCCTCCTTTGGGTTTGTGTCTATTCACAAAGAGTAATCTTTCACGTAAAACAGTGATTTTATTAAATTATTTCTCAATGTGTTATCGGCACTAGCCACATGATCAAATTCCGTAAAAGTGAGTGGATATGCCTCATAAAGCAAACCTTCGTGAAACCACGGGTTAGCTCCATATTTTAAGGTATACAATTTGGTGGTGTATGTAATTTGCCCTATAAATTACTTAGCTAATTGCGTCTTTCACTATTTTAAAGTTGGGGCTTTTGTTTCATGAAGCACCAAAACAATGAAGAATTAGATAATCATCTTGTAACTTCTTTTTATAGATGATGGACTATATCGTTCAATAATAATATAACAGAGATAGAAAATCACCTGAAATTTTCATTCACATGTACAGCTTTCCTGCATAACAAATTGAAAAATTTTACTACTTTCAGAACCCAAAATTTTTGACAAATATACTGTCATCTTGAACTAATTATACCTGAGGTCGGCAGAACCAAATTGAGCTGCTGAGCCTATCCCAAACTCACCACGAGTAGCTGCCTCAAACTTGTTGAGATCAGCAAGAGCAGACATGTTGGAGCTGAAGGTAATAATTGCAGCTGCCAGTGCAGTGGAAACAACTTTCCTCCATTTCTTTGATTCTGAGTTGGCAATCGAGTACCTAGTTTCAGAACAATTCTTCTTTTCAAGCAAAATTCAGTAAGCTATGAACTATTATCTATATGTTGAGAATAGTAACTTATGCTAGAACCGAGAATATATGTACTTACCGTGAAAAGTCTTTTTTCTTTGGGTCTATCTGACTGACTATGGCAAAAGGCTTTGAGAGGGACTGCTGGGAATTTGCAACCTTTGAATTTGATGATGAAATGCTAAGGGATTTTATGGATAATGGGGAGATAGAGAATGCCATTACCAGTTTTCTTATGTTCTGCAAAAGATGCAAGACAGAGTGATGTAAAGGGAGTGTGATAATTGGTTTTGGATTAACTCACATGTGAGATGATCCTTTCCCTGCAACCGGTTGTTTTGCAAGCAGAGGATTGGTTGAGATGAGCACACATGTTCCTTTGGATTTTGGTTGTTGTTATGCCACTTGTTGGTCCTTAAAGTAGTTAACATGTCATGCGGAATCTTTTTATCCTCTGTAAAATATTTTTAACTAAAAACATTTTAAGGGAAATCTGTATATATTTTTACGTTTAGCTGTGTTCCTAAAAATATGCTAGAAAATATTTTCCAACACTTATCTCATTGAAAACATTTCAACCTCAAAATCAAAAAGGGTGTTTGTCCTCGACAAGGCAAAATGATTTCGATTTAACCCAGTTTTTAAGCTACCCAAAATATTTGAAAATGAGGAAGACATTTTCCATAAAATTTATTTTGTCAAAAGTCAAAACAATGCCTAAGTCTATTTTATTTATGTGTTATATATATATATATATATATATATATATATATATAACACATAAATAATAACATTTTAGGTATATTGCCATATTTTTAAGAGAAGTAATATGTACACAATATATTTACAACAACTTCACAACAAATCATAAGTGATAAATTGTTATTAGTTCTAATTTAAATTCATATTCTAAATTATTTGTTTGTCCACCTATAACAACCAATAACAGCTTACCACTTAGATTTGTTGTGAAAGTATTGTGAAAAATATTGTGAACATAGTATTTCTCTATTTTTAATACTTTTACAATTATTTACTCAATTTAATTTTTTTTAAATCATATTTTATTTTCATTTTATTATATTTTTATTAATTCCTTATGTTATGTTGTTATTATATATATATATATATATATATATATATATATATATATATCTATATTGTGGGAGGGGAGGAATCGAGTATGGAATAGAAATAGTGGCCCGGCTCGAGGAGGAAAAAAGGGCTACATGCACATCAGATTCTATCCTGACTTGCGAGCCTAAGCCCAAGGAGGAACGATAAAGAGGCCGACCTCCCAAGGATCTCGAGGGGCAAGCATCCCTTAGGAATTCTCAAGCAAACCGATGGGGCTACGAGACAAGAAATCGAGGGAGGAGGAAGGGACAAGTGAACAAAGAAAAAATGAAGTATCTAGATAAAGTAGCCATCACATCCGCATTTAATGCATTATACCAACTTAGGTGGCCGCATTAATGAATGAGTGACCCCTGAATAGTAGCCTCACAGCTTGCAACACAGTTTACCACCTGTAGCACAGCTCTGATGGGACAAGCACCCAAAGGAAAGATCCGACTGTACAAGTGGAGGGTTAAGATGCAATCCTAAGGACTATATAAAGAAAATGAATACCTCCAAGAAAGGGGATGGAAACTTGAAAGAAAGGGATAGAAACTGAAGAACAGGACTGTATATTAAACACTTAAATTTTTTATATGATACCTCCTCGGCCCAGCCTGAGGAAGTGTTATTCCTCTATCGTTGTGTTTCTTTTAATACCTTTAAAGCTCAAACTCCATTGCCCCTCTAGCTGGATCATAATTACGCATCAAAATTGACCTTGCAAGCCCATATTTTAACAAATTAAAGTTGCACCGAGCCTGAAGAATCTGACTTCGCTATTCTAAGTGAGTTTTGCATTTTTGGGCTCCTACATGTATATTGATTATTTATGTTTTTATCTTTTAATTATATGGATACATACATGTAATTTCCCAGAAACAACCAAATTTGATGAGTTTATCTTAAAAAAAAAAAAAAGACCATGTCAACTAATTAATTATTATTTTTACAAAAAAAAAAAAAAATGACAAAATATAGCGTCAACTTGGTTCAAACTTCAAAGAATATGCTAACCGATGGGAATATAATGTATTTATTATTATTATTATTATTATTATTATTATTATTATTTATTTATTTATAACAGAAAAACTGATTGGAACAGTGTTATAAAAGATGTTGCATCTTTCATGTATTATTGATTATTTTTTTACCTCATACCGTATAACAATTACGTTTCTATTTAATTGTTCATTTATTTCTATGTAATTTATATTTTTTAGAATTAATTTCCTCATCCTTATATTTTAATCTTTCCTTACACTAAAATTATGACTCTGTCACTGCGAATCGTTCAATTCATCAATAGCAACATTTTTCAATGTTCAAAATTTACACTGAAAGTGAAGAGCCTTCTAGTTTGATCAACAACTCCTAATGTTTTCATGGTTTAAATCTCTCTCATCCATTAAAATTGTTTTTTTTAGAAGAGATATGATAAAAATCAAAATCTGTGTAGTTGAGATGAAGTCAAGTGCCCCTATGGTGTATGTATATATAATCAACATTAGTGATAATTGATATGAAGAACTCCATCCATTGGAACTATAAAACTATAAAGCATATAACCCATGCCATACTCCTAGGAAAAACTTGAATTACCACCCTAAATTATACCCTAAATCATACTTTGCACCCTAAACATTTTGAATGCATGCTTTGCACCCTAAACTATGACTCTTTTTACACTTTGCACCATGACGTTAAGTTTACCGTTAACTTTGATGGAAATCTAAAATTTAAGATGCAAAATGTAATCAAGAATATAGTTTAGGGTAGTAAAATGTAATTTGTCATTTTTTTTTACAATTTAATAGTTAGGAAAATAAGATTTAAACCATGAATATCTACGTTAAAAATATCAAAAAGTGTCACCCTGAGTGTTAAATAACTTTTGTTTTTTTTTTTTTTTTGAGAATGGGGTGTTAAATAACTTACGCCTTGTTTGGTATAGTAGTTTAACAATATATTTTCAGTTTTTAAATAAATATTACTCGTATTTTTATTTACTTTTTCACCCAAACATATTTAAAAAAAATACAAGCAATGTTACTAGAACAACGTTACCAAATAGCACCTTAAATGTTCGAACTAGCCAGAAAATATTTGGCCCAAGCTCAAGCTTGACTCAGTTCGGGCTGCTAGTTGCTTAGAAACCATATACACAGCAACGGAATCCACAACTGAGACTGCCCCCAAATTGTCGCCAAAAATGAATCATCAATTAGTCTTATGCTGACCAAGGCCCATTACAACGGATATGATTTACCGTAATACTAATTAGATTGGGCACTCTTCTTGGGCAGATGAAACGGGCCACTCGGCATATTTATTTGTCAACATTTCACAATTTGCCATGGCTGATGGCCCCAATCTCCAGTTAGTATATCTTTAGGCCTAGTTGATCCGTAAATTTTTTTTTTTTTTTTTTTTTTTAGTGTGTGTTAATAGTTTCTCCTCTTTTTTTTTTTTTTTTTTTTCGGGAGATATAATACTAAAAGAGAAAGAACATATTCAAAAAGCAAATGGTAATATTCTAACCAAAAGATGACATTTTAAGAGTCGTTTTAGGATTTTATCAAGACGTCATGGTTTCTGTTATTGACTTTATTCTACAGACACAACCCCGTTTTTTAATATTTGAAGCTTAAGAGCTATTCTTCCACAGCTCTGTTCTTCCACTTCAGCACTACAATTCTGTTAAAGTTTAGATATTTTTAGTATTTCAATTAGAGATTAGATATTTTCAGAGCTATGCACACCGAATTTTATGGCTGTATTTATGAAGGGTTTTTAGGAGACCTGCATCTATTTATTTATTTATTTATTTTTATGGCTGTATTTATGAAGGGTATTTCAATTAAAGTTTACGATGTTGTGCTCACTGGTAATAGTCCCATCTTCCTTGATTCTCTTGTCAAGCAACTTAGCCAAGCTTTTGAGCTCAAGGATGGTGATTTGCACTATTTTCTTGGTATTCAGATTAATCGCACTTCCAAGGGTCTATTTCCCAACCAATCTAAATATGCTCTTGATTTACTTACCAAACACAATATGCTTACCTCCAACCCAGCAAATCTGCCACCAAGTCTGCCAATTTGTGTCCTCCTCCCCTGATGTATATTTGGTTGTTGTTAAGAGGATTCTTAGATATATTAATGGCACACCTAATTTTAGGGTTTTTTTTTTTTTTTTTTTTTCAATCTGGTCCCTTTACTCTCTTAACTTTTTTGATTCTCACTGGGCTAGAGATCCTTATGATCATCATTCTACCACTGCCTTCTTGATATATCTTGGCTATAGTCCCATTAGCTGGAGTGCCAAGAAACAACCAATTGTTTCTCGATCTTTCACAGAATCTGAATATTGTGCCCTTGCCTCTACTACCGCTGAGCTGTGTTGGCTTCATCAAATTCTGAAGGATTTGGGGATTTTTCTTCCTTCTCCTCCTAAACTTTGGTGCGACAATGTCTCAACTCTGGCTATAGCCTCCAACCCAGTTTTTCACACTCAGACCAAGCACAATAAGGTCAAGTTCCACTTCATTCGTGAGCGTGTGTTTTGTAAGGATCTCTAAGTCAAATACATTGCCACTATTAATAGATCAATTAGCTAATGTGTTCACCAAGAGTCTTTCTATAGTTCGTTTCAAGCTCTGCATTCCAAAGTCATGGTCTTTGTTGCCCCCATTTCTTTGAGGTGGGATGAAAGAGGAAGAATAGATTCAAAAAGCTAGCAATAATATTCTGGCCAAACCATGACGTTTTTATCAGAGTATAGAGAAGAAGATTGACAAGCATGAGGAGCAAGGAACAAATCACACCTTGACAGAAGCAAAGCCAAGTGAATCTGCAGAATTGAAAACAGAGGAAAATGGCTAGTAGCTTAAGGAGCAGAACTACATGTAGTTTTGTATTTAATAGTTAGTGAGTTAGTTATGACACGTGAGATAGTTAGTTATGTTACTGTTCACACGTGTAAAGGTTAGTTAGTTAGTTTTTGTTTTCTTTCTTTGCTTTGTATAATATATAAGATGTACAGCTGGTTTTTCTAATAATAGATTAAGAAGTATTTTTCCCAATTCTCTGATATGGTATCAGAGCAAGATACCAAATTCTAGGGTTCATACTTTCTCTCAATTTTCTTTGAGAAAATTACTTCCTTTCTCTAAGAAAATCCTTCATTGACAACAATGGCTTCCGCTACAACTCAAAGTGCTACTGCATCAGAGAATGCTACATCTTCGCCTTCACAAGATTCACCAATAGACGATCCCCTATTCTTGCATCATGTAGAGAGTCCAAGTACAGTTCTTGTTACACAGCCTTTGATTGGTGGAAAGAACTACTCAGCATGGGCTCGAGCTGTGAGGAAAGCTTTACTCACTAAGAACAAATTGGGGTTCATTGATGGTTCTCTCACCTTATCATCTCCATTGGTATCTACTCCTTCAACTGTTCAAGCTTGGATCAGATGTAACAATATGGTTGGAACCTGGTTAACCAATTCAGTGTCACCAAAACTTCAAGCAAGTATCATCTATAAAGACACAACTTTGGAGATCTGGACTGATCTGAGAAATCGATTTGCTTAGAGTAATGGACCAAGAATCTACAATCTTCAAAAGGAAATTGCAGATCTACACCAAGGTGAAGTTTCTGTCACTGATTTCTTTACTCAATTGAAAGTGCTTTGGGACCAATTGCAAAGTTACAGTCCATTTCCTTCATGTACATGTGGAAAATGTGTATGCAATGTGAATAAGAGGCTTAGTAAGCTCCAAGTCAGAGAGTTAGTGATGAAGTTTTTGATGGGATTAAATGATTCTTTTTCACAAGGAGTCAAGTCTTGCTCATGGATCCTTTGCCTTCTGTTAGCAAGGTTTATGCTTTGTTGATTCAAGAAGAAATGCAAAGATCAGTTACTAATCAGTCTGGTGTAAAGGTTGATTCAACTACTTTGGTTACAAAGATGCAAAATTTTAGTGCTAATTCTGGTGGTAATGGTGTCAAGGGCAAGGACAAACCTATTTGCACACACTGTGGTAAGACTGGCCATATAGCAGACAAATTTTATAGATTACATGACTTTCTACCTAGCTTTAAATTCAAAAACAAGCCTTTAATGGCTCATAAGGTTTCATTCATTCAGCCACAAGAGTTGGTGTCTAGCTCAAGTCCCACCAGTTCAGCTTTTACTCTAGAGTAGTGTCAGTAGCTTCTTGCATTAATTAGTCCTTGTTCTCTTCTTGTTTCTGCTGTTCAAGGCAAGGATGTTCAAGGTAAGGATTATCCTTTAACATGTGTACCATCTTCTTCTGCTTCTGCACTGGCAGGTATGGATTTTTCCTATTTTGTTTTTTCTACAAAGGTTGTTAATAGAAGGGCTTATACTTCTGACACTTGGGTTATTGATACTGGAGCAACTGATCACATTGTTTGTTCAGAGAATTTTTTGTCTTCTGTTACTGCTATTCCTTAGTCTGTAGTTGAATTGCCCAATGGTGAAACTGCTTCTATGACATATATTGGAACCATTACTTTATCACCATCTCTCACCCTTCATAATGTCTTATGTGTGCCTTTTTTCACCTTTAATCTTCTATCTGTTAGGACCATAACTAAGTCTCAACCTTGCTGTCTTATTTTTCTCTCTACTTTTTACTTCATCCAGGACCTCACTTGTTGGAGAACGATTGGAGTGGGACAAGCAAATTATGGTTTGTACCTGCTACAATCTGGTGGCATTCAATAGCATTCTTCAACTTCTCTTGATGATTTTCTGGCAACTCACAATCTGAGCACAGCCTTCAATTCTTTCTCAGCTGCAACTTCAACCTGTACACTTTCTCTCTTTGGCATAGCAGATTAGGGCATCCATCAGATTCTAGGTTGCAAGCTCTAGGTCATATTTTTCTTTTCTAAAGAATTTTTATAATAATACATGTGGAGTTTATCCTTTGGCTAAGCAAAAACATTTGCCATTTCCTTTGAATAATAATCTCAGTACTTTTGCTTTTGATTTACTTCATATGGATGTTTAGGGTCCATACTCTACTCATACCTTAAATGGTTACAAGTATTTCTTGACTATTGTTGATGATGCAACTAGAGCTACCTAGATTTACTTATTGAAGTCTAAATCTGATGTGAGGTCTCTTATTGTCTCTTTTCATACCATGGTTCTTACTCAATTCAACGTCAAAATTAAACAAAAAAGGATTGATAATGCTTTAGAATCCAACATGCCAGATTTCTTTGCATCTAATGGCATTGTTCATCAACACAGTTATGTTTATACTCCACAACAAAATTCTATTGTGGAGAGAAAACATCAACATCTTCTCTCAATTGCTAGAGCATTACAGTTTCAATCCAACTTACCTATTCCTTTTTGGGGTGAGTGTTTGCTTACTGTTGCATATTTGATAAATAGGCTGCTCTCTCCCTTGTTAAATAATAAAACTCCCTTTGAACTTCTTTTTCACAAACCTCCATCTTATGATCATTTAAGAGTTTTTAGATGTGAGTGTTTTGCATCCACTATTGCCAATACTAGGTCCAAATTTGATCCTAAGTCTAGGAGGTGTGTATTCATTAGTTATCCTTTTAATGTCAAAGGTTATAAAGTTTTTGATTTGCACACTCATATTGCTTTCATCAGTAGGGATGTTGTTTTTCATGAGTCTCTTTTTCCCTTCCACAAATTTGTTTCACCTTCTTCTTCCAACATTGATTTGCCTCTTCCTTTGCCCTATACTTCTCCTCTTCCTTTTGATGATCTTCCTCACTCTTCCTCATCTCACTTGTTTTCTCCATTTGCTTCTATGGACTATACCATACTTGACTTGCATCATTAACTTGATGATGAGTTTTTGCATGATGTTCCCTTTGAACCCCCTAAACCTCTTATTGATCCCATTCCTTTGAGAAAATCCTCTAGAGTTCACAAAAGACCTTCTTACCTTCAAGCTTATCATTGTAACATGGTTACTTCCACTCCCACTGCTACTGTTCCCCACTCAGGTACCTCTCATCCCTTAACTTCTTATCTTTCTTATCATTCTCTCTCTTCTTCCTACAAAACCTTTTGTATTGTTGAGCCTACACACTATTATCAGGCAGTTTCTGATCTTAAGTGGTAGGAAGCTATGGCTGTTGAAATAGCTGCTTTAGAAGCTAAAAACACTTGGACTTTGACTTCCTTACCTCCCAATAAGAAGCCTATAGACTGTAAATGGGTTTATAAAGTCAAGTACAGGTCTGATGAGTTAGTTGAAAGATATAAGGCTAGGCTGGTTGCTAAAGGTTTCACTCAGAAGGAAGGGATAGATTACACTAATACTTTCTCTCTAGTTGCAAAAATGGTTTCAGTTAAGTGTCTTTTGGTTGTGGCAGCTGTTAAAGGTTGGTACCTTGGTCAGCTGGATGTTAATAATGCTTTTCTGCATGGGGACTTGTCTGAAGAGGTCTATATGGCTCTTCCACCAAGGTTCCATAGCCAGGGGGAGCAGGTGTGTAAGCTGAACAAGTCATTTTATGGCCTTAAGCAAGCCTCAAGACAATAGTTTGCTAAGTTCTCAAGCACTTTGATTCAGGATTTGGGTTTTGTGCAGTCTAAGGCTGATTACTCTCTCTTCACTAGGCAGAAAGGTGAGTCCTTCTTGATCCTTTTGGTTTATGTGGATGATGTTTTATTGGCTAGTAACAATAAAGTAGAGGTAGATAAGTTCAAGTTGTAGCTAAATTAGAAATTCAAACTTAAAGATTTGGGGGATTTGAGATATTTCCTTGGACTTGAGGTTGCTAGATTAGATCAAGGGATAGCTTTGTGTCAAAGGAAATATGCCCTTGAAGTGTTGAGTGATGCAGGATTTCTAAGATGCAAACTAGCCAAGACACCAATGAAACAAAATGTCAAGCTAAGTATGAGGGTGAAAAACTCAAGGATCCAGGAATGTATAGAAGAATGATTGGAAGGTTGCTATACTTGACCATTACCAAGCCAGACATCACCTATGCAGTCCATAGGTTGAGTCAATATATGGCCAAGCCAAGAAAGCCTTATCTAGATGCTGTGCATAGAGTTTTGCAATACTTGAAGAATGAATTAGGAAAAGAGATATTGTTTTCATCAAAATCAGAACTTCATGTCAAAGGGTTTGCTAATTCAGATTGGGCTTCATGCCCTGACACAAGGAGGTCTGTGACAGGTTTTAGTGTGTTCATTGGAGATTCTGTAGTGTCATGGAAGTCAAAGAAGCAATGTACAGTGTCCAGATCTTCTGCAGAAGCAGAATACAGAGCAATGGCTATAGCTACTTGTGAGATTGTTGGGATATTGTATTTCCTTAGGGATATTGGGGTTGAACATAAAAGGGAAGCTTTACTATTCTGTGACAGTCAGGTTGCCCTGCATATTGGGTCAAATCTAGTATTTCATGGAAGGACCAAGCATATTGAGATTGATTGTCATGTAATGAGGGATAACATGCTTGAAAAGGTTATCAAGTTAATTCATGTGAGAACACACTGTCAACTTGCTGATTTACTCACTAAGGCACTAGGATTCAATCAATTCTCTAATCTGGTTTGCAAGATGGGAATGGTTAATATACATTTTACAGTTTCCCTTGAGGGGGAGTATCAAAGTATAGAGAAGAAGATTGACAAACATGAGGAGCAAGGAACAAATCACACCTTGACAGAAGCAAAACCAAGTGAATCTGCAGAGTTGAAAACAAAGGAAAACGGCTAGTAGCTTAAGGAGCAGAACTGCATGTAGTTTTGTATTTTATAGTTAGTGAGTTAGTTATGACACATGAGATAGTTATGTTACTGTTCACACGTGTAAAGGTTGGCTAGTTAGTTTTTGTTTTCTTTCTTTGTTTTGTACAATATATAAGATGTACACCTGGTTTTTCTAATAATAGATTGAGAAGTATTTTTCCTAATTCTCTGATAGTTTTTAGAGAGTTTCATGTGTTAAAGCTAAATGACATTGTTTGGTATAAGAGTGGCTTTAAGATCACTTTACCAAGACGACAATGTTTCTGTTATTAACTTTATTCTAAAGACACAACACCATTTTTGAATATCAGAAGCTTAAGAGCTATTCTTCCTCTTCAACACTGCAATTCTGTTAAAGCTCAGATATTTTCAGAGCTATTCACACCAGATTTTACAGCTATATTCATGGCGAGTTTTTATGAGAGTTTTTTTTTAGGGTGAGTTTTTATGAGAGTTAGTTAAATAAAGAATCCAAAGTGTATAGCCTAAGGTTATAGAACTCTATATATAGAGTATTACTATGTATCTTTTCCTTTATGCCTTGCAACACAAACTTCACAGAACAATTCAACATTTTCTCTCTACTATTTCCTTCACCATTTTCGTTTTTCTTTACAAATACCACATAACCACATTATAGGGAAAGATTAAAAGGTTCTATGCTCTATTTATATTCTCGATTACAAAGTAAAAAAATTCAATACTCAAATTCCACCGCCCCCCCCCCCCCCCCTCCCCCACAAAAACAATTGATTGCTCCCTAAAACAAATGAGTTCCTTTAATTATTTTTCTTAATCTTTTATGGGGACCTTTCTTAATGAGAGATGTTTGGCATATATGACATATTCAGGCTAGTGAAGATCAATATAAGTGTAAAACTGATTTTCAGTGTTTTCTGTGAGCTATATTTAAAAATAAAATAAAATTAGTTATGTGAGGCCCAAGAATTAGGTAACCCTGGCTCACTTTGTACCAAGTCCAAGGCCCATGCCGAGGAGGAAGAAAACTTTCGAGGATGACGTGAGAAGGTCTGAATCACCCAGGATGACCGCCGAAGACAACCATGTCCTCGGCCAACCCCAATCAGAGGAGGGAGAGTCAACGTCTCATCACAGGCAGCCTCCCAAAGCACCCCAGGAGAAAGAACGAGTATAATGTGCCGATCATGGGAGGACGGTGGAAGAGCAAATCCAAGACAAACTGTCATCTCCACATTAAATGCCCGCCGCTGGCGCTCTGGCCGCATTAATGAGGAAACAACCCCTGAACACTGCAGTCTTGGTAGCCGCAACTCACAGAAGGATAGAGACGGTTGATGAGACAAGCACTCAAATAGTGACCTGCCTGGTCGACAAATGTAGGGTTAGGATCAACTGAAAAGAGATATATAATGTAAGAAGTCCTCCAGAAAAGGGAGGAGGGGGGAAAAAATGAGCAGAAAATACTGCAGCACTCGCATGACCCCTGTAACTAAGCACTGAAGAAGCAATAAGAATTTCAAGCCCTTAAGAGAAGGGCCGAGGAACCATATCTTAGGCTTTAGCTTATATTCTTGTCGCCCAACCCCTCCACTATCGAGTTTAGTTGTTGCAATCTTTACCAGGGCCTATTTCTTGAACCCATACTCTACAAATTCATTGTACCGGGCTAGCTGGGTTTGAGTCCACCTCATCCCAAGGGCGCTTTCCTTGCCGATGTGGGATTAGGGTGTCAATCCTTACACTACAAGGTCAGCCCTTGGTGGGGTGAAAATCCTAAACCCCCGCGTCGCATGGGAAAAGCCCAGTCCCTACAAGAATCATTCAATGTTCCCTAGAACAAAACTCCTCGGATTGTACCGAGAATAACTTTTCTTTGATAAACTCAGTTCATCCCTGTTTGATTGTCATGAATCCCATATTAACTGTTGTCTATGCACTAAAGCCTAGCTCTTTGACCCACTCTCAACAAATTTATTGTATTGGGATAGTTGGGCCTGAGTCCATCCGTCTAATAAAAAAAGTGCTCAAACCCAGCCCTTACAAGTTATAAAAAAAATGGTTCAAATTTACACTAAATATATTCCCTTAATATAATAGTTTTATCTTTGATTTTATTTTTTTTAAATACTATATTCTCTCCAAAATTAAGTTGTTAATTTTCAAATGCATTTCCCACAAGTTTAATTTTTGACATTTTCACATACATATTCTTTCCAAAAATTTTCTATCATCTTAATATATATATATATATATATATATAAACCTCCTCCCAAATATTTTTGGACTTTGATTCAATGTTGTTAATTCTATTCCAATAGTTGTTCCAATTTTTTGGTTGAAATGGAATAATATTTTGATACTAGTCTATTTTGACACACTATTTTGAGATTATTGCTAATTGTGTGTGTGTGTGTAGTAGTAGTAGAACATTATGCGATGAAACGAAGGAGAGTTGTGGTAAATTGACGGTCAGTGTAAAATTTTCACTTTATTATGAAAAACAATGTTCTCCATATCATTTATCAATTCAAAATTAAATAATGGATATTTTTAATATCATCATTATATAGCATTTCAAATAAGATATGATAAATGGGAAAAGCACACACGTAAACATCCTTTATAAAGAAAAAAAAAATGTCATATGTGCGTAAGTAATTAAGTATTAAAAAAAAACATTCTTAATGAATATATATATATATATATATATATATATATATATCTTATATGAGGTATGTAATGAAAAAAGAAAAAAAAAAAAAAAAAAAAAAAGCTTTGTTCATAATCCATTCGTAATAATCATCATACCGACCAGAATTTAGGCCGATTAGAGTTAATATAGGGGACGATTCATACTATTAACTAACCATAATGAATTTTTCAAACATTTTGATTAAATGAAACGGATTTGTCAACAATGCTTTCAACTTTATAATTATTAACTTATATCATCGACAAGTTTTGTTGTATTCAAATTAGTTTATATTGTTTGTTTTTATCTTTTTAAAAATACTAAGCATCAACTTTGATGGTTAGTTTTTTATTACACACGTGTGCTTGTGGTATAAGTTTATTAAAATATAGAATCTTGTTAGATAAAATTATTTAAAACAAATTTTGACTGAATTTAAAACATTGAGTTAGGACAAAATAGTTTAAAATGCTTTTACGTCAGAATTGCATCAGTTGTAGGTCTTGCCAAAAAAGACCCTTTTAATCTTTGCAAAGTTAAAAATCACATGGCATGGAATATGTAGTCCCTTTCTCTAGATAACTTATTTGCTTATAATGGCCAATAACCTTCTCATAATATTTGGTATTTTTTTTATAAAAAAAGAAAAAGAAAAAGAAGGATCGGGGGGTGTTACATCCACATGATCCTTACATATATATCTCGTGTCTTTATTATAAATGTACCTTTGCGTTGTACATTATTATCACTATTTTATGTATCACTGTCGTTGCAGTGACAGTGTGACACACTACTACATATAAGAAGAAAAAGGAAATAAAAGACATACACTACTGTATATGGTCTCAAGTCTCAAGAGTACTGAAGAGCAAGTAATTAGATGGAAATATCATCTACACCTATCTCAGACTCAAAGGAGTGATGAAAGAGTGAGCAAAAACAGTAAATCTACTGGTCTCTGGTCCGATCCAAGTAGTGTACTTTGCCCTATCCCGAGAAGAAACAAAGTAGATTGGAGGGAGTGATTGATTAAAGCAGAGCAATGCACTCTGCTCCCTCTAATCCCATCCCTTTTGTGGGGCTTGTCAATGGTGTTTCAACTTTCAAATACAACAAGAAATCCCTAATGTCCATGCAACATGGGCACTAGGGAATTGCATGTGGGGTTGTGTGTATATGAAACAACAAAAAGGCTCAACTAAGCTAAAGCTAAGCTAAGCTAAGCTAAAGGTCATCACCACCGCCCTCCCCTTAAAGCTCTCGTACGTACTTGACTCACTCACTCACTCACTCACAGAAAGGCAAAGCCCAAGCCAACCAGTCAGATTGAGAGCCCAAACAAATATCAGACACCAGAGCAACATTCAATTTCAACTTTATCGGTTTCTACCCAACCCCACCACACACAATGAGAGAGAGAGAGAGAGAGAGAGAGAGAGAGATCGACTTATCCCCACAAACAGCAACAAATAGCTCGTAGCAGGCTTTTCCAGTGATAGCTTTTCCTCATTCGTACATACTACACATATGATTTAATGCATGCATGCATCCATGCTGCCAAGTGCCAACCATGAATGACAGTAATATATTCGATGCATCATAACTTATGGCTCACGTGTTTGGACAAAACTCATTTACATTTTTCCTTTTTTACAAAGGGATTTACTTTTGGATCCGAGTAAATTATAATCTATAATTTGTGAGGAAATTTGGTGGAATCCTATAATGAAATTAAGTATTTGCATCATCATAGAATATATTAAGGTAAAACTTATGTAAAGTTTCTTAAGTATTATTTCCTTAAAATTTTCAATTAAATTCAATCACGTAATTGCATTGATGATTAATGGATTATAAACAAAATGTTAAATATTTGTTGTTTTTAATCATTTAATAATTAGGGAAAGAGAGATTTGAATCTTGAATGTCTTCATTAGAAATATAAAGAAGTGTCAACCAATTAAATTACAAGGGTCTTGACAAAAATAATATTTTCTTTTTAAGAACAATTAAATTAAATTATATAAATTATTGATTAATTTTATCATATAATTTAATTTAATCGAGGAACTTAAAATACATTACTTAAAAAACGGCAAATATGTTTTTTTTTTTTAATTGTGGGGTCAAAAATACTCTAAAAGGCCCAAGCCTCTTTTGTTGACTAAAGAGCCCAAACCTCCTGAAAACCTTGATCTTCACAACTAATTTGTAAAGAAGTAGGAAAGTAATTCGCAATGAGAGATTTGAACAAGAAAAGTTGTCTAAATTGATATTTTATTGATTATCTATATGATTTATCTCTTGCCAAGGTTACATACCACCAAAAGCAAACACATTTTCTCTCAAAATATTTTTCCTCTAATATTTCTATCCCCTGCCAAGTGTGTGTGGAGGCTCTATTTATAGTCAAATGCCTTCTTCTTAGCAGTGAGTGTCAACAGGAGGGAGGGTCAAAAATACTTGTCCCATCATGTGTCTCCCCTCTTCTTTTGATGATGAGAATTTTTGGAGTATGAAATACCATTCAGGTTGATTATTTAGTAATAAATGCAGTTTGTGTCAAGTGGGAATACTTAATCAATGTGGAGGTGATTGTTGCTTGGCTTAGGAGCTACTTCATTTGGTACCGTGGACTCTTTTTACATGTTTGGGATTTTCCTAAACTACTTCATCTGCCATACGTCCTCGGTTGGTGTTGTCCAAGGACTATACATCATCAGCTTCCTTCAAAGGGTCGTGGGTTTTCTTCCTTGGGGGTGGATATGGATCGAGCCTGGTTCCTCGTATCACCCTATTCTCTTACTGGGCTCATGGTCTGTGGTACGCGAAACTTAACTAATGGACCACTCCCCTACATGAATAAAAATAATAAACTGTAAATATATATATATATATATATATATATATATTTTAGAGAGTTTCAATCTATGGCGTCTGCTCCTAATGATAGTTCTTTACAATCAAACCAAGACACCAATCAGTTTTTGATGTAGGCGAAAATTAAACCTCAGATCTCTTATATACCATCAAAAACTTTACCAATTGAACTAACTGGAACCCACAATAAACTGTAAATATGAATGGCGTGTAATAGGTAAAATTACCTTGTTTGTACGTTACATAACATTAAAGATAGTATATATGTCTTTTATATAAGATATTAATTTTCAGGATAGACATTGCAAACGTTGTTGTTATTTATTTTTTTTTTTTTGAGAAGATAGACATTGCAAACCTAATTCTTAGATCAATTAATATTTCTAAATGTGGGTGATAGTCCCATTCAATCCGTGGGGGAGGCTTACAATTTATTTATTTTAAATATATCATTGAAACAATTATTATTAGTAGGTAGAATTATTAGTTGAGCATTCACTTCTAGTATGCAAAATGCATGTATGCATGCATATTAGATAATACTATTGTGGAAAATTACCAAAAACACACATATTTTCGATTATATATCACTGTTTTATTTTTTACATATTGCCACACTATCATATAAAAGTGCATGATGAACGGTAGTTTATGCATATCATTCTTTTTATTATTATTATTATTATTTTTTATCTCCTCTCTCTCTTTTTGATAAAAAAATTATTTTAACATAATGTAATGTGAAACAAAAAAATAACATATATTGTGTATTGTAAAGGTGGTTATGCATAATACATCAAGTAGATTTTGGTGATGCAAAATGTAAAATACATTTTCAGATGTGAATGCTATTTAGTCTCGTATTTTGTGTGTGTGTGTATAGATGAATAAAGAAAGCCACGCCATTAAGAATTGACTCGTTAATTTTAGCCCAAACTCACCTAGCTATCTCTCTCTTTCTATTTTTTCTCTCGTGAACCTCTATATTGCAAAAAATGGGATTATGGATTAAACCCTGTTTCTGTTGAAGTACGGAGAGGACTCGAGCCTTGTGCTTTAGCAGAAGAGCACCAAGAACCAACAGGAAGAGGCGCCAGATTTCTGGTCTGACCTATAGACCTAGTGACCAAATCCTACACAAATATTGCCGATGTCCCAAGATCTCTGTCAGGTAAGCCCTAAGAGTCTAGGCTATTATAGCTCTCATTCTACCATTATTCTCACTCCCCCCTGTACACCCATCAACCACACCTTTTCGGCATGCATATAGCATCGGTGCACCATTCACTCCTCAAACGTCAATCAAATTTAAGGGCTGTGATTCCCACATATTAATCTTGAAACTGGTTAACAACATTTTGTTTCACCCAAAAAAAAAAAAAACCTTATTGATTCACACTCACTAATTTTTTTTTTAGGAAAAAAAAAAAGAAGAGAGAGACTCAATGGCATTAATGGAAGGGAATTTGGGATAAAAGCTCCTTGTTAAAGGATGATGAAGGTCTTCTATTAGCTGAATCTGGATTTAGAAAGTTACATGATTTCTTCTCCATGACTATAAACTATTTTTTTCCTTTTTTTTTTTTTTTTTTTTTTAGCATTTGACTGCAAAACGGCTCTTGTGATTTCATTTTTAAAAGGTTTGGAGATGTGCATGATTTCTTTCAGGTTAACCCTAGGGCTAGACTAATCCTCACTACTCACTCCCAAAAGCTATTGGGCAATACTGGATCCATCAAATGTCCAAATCTAAAATATATGTGTATTCAAAGAATCAAAAGGCTATGATTATTATCAAAGTATTTGTGCAGGTGTTTTAAGTTACCGAAAGTATCAATACAACAGAACATGCAAACAACCCCCCCACCCCCCCTCTTTCTCCCAAAACAAATTAAGAAAAATGATCTTAAAAAAAAAAAAAAAACTCACTAAGGATTATATGAAAGTAAGGGGAGGGGTGAGAGAGAAGTTAGGGGGAAATTTTCATATGTGCGCAGTGTATGAAGTGCATGACTCACCGACATTTACCTTCCTGAAGTTAGAAATATGTGGCTCTTATCAGCTTAATTAAATGTATACCTCAGCAACTTAAAAAAAAAATTTGTCACATTAGACAGCTGTTAAACATAAATAGAAAATAAATGGGACATAAATGGAGGGACTATATAAATTGTTACTTTTTAAAAAATTTAGGGAATAAAATCAAAAAATTTAAATTTAGGGAGATAAAATTCAAATTTAAAATACCTCAAATTTTAGTAGAAGTGTCAATTCGGGTTAGCGTGTCGGGTTCGTGTCGTGTCGAGGTAGGGGTATTTGACTAAATGGCTCAACCCTAACCCGACTCATTTAATAATCGTATCATAATCCTTCAACCCTAACCCGAGCTGTTAATAAGGAAAGTTGACCTGACCTAACCCATTTTAATAAACGAGTCGTGTTGGGTTGACACAAATGTAACACAACCCATTTCAACATGCATAATATTAAATATAACATCCATCTAGAAATAATTATTTTTACATTCCTAAAAAAGTGCATACACTTCAAGTCTTCAACCCACATTCAAAATAATATAGTTCAACAAAAATATAACATTCATCTAGAAATAAGTTCTTTACACTCCAAAAAAAGTGCATACACTTCAACCCAAATTCAAAATAACAAAGTTTTACAAAAATAAAATAACATAATTCAAAAAAAAATATAAGATTCTTGGAACTCGCCAAATGCTAAGTATCAATATTGAAAGAATTTGAGCAAACAGTAGACTAATCCTGACTATGACTACGATTATCATCCATAAATTCTTTGTTGATGTCCAAATTCATAACATCTTCCACAAGCTCGTCCAATTTCGTTTGTGTAAGTTCTATGCCAAAAAAAAAAGTATTAGTAGTTCTAAAGTCTGTAAAGTTTCATTTTTCAATTATATCCCTTGTAAATTTTTGTAATTACTTACTTTTCTTTTTAAATTTAAAATATATGTTGGATATAAAAGGTATTTGACAAATCTAAAATAAAATAAATATTTATTTGTTATATGAGTTAAACGGGTTGTGTTAAGTGGGTCATTTTGGGTTGATGCAAATAAATTGGTGTGTCAAACGTGTTTATTGCGGGTTATGCGGATTGACCTGTTTATGATCCGTTTCTTATCGTGTCGCTTTCAGATCGACCCATTTATGACCCAAACCCATTAAGGCCTAACCCTAACCTAAAAAAATCCGTGTCAGGTTTGTGTCGTGTTCGCGGGTTGGGTCGGACATTAACACCCTTAAATTTTAGAGACTAAAAAGTACAATCTTCCCAAATAAAGAAGAGTTAAGATTTCTTCACAGCCTCAACAAAATGTGAATTTAAGAATAATTGAAGTTAATAATTTAGGAAATTTACTAAAAGGCCGAAAGTTTATACCATATTTTAGCCTAAATCCTAAATTTGTTATTTTATTAGTTGAAGTCTCAAAATTTAAAAATCGTTTCGAGTTAAACCTCGTGTTTATCTCTGTTATTCTTTTAATGTTATTTTGGGTAGTAACAAAGATAAAATTTAAAACTATTTTATCAAATTCTACTAGGTGATTTTTCATATATAAATTTGGTAGCCTTGAATGGAGTAGGCAAAGAGAGAACTACGTTTAGAGAGAAAATGATAGCTAGAAAATCAACATTGATTTACTAAGATGAAATAAATACTTTTATCAAACAACTTCCCTTTTCTCTTTGATTCATTACTATCCAAAATAATAAAATTGAATAACGGAAATGAATAGTGGCTTAGAGGTTGTTTGGTTTAAGTGTTTTCCTCACCCAATACTCAGTTTTCATCACTCAATTTCTGAATTTTGTGGGCCTCACAGTGAGTTGCCTTGTTTGGATGAGTTTCCTAACTCAATGAGTCAATTTCCATAACTCAATTCTCAAAAAATTGAGTTTGAGTCACGGAAATTGAAAACAACTTTTAGTTGTTTTCAATTTCTGAAAAATGAGTAACAGTGACAATATTGTAAATAAGTGCATCTTTGTGGGACCCGTGTCAGGGACTTGTGTACCTCAAGTCCTCAGCACCAACGACTTTCTCTTTCTCTCTTTCCCCTTTCTCTTTCTTCTTTCCCCTTTCTCCTTCTCCCAGCAACAAACCAACATTTCTTCATAAATTTTTTACTCATTTCTCTCTTATCCTATATGTACTTTTCCCCTTTGCATCTGAAGAAGAACAATACCCAGGCGAAGATCTCCACCTAAAAGAACAATACCCAAGCGAAGACCAAAACCAAGGCGAAGACCGAAACCTGAAACCCAGGTAAAGACCGAAACCAAAACCCGAAACCCAGGCGAACAACAATACCCAGGCAATCAAAATTTTTTTTCTCTCTCTATCTTGTGGGTGCGGAGTTTGGATTTGAGATATGGTTATAGGGTTTTGATTTTTGAGACATAGGTGTGTTTGTGTGGTTCAGATTTGTGGTGTGGTTGTGGTGGATTTAGATCTGAGATGTGGGTGGCTGTTATGGGTTCAAATTTGTGGTGTGGGTTTGGATTTGATTTGGGCATAATGTCTGTATTTGTGATTTTTTATTTGGGTATTTGTGGGTTTTGATTTGAACATCTGTGGGTATCTATGAGTTTATGTTTGTATTCATTTGTGTTTGTATGTTTTTGATGGTTTGGCCATAGGTTTGGGATAGGATTGTTCTTGTTGATGTGTGTGTACATGAGAAATGAAAGAGAAAGAGGACAACTTTAGTGAGTGTAATAGGGCAATGGTTACTAAAGGGGAAGAAAATGAAATGAAGAGAGTGAGGGTGAGGCGGGTAGGCTAACAGAACTTATGACATGGTGCTCAAGCATGCGTCCTACAAAAAGTAGAAAAAATTGAGTGATGAGAAACTGAAAATATGTGCCAAACAAGTGGGGTAGGAAATTGGGGTATTTTGAGTGATGAGTGATGAGTGATGGGTGATGAAAACTGAGTGATAAGTGATGAGTGACAAGTGATGAGTGACCATTTTTTTTAAACCAAACAAGCCCTTAATATTGAAACTATTTTATAAGTTTGAAACTTTAATTGATTAAATTTAAATTGTGGTATCTCGTTCGAACAAAGTTAAGGCAATAATCTGAAAAAGTCTTTTAACTTTTTTAAGGTATGGAAGTATTTATGATGGTGTCATTACTTATTACTTTTTTTTTACAAGATAGAAATTCTACAAAAACTTAATCCAAGTGTATATGTGTGTGAAACTTATTCCTAGAGACTTAAACATGAGCCCTTACGCCACACACCTCACAAGCACTCTTGAATGATACTATTATTGAAATTACATTAAAAAAAAAATTCCTAGAGAGAGAAATAGAGAGAGGGGGTGCATAAACAGCCATTTTGCATGTGGAAAAAGCAATTTTTTTAATTCATTATTTTTTTTTTCAAAATAAAAAATGGAGTTTTTAGTGTAAACTCATCCACCTCACATTTTGCGACGATAAGGATAATATCAGGTATACTACTCGAATTAATTTTTCTTCATTCATTTAATTGGTTAAGTTATAGCCATAAATATATGACATTTGCAGATATAGATATAAGTTAAATTGAATTATTACCACATTTCAAAAAAAAAATTAAAAAAATTAAAAATTAAAACCTGAATTGTTACCATACAAACAAAAATTTTAGTTATCTATATGAGCAATTGGTATGCCAAAAAAAGTTGTTGGATGGCCAAGCACACAGTTGTATCGACAGGCCCAATTAATTACCAGCATCCATTTCAAGATCAATAGACTCGATTTCTTATGAAATCAGGTCAATATGTATCCTGTATGAGTGGCAGTACTTATGTACTGTGAAGACAATAAATAATGTGTTTGTCCTTGGAAATAGATTTTTTTCTTTTTCCCATTTTTTCTCTAATCCACGTTCTTGGTGGAAAAATTTAGCAATTTAACATCATAAAAAGTTACTTTATCTATTTTATCACTTTATTTTACAAAAAATTCTTAGCATTCAGCATAATAAAATAATATAAATAACATAATAAAATAATATATTTACTATAATAGACAACAACCACCACCATTAACAAAATAAAAAAATTATTTTTTAATAAAAAAATTATTTTTTCTTCTTATCTTCTTAGCTATAGTGCACAGTATTGTATACTGTAGCGCAACAGCCAAATGATATGGCTATAGCTCCACCAATGCACTAGCTTTTTGTGCCACTTTTATTATATCTAGTTGCTAAATTTAGCATTTTAATTTTTAACTATATGGCCCCACAAATACAAATGCTCTTAAAAATATAGTGGTGAATGTACGTGGAAGGCAATGTGTATTCCTCTTTTGTTTCTTATTAAACCTGTAAATCTTATTAAAAGCTAAATCTTAAGTCTCTGATGTACTATGAACTAAAATACTTTTGAATTGAATGGTTGTATTTACAATGTTACATAGATACTGAAAGTGGAAGGTTAGTACAAAAAGATGGCGAGGGCAATTAAATATAAGGAAAAAAAAAGGGGAATAGTGCCAGTTCAATAAATCTAGTGGTTATATATATCCAACACGAAAGTATCAAAACCATGTTGAGTACAGATTTGTTTGGTTAGATGTTTTAAGAACTTAAAAGAGCACTTTTAAAATTCAAAACTCATCACCTCGCACTTTTGTTGTGGTGGTCATTCCATAAGTATAAATACTTGTGAGGTGTGGGGGTAAGGGTCAGGGTTCAAGTTTTCAGGAGGGAGTTTCACACACATATACACTTAGATTATACTAAAATAGAAATTCTATTTTGTAAAAAAAAAAAAAAAAAAAAAAAAAGAAGGATTTAAAACTCTATTTTGCAACATTAATTTCTCATAATTTTTTTACAAACTCTCGTTTTAAACACAAAATACCGTTTTCCAATGGCTTAATCAAACGCACCTTATAGTCCATGACGGCATCTGTTTAGAGGTTTAATTCCTGATTGATTTTGTAATCTAACATTTATTAGGAAAATAATAAGGAAGAAGTATAATAAATATTCATAATCCAACCTTGACCAAAAAAAAAATAAATAAATAAAAAAGGAAGTGTGATAGTTACTATAAATGGAGTACCGGTGTAACTTTTGTTAAGTATATGAGAGCTAAAGAGTTGAGACGGAGTGGATCTTTGTTTGGCACTTCTCTGGGGTTTTTTTTTTTTTTTCTTTGTGGGTTTTGCCCACAAATTTAGACATAGAAGTTATCGAATCACATTAAATTGTGTGTCTTAGTGTTTGGCTTTTCTTATTTTTGCATGCTTTTCACAACAAAATCATCTATGCTCTAAAAATTAAATGAATTTTACAAACTACGAGAGAACAACATACTTGAATATTATAATTAAAGGCCGAGAAAACTTATTAGGAAAAAATAAGGCCAACCACATATTAGCTACCGTTTATTGCATCAAAATTAAGTAAGGAAGAAGAAAATTAGGCTTTTCAAAGGAAGAAAAAGAAATTGAAATTTTTGATAATTGATGTTTTGGTGCTAAAGACAAAGACCTTCAAGTTATAAACTGAATCTTTTGTAACACTATTGGCATAAAGAAGAGCTTACTTTTAAGCTATTAAAAATGGAAAGAATGAGGAGTCATGCTCACTATGTCAGTAAAAGTGTATGTTTTTGTTCATTGGGCAAACTCTAGATGGCCTTTAAGAATAGATAGGCTGAATATCAGCTCAATCTCACAGTGAGTTCATGTGATTCTTAATCCATAAAGTATTTGACTATTAATGTAGAGAAGGAACATGAATTTATGTTGTTTGCTAAGGTTAATTACGATCAAATTTGACAGAGCCTAGAAACTAGGTTCATGATGACATGTATGTTAACCCAATTTCTTGCATGGTAAAGGAAACTAATAAAGTTTTTGAAAGTTATTGGAAAGCCCGGAAAGATCACTCTCTTGACATGAAAAACAATGCATGTTGGAATCTTCCCCCCTTGGATGGATTAAAGTTAACTTCGATGTATGTAGCTTTGTCTACAGATTGCAGAAGAGAGGACAATGTCTCCCATGCTTGAATACAGATCATAGACCAAGGTAATTCAGTTAGGCAAAAGCAAGGGCAAGGCTTTTTGGTGTGATTATTAATGCTACTAAGATTGGCTTCCCTCAGGTTATCTTTGCGGCAAAATTGGACTCATCACCATTGGTGGATCCATATAGCGAACCTCCTTGGCAAGTGTCCTTAATGTCGGATGATATTGCCTCCCTTCGTAATAACTTTGTTGACTAGAAATTTTATGTTGTAAAAAGATATCTGAACTCTATGGCTCACTTTGTTGGTCATTGGGTGTCCTTTTGTAAATGGGAGTGTCTTGTTCCCATCTCAATTGTTCATTCTTTTGGAGAAGGGTAGAGATGGTTATGGTCCATTTCCTTTCTTTTGTTCTTGTTTAATAAATTTTTTTAATCATAAAAAATTAAAATAAAAAATGAAAGAACAAGGGAGGAAAGAGAGGATAGCTAGGAATTAAAAGAAGAGAAGATAAAAATGTCTTGAGGAGGCAAGGCAATAACTAAAGCTTCGTTTTTGCTATCTTGGCAACTCGCGGGGCAGTGAATCGTTGACAAATTCAGTAAAATATGATTGGTAATAATATTTTCTTTTAGGCGAAAACGAAAAGTTTGAGCTCATTTTTCTACTTATTCAGCTTTTTGATTTATACAATTTCACTTTTTTCTAGATACAACTTATTTATGTCCAGTTCATAAGTAAAAGCCAATGATAAGAGGTAGTATTTTGTTGGACGATGAGAATATTTGGAGGCACATATAGAGTTGATCTTGACACGTCCAAGAAATTAAGGGTGTTTACAGAATTATTGTTCATTAGTTCATACATATTGAGAAAGTATGGAATGAGTTGAGTTTCTCAATAAAGATAGTCTTATTGGTGAGTTTGATAGATAAAAAATAGTGAGCATTAGTCTAAGAAGTAAGAGTTAGGGAAGTTTTGGTTTGATTGACAATGGAGGAAGGACTGGAAGCCATGAAGATTGAGTTGACTTTAATGATGAAACACACAATATGTATAGGTTTGAATGAATTGTCACTCTCACAATTGGATTGTGGTATGTAATTGAATTTACATGTTTAAGAGTACAAGATAAGAATTCGGATGAATAATACAACAATTCAAAAGTACTAAGGAGTATTTGGAGTTAAGTACGATTCTTAAAAAATTAATAATAATAACTAGCCTCATCGCACGCGCAAAAGCGCGTGTGATGAGGCTTTTTTTGAGTTTAGTGTCATAATTTTCCATTCATCTCAATTTGAGATATTTCTGTCTTCTATCCAATTAAACCACACGCATAGTAACTTTATTTTGGACATAGAAAATACATTCATTAAAATGAAAGAAAATGTAGTACAAACAGATGTGAAGAGAAAACAATTCAAATACCAACAATAAATAAATAAATAAATCATTAAAAAGAAAAAAAGGGAGTACATTAAAAATCACCTTTTTTTCTTACTAATTGAAAAATAAAGAAGTAGAGATTTGAAAAAATAGAAAGAAAAACCAAAGAAAAAAAAGTGAGATTAGAATTTAGAAGAAAGGAAACAAAAAAGAGAGAGAGAGAGAGAGAGAGACGTTTAAGTCTTGATAAAGGGGAAAAAAAAGGAGAAGAAGAAAAAAAAGTGAAAACGTAGGGCTTAGTGGTCCTATTTTATAGCCAAAAAAAAAAAACTTGTGTCTTTATTTTTTTTATATAATTTTTATTTTGAGAATCTAATTTATAAGTGGATAAAACAATTTAAAAATCAACAAAAGAGTGACCCCTTTTTTTAGGCAATGTTTTAGTGGGAGTTAGAGTTGTATTTTCATTAGATTGTCCTTTAGTTATATCTCTACTTAAACATAGAGGTGTAGGGGCATTTTTGAAAAAAAAAATGAAAATCTCAAACAAAGAAAAGTAAACCCCTTAAATAGTAGTATAGATAATAAAATGATGATTTTATTTTTTAAATCTAAAAAATAAATAAAATACAAGAGATACGGTTTATTCAATACTAGATTCATCCAAGTGTCTCTTCCGTGTACAAGGCCAGTTTCCCTTTCAACATTTTTGTTGAGGGTAGTGTTACATTTTTTTAATTTGAAATAGTGAGTTGAAGACACTATTTCAATTTTGAAATTGTTTCTTCAAATCACAATTTCAAATAAAAAAATTGGTGTGTAACAGTATGTGTGTAACAAGGTGTGTATAATAGTTTGGGAAAATTACACTTTGCTATCATAAATTATATCTCAGATTACACTTTGCATCCCAAAATTTTCGTATACATGTTTTGCACCATAAATTATGATCTTTATTATACTTTGCACTCCAACGTTAAGTTTGTTGTTAACTTAGACGGAAATCCTAAGTTTATGGTGCAAAAAATAATTGGGAGTATAGTTTAGGATGGTAAATTGTAATTTCTTATTTATTTTGAAATTATTTAGAAAATGAGCAGTTAGATCTTTTCACGTGATACCATACTTTTTCGTCCAAATTAACAGTAAATTTGATGTCGAGGTGTAAAGTGTAACAAATAGCATAATTTATGGTGTAAAACATACATTTAAAAAGTTTATGGTCTAAAATGTAATTAGCAATATAATTTGGGTTAATAAAGTATAATTTTCCCCAATTGTTTTGACTTTTCATCATTTTTCAAAGTAGCCATTGTTACATATAATCCGTTAAAGTCTGACAGGCTCCATTAGTACTCTTTTTTTCTTTCCTCCATTCAAACACAATTAATTTTTTGCATAGGAGTTACACAGGATCCATCCCCATTTGCGAGTGAATGAATAAATGCTTACCTTTAAGGCACTTTTTGCGAAGGAGGCAACCCATAGGCTTAAATGAGTATAGATGGCGATGGTTCTAATTTCTGGAACAGCAAAAGTCATTAAAAATAAAATAAAAGGATTGGATACATATACCATTTATTTTTTCAAAATTAGGGTTGCTTTGCGAGATTTGTAAATAAAACCCTAGAGATTTGTGGACGAGAGGCAGCAGGGAAAAAAGATTCTATCATTCTAACCAAATTAGCTAACATAAGCCAAAAAGAAATAGAAATTTAGTAAAGGACAAAGGGGGTAAGAAGGAGCAAGTCTGGCCACTGAGACGGTTTTTTTCCTGACTTAAATACGTATCTGTCTGTGTGTAAGACAAGGGAATTGAGATGTCAAATCACTAAAAGTACAAAAAAATATTATAAAAATAAATAAAAGTAGAGGCAGCATAGAATTATATTGATATGATTATGCTATTATGGCATTGGGGTTTCTCTCACATGTTGATGAAGATAATAATAGCAATTGGAGAGCCCTAAGGAGGGGGAGACGGAGGCGGAGGATGAAGTGTTTTATTGTCCAGAAGTTACTAGGAAGAGTCATAAGGGTATTGGGTTCGGAAATTGAGGTAAATTTAAAGGAGAGGCTTTGAAAGCACACCACAAGACAACACCCTCTTTAACTTCTGAAAACAACAGGTGAGTGTGTGAAAGCTATATCACCCCCATGCATACGTCCCTTTCTGGCTCCTCTCCCCCACATCTGCCGCCTCACACACTCTCTCTCTCTCTCTCTTAAAACTCATTGGGAATGCCAACCACCACACATGTAATTATCTTTATACTTAACACCATGCGCAAGTTAGAAAGTCTCTGGATCCACATGATCATGTATGCATATGAAATATAATGCATCCATGCACATGTATGTATACATGTAACTATGACCTATAAACAACACTAATAAACAGAGGGAAGAGAAGTGTTCTCTGCCCTCTCTTTCCCTTTTATATATACTAGACCAAATAGGGAACCCACTCTCTCTTCTCTCTCATCTCTTGCACCTTTCTTTCACAACTCATAATCAAGAAAAAAGCAGATCCAAGGTGGTTCTGGTGGTTAACCTGTCAATCTATCAATCAATCAATCAATCAACAAGACCAATCATCAGTAAAATTTAAAAAGCAAGTGGAATCAAATATGTCCTCCTCTTCTACCTTGTCTTTGGACCACCTTCCTCCTTCCGAGCAGCTCTGTTATGTCCATTGCAACATTTGCGACACTGTCCTCGCGGTATCATATTTCATTTCACCACTATTCTTTCTTGCACTTACATTTTTTACATATACATATTTTGTTTTCCTGAAACACTCTCTAGGGTTTTTTTTTCTTTCTTCTCACTTTTTCTTTTCCTTTAATAGTTGATGATTTGGTACTTTGTTTTGGTTTAGGTGAGTGTTCCTTGTACCAGTTTGTTCAAGACTGTAACGGTAAGATGTGGCCACTGCACCAACCTTTTGCCAGTGAACATGCGTGGCTTGCTTCTGCCTTCAGCTAATCAGTTTCATCTGGGTCACTCTTTCTTCTCTCCTTCCCATAATCTCCTGGTACATGATGATGAAACGAATTTAATGCCCAAAAAAAAAGGCTCATTTGGGATAGTGATATTATTGATCTTGATTTTGACAAGTTTATATGGTGTTCTTCGTTGATGATTGTGTTGCAGGAAGAGATACCAAATCCATCCCCAAACTTCTTGATCAACCAAAACAATGGCAGTGATTTCACCATGCCTGCTCGCGGAGGAGTCGGTGAACTTCCAAGGCCCCCTGCCATAAATAGACGTAAGACTCATTACATATTTTCCATTTTTAAGTCCTTTGAGACCTAGCTTTCGGTTTGGAGAAATTTCCTTGAAACTATACATTTAGGCCAAATAGATTGTTCCCTGCCCTACATTTTTACCAAAATTTTCTTTGACATTTTCAACATACAATTCTCTTTTATGGAACAAAAAGAAGAACTGGGTAGTTGCAAGTTTCTGTTTTATTCATCAAGTGTTTACTTTTTTTTCCCACGTTAGATGTCTTGTTGCCCTTCTGGTCCGAGGATTGAGTAGAAAGTGCATTAACTAGAAACCAAACCCTCTTATGCCTGCCATATATTCCAGCCTTTGACATTTATATATTGTACCATATTTGTTAATCAACTTTTCTCTTCTGTTAATTTGTTCATATCCTTAACATGAACCCTTGCTAACTACTGCAATACTTGCACACCAAGCCTAACGTTCCTCACTTCTCCGCAAACCAAGCATTATCACAGGAAGAATGAAAATCCTTTGTTTCTCAGTTGTTGGATGCTCAAGCTTAACGAATCTAACTAACAAGAATAAAACATAGTAGGACATTTTGTACTTTCCAAGTCTTATAATTTGTTAAACAACATAGAGCTGGTCTATTCTGCCCCCAAAATATAGATGGTCAAGAATGCAATGCATGATAGACCATTTTCTCCCCCGCAATTATAGTTGGTTAAATTTATTTTTTCCCCTATACAGATATCTGTACAGACAAAGATATAGAAAATAATGTTGAAGTGACAGTACAATGAGACCTTAGGAAGCTAAAGAGAAAAAGAAAAAGAAATTCACTAAAAGTTGGCTTAGGCTAGGCGAGCTTAACGTGTCTGTTTGTTTGTCTCTCTGTTTGTCTGTGCTTATGTCCATACCAGCTCCAGAGAAGAGACAGAGAGTCCCATCTGCATACAACCGCTTCATCAAGTGAGTAATAATGTCAAGCTAGCTTTCACAAAGAAATCGCTCTCTCTCTCTCTACATTATTTTTTCACTTCTATTTCATTTTATAAATTTGGTAAATTTGAAGTAAAACTGTGAATGGTCCATCAAAATGAATCTTCAGGGACGAGATCCAACGCATCAAGTCTGTAAATCCCGATATATCCCACAGAGAAGCCTTCAGTGCTGCTGCCAAGAATGTAATGTCCCCCTACCAACATATTATTGTGTTTTTTTTTAGGGTTTTTTTCTTTACCAAATTAGCTAGGGTTTCTCAATTTCTTCTACTTATCATCCCTGTTTTCTTTTGTGTCAGTGGGCCCACTTCCCACATATTCACTTTGGTCTCATGCCTGACCAGACTGTGAAGAAGACAAACGTGCGCCAGGTGATTAGCCTAGCTACAACTACTACCTTCATCTTATACCATTGCATGTGAAACACATAGCCTAACGTTTCTCGCATTTGAGTTTTGCTTTTTTGGTTTTGAATAGGAAGGAGAGGACGTCCTGATGAAAGATGGGTTTTTCGCTTCAGCTGATGTGGGTGTTTCTCCTTACTAAACAAGCAAAATCAAAGCCTCTGCGTCTAGTAGTGGCGGGAGAAAGATTTTGAAGTTCAAATGTTTGTCAAATTCAATATTTGATCTAATTTCTTCATAACCTATTTTCAAGTTAATTATGGTCCTGTTAATGTTAAAACTTCTCTGGATTGTATTAGATCTTCTCTTATCTGCTTCTCTACTTGGAAAACCTTATGTTGAAAGACCTTATCCTTTTAAGTTTGTGACATCTCTCACCAATGTAACTTGCTGCTAATCAACTAGTTCGCCTTATCAATATTTTAAATCCTTCTTTGATGGTTTATCTTACATTCTCTTTATTTTGATCATCTTATTGTGTATGCTTTAGCCAGAGTTACCATAACTCATATACCACTAATTTAACTACGAGTATTAATTCTTTTAATTGTCACATTATACTTAACTAGTTCTATAGCTACCATACCTCCTAGGAAATTGGTCATGGATTGTCACTTTTTGTTGTTTCTGAAGAGTTGGTATGGAAAGGGGGAAAACCTACATCAAGGTTTAGACTTTAGATGATGTATCATGTTATCAGAATCTTAGAAATGATCATTTTTCATTAGGTATATTCATTATTCATGACAGTTTCTTGATTGTTTCACTTCTTTACCTTGGCCAGTACTTTATTTTCGAAATTTTTGTATAATTGGGTTCAAAATGGTTAGACAGGAGTTCTCATGATTGTACGATATTGTGTGAATTTTGTGCTTAAACATATATGTTTAAATTAAGTTTTCTACAAAATTTTGGGCTTTTACTTGAGCCCAAAAGTCGTTCTACTTGTTTTAAAACAAAATTAATGAGCTACGGTCGTTTAATATAGCTAAGTGACTTATTAAAAATTTGTTTCATATAATTGTGTGTGTTTATATATATATATATATATATATATATATATAAGGGTTAGATTCAAGTTACACCTGGTGTAACTCTAAGTAATATTACACCACTCAATAATTTGTTACAAAATTCATATTTTGAAAATCTCACTGCTGAATTACATATGTTATATGTTTTTAACATTCATACAAATTTTCATGTCAATTAGATGTTATCTACCATTTAATCCATAAACTCATTTTTTATGTATTATTTTAAATTACAAAAATTTGAATTTAAACAACTGATTGATGACATGGCTATTAATCTTTGTTTTTAAAGGCTGTGTCCAAGACTGCACTTCTTATTTGTTTTTAGGCACATTAAGAACGGGTGATAAGAGGAAAGGCATTAAGGAAAAGAATCTCATTTGAGATCATTGTAAATCTCCCATTAAAAAACCACGCAACATTATTCGAGTCGGGTTGGGTCAAGTCGTCAACCAGATCAAACATAAACTAGGCTCCACAAAGCCCAACATTTATCACATTATAATCTTGAGATTTGATTTTTTTACCTAATAATGTTCAATTGCTTTTATTTCTTTCCAAATCAATTTCGACAAATTCATGCAGTCAATCACAATTCGTTTAGGTTATGAATTCAAACACATACATACACTAATTGTCTCATCCTATTGAACTACATCCATGGAAAATGTTGAAGTAAAAATCTCACAATCACAATCTCCAACAAAATACCCAGCCTCTCACAAAAATTAGATAAACACGATATAGAGTTTCTTTCTTTGTATTCTTTTCGGTTACGGACTTTTGTGTTGTGGAGTAAGTGTTTACTAGTTGTACGTAGTGCCCACCTTGTTGCTTTTGTGTTGTTTGTGTGTGATGACTTGATGACTCAACAGCCATCTTAGTTTGTATTTCTCTTATAGTCAAATTTGTAATATTTATTTTATTTTATTTTTTTATTCTTTATGTCTTTGTAGCCGCCGCTCACACTAGGATGATACCAATTTAGACCCCACAATTACATGCAGCTTACGTTAATTTTAAGCTAACAGTAAAATTAAGCCTAGTTGTTCATGTGATTAACCAATTGACATGTGCATGGACATGATCCCAATCAACAATCAACCACCCACAAAAACACCGAAGTGTTTATGGATGGTAAAACCTAAGAACCAAGGGAAAAAACTCTTCAAGGCCTCTAGTAACAATCGATATACAATAAAAAATAATTACAGTACATATCATTTACAAAACTAGAAATGACAACGGAGAGGGAATGTGGCAGGTTTCTTATTCTCCGTCCTTACCCCACTTCCTCTTTAGGGCAGGGTTTCTTTCCCCATCTTGTTGTAGCGGATACCCGCAGGTGCCTGCAGGTTCCCTTCCAACCACACTCAAAAAAAATTTTATATATAATTTGTATAAGTGTATTTTGAATGCATTAAATTAAAACTCATAAAACATTAAAATAAAGTTATAATTTTTCAATACCTCCTCAAAGCATAACAATACAATAATTCAAGTTATAATAAATACAAAAAGAATTCAAATATAGCAATACAACAATTATAAAATTTAAACAATGTAAATATTAAAATATAAAAGTATAAATTCAATAATAAAATATACAAAAACATCATAAATTTAAAGTTAGAATGCTAAAAACACATGTGTATATCTTTTAAAAAAAACCTAAAAATAAATAAAATTTTAATTGTTAAAATTTAAAAGGAGCTAGTGCAGGGGAAAATGTTAACCCCCATCCCTATTCCATTTGTTATGTAGGCCATGTAATACCCGTCCATTAAGGGAGGGTGAGACAAGTTCCCACAGGTGCGTGTTTAAATTGTCATTCCTATTCAAAACCCTCTAAGCTAAGTAACGACTATATACTTAAGCCTCCAGCTTATGGTAGCAATCGATTCCTAAATCCTTTCTTCTTGATAGTTTGTGGATCCGCAATTGAGCCTCCAATTACAATGACCAAGTCTTCTTGGTAATTCTGGGACTGCTGCAATGATTCCCCCACACCAATCAGCACCAAAACCTTTGAAAGTTGCTTTGTATGTGATGGTTTTGATCTCTCATGAAATTGGACAATTGGAGAGGGAGAAGGTAGAGACAGAAGAATGGTTTGTTCTAAGGATTATTGGTTCTCTCTAACTTTCCATATGGGAATTGGATGATAAATTTGTGGGAAATGAGGATTATATAGTGAGGCTAAAAGGCTGGAACAACAGAAAATTTCATAGCAAAATTCTCTCAAGTTTTGACAATTTTGTATGATTGAGAGAGGAGTACTGAGTGAGGGGCAACGCCTTTGTTCTTCTGAATTTCAAATTCTGATACGCCTCTTAATTCGCTTGACACCGTCAATTTCATATGACCGTAGTTTTGCAAAAGTGAACTTCAATTTCTTGCACTCTGACCTCACCAACCCATTACAAATTTAAACCCACACAAGTACATGAGCACAATAAAAATTTGAATTCAAATTACATTCAATTTGTCATGCAATTAGCCCACCCACAAAAGATCCTAACATAGGAAATTAAAAATGCTCCACACCTTGTAGAAAGAAAAATTAAAGCAAGAGTTTAGAATTCCCAATGTGGTAAATTCTGTGCTAATCATTGGTTTCTGAATTTCTTTGACCGCTCAATTTTTATTATATTTATGATGAATATTTTTTTTTTCGTGAAAAGTCTTGTAATTCAATGGTATTTTTGATCTATTTTAAAATGAGAATGGGGGATTTGCTCCTCTCTAACATAACTACTAAAAAACAAATCAAAACTATCCTCCCTAGTGCTTTACAAAAACTGGTTAGATAATTGAGTCCCATATCAGGTAATTAATAGAAAAGTGAGCGGTTAATTTACATTGTTGGGCCAAAAACATAGACTAAATTTTTTTGGGTTAAGATATGCATGGAGTGTGTCGACATATTGTATTGAACCCTTAGGCATGAAGACTCATATTCTCAAGTTCCTAAAACGCATATTTACCCAATAAGATCGAGATTGGAGAATTTTCATGTATTACATTACAACTCGCTTCTTTGACAGAGGGAAATGGAGACTGCCTCACGGATATTCTCTAGACTATGAAATATGAACACTCAATATGCTTTACAAGTATAAGTTAAACACTACAACAATTACTTGCACAAGATGAGTTAGGGCCTTAGGGATTTCCAGGCCAGTTTCCACAAAATCATTTCTTAAAAGAGATGACTCCAAGACTGAGATGAGCTTTTTTAGCCAGGGATATATCCAAATGCTTAGGATTAGGAATATGTCAATTCCTTAGAACATGGTCAATGTCAATTCCACTGTTGAAAATGTTAAGGTCATTATTAAGCTTTGAAACAGGTAAGCGTGATTCATAAAAGTTGAAAGTATGCATAGGATGCGACCATTACCAAAAGGGCTATTTTATCCTCCCAATATATAGTACTGTGGTAATCAAGAAAGGAATGAAAGAGGGCCCCCAACAACTTCTGGATCTCTGTAAAAGGTGCTATAATGAAGTTGTCCCTCCGTTCTCACTTCCCAAAAGCATGAGATCTTGGAACAAAATGCCATCTTCAACTCCAACATGCCAACATGCATAGCAGTTCCACATTCTAACTTTTTAGAAAGTATGTGGCATATCAAAAGAAGAGTCCATAAGCAAGTAAATTTCATCATCATTTCCATGTTGATACTGAAAATATGTATGTATCATCATCAATTCCACCCGAGAGTGCTAAAAAGTAGTAGAATGGAATCAACCGAAAAAGGAGTATCAAATATCAATGTTTTATCTTGTTAACGTTGTTGAGGGACTGAAAGAGAAAATAAATAAATAAAAAGGAAACAAGATTTACCATGGTTTGCGGGAAAGTTATTAAAGGCTACATCTTTGATATTGAACATATTATTTTACAATGAACCAAATATAGGGTTTATTTGTTAAAAAACCCTAGATTAATCTTAGATTAACTCAAAGTTACTTTACTTGTTTTGTGAATATATGGGCCTAGACTAAGATTGGACTTCTTCGGCCACAATGTTTCTAACATTTAAAAAAAATTCAAAGTACGACACTTAATTGAACAATGGGACAATCCTCTCTCATAAGTTAAATCCCAATTCTCCCATGAACATATAGGAATATCTTGTGCAATATATTGTTTTACAAATTTGAACCATATTTCATTTGAAGAGGCATATATATATATATATATATATATATATTGGAGAAAGTTGTAGGATCCTCTTTTTTCTTTTTCTTTTTCTTTTTAGAAGTGCTTATAGAATTTAATTACCAAATTGGAGTAGGATCACTCCAATAATTTTACTTGAAATGGAAAAAGAAAATTTCACAATTAAGATTTTATTTTTTAGATTTGATAGAATACAAAGTCTCAGACCATTTAAATTTTTAAATAATGTGGCATGGGATACAACTTTAAATTTATACTAGTATATAATTTTAACCATGAAATGAATTCATTTCAAATTAAAAGAAAAAAAAAATCCTAATACTATGAGATTTGGATGATGTTCATATGTATCACAGAAAATATAAATGATGGAAAACTATAAAATCCACTCTAATCATGCAAAAACATCAGATATTGGATACTTGTTTAATTAAGTAGGTGTTCAAGAGTGGCTGCACTTGTAATTTAGAGGTTCAAATGAACCCCCTAACTTGAAAAAGAAAATATTTATGCATGTAAAATATTTTTTTATTAATTTAATTACCTTAAAAATATTTTTGCACAACTTGGCTTAAATTTGCACACCCTGATCATAAATTAATGCTAAAAATCAAACAACATAGATCAACTCATCCCAAAACTAATTAACAACACAAATCACTCTCCCTTTCTCTCATGAATCTCATCTCATCTCTGTTCTCTATCTGACTTTCTATATATCTATGACTCTAAGAGTAAAATGTGAGTGTTTGTGGGTTTTAAATGTCTCTCTTTATTATAAATTTATATTATATATATATGAGAGAGAGAGAGAGAGAGAGAGAGAGAGTGTGTGCGTGTGTGTGCACGCGTGCGCACGTGTGTGTGTTTGATACTAATTGTGTGCATTTTTTTTTTTTTTTTGATATAATGTTATTTGTGTGAATTGTGAAGTGTATGAATGTGTACATTGTATAAATATAATATAACTTTATATGATTTAATAACCAAGAAATACAAAGGATTTGTTATATGTGTATATTGTTATCATATTATAATAACTTTTTATTGTAAAATTAGTGATTCAAAGAAGAAAATAGTAAAGTTAGTGATTTTTTTTTTTGAGTAAAAGTTTTTTTTTTTTTTTTTGAGGGGAAGAGTAAAAAGTTAGTGATTGTTAAATATATTATTTATGTATGAATGAGTGTGGTTATATGGGTCAATAATTAATATAAGGTCAATAATTAATAAAAAAACAAATAAATAATGACAATTACATAAAACAAAAATATCATACAAATAACAAAATAAAATGATCACATCTACATTGACAATAGATAATGACAATTGATAATAAACTATTATGTGACAATTTTAAAATATGAAAACTCGTAGAAAGAAATTATAAAATTTCATGTATTTATGTTTTTTTTTTTTTTTTTGGTTAATAACATAATATATTCAAGTTCTCTTTTTATTAAAATTTGTTTAATTTAAGTTTATTAATGACCTCTCAAGAAGAGCCACCACAGTAGGTGTTCCATTAACCCTGTAGGTAAATAGAAATTAAGAAATCTTCAATATGCATGCCAGAAACATGCCATAATGATGATTACGCTTTTGTCCTAACTTTTGTTGTCAATTTCTTCCAACATAGTTTTTAATTTAATTTTACGCCAAACGGCCTTTCTTCTTTCATACTACGTTACTACTTTTTCTTAACTTTCAGAACTTGTGACCGTTTAATCATATGGTCCTACCCAAATCGTGTAAATTCTTATTCAAGTTTCCTTTACCCTTCGGAATCTGATTAATGTGGGCCAATTGAGTCCACCACTAACCATTGGGATTTTATACATCTATAATCTGTTTCCTTGTAGCTATGAGATGACTGCTGACTGCTGAAATTTTTGGAAAGCAAAAGGTACATAGCAGGGGAAGATCTGGTGATGACTTCAGATCCATATATCATTTTCTGCTTTTTAAGGCATTCCATTTTTTTTTTTTTTTTTTTTTTTTTAGGGAGGAGGGGGGTGGAATGGACAAACTTTATTAAGAAAACCAAGCAATGTCAGCTAGAACAACAAGAAATAAGAGTGATGGAACAACCTCCATCCACATTAAAAAAATCTGAAATACAAAAAGTTTGTCTTGTTAAATTATACACAATCTTATTACCTTCTCTTTTTACATGAGAATAAAGTAATTAATTAAAAAAACTAGCATTAAGTCTAATATCCTCAATTCACAAGCCATCCGAGGACAAGTAGGTGCTGTCATTGATCAACGCATTTGCCAAAATTAGTGAATCAGTTTCCAGGACAGCTCGGCAGAACCCCATAACTAGTGCAAACTCCAGTGCTATTGAAGCAGCCAGTGCCTCGATCTTCAAGGTGGGTATAGCTGTGGTAGTTGTTTGGACATAAAAGCCAAGACCAAGCCGTTGTTGTCTCGAATCGCCATTCCAAAATTTGTTAATAGATTGTGTTTTAAAAAGTTTTGATGTTACTTTAAAATATACATATATATATATATATATATATATAAATTATTAAAAAAATCAATTACTTTTTTCTCTTTTTTAAAAAAAAAATTCTAAAAAGTTTCATAAATCTTATCTGTACTCTTAAAAACATCATCAGTTAACTTTTTAACTTCCAACTTACATATTGTAATAACTGTTCTACCAATAGCACCACTCACCTGTTCCCACCCATCCCTCAATGAATATACAGGTAAGTTTACTTCTAACCTTTTTTTAGATCAAAGTTTTCTTCTAACCTATGTATTTACTTTTGGTAATTATGAATGCATTTAATATTACTAGAAACAGAACGAATAGTACAGACATTAAAAAGACAACTGGGAGTCAATAAGTCAAGCGGTTCACCCCAAATAATAAAGGAGTTGGGGACACCGTGGTGCCTCATCGCCAAGCAAACAAGTCTGCAAGATTTGAGCGTCTGTTTCACGATAAATTATCTGGTCCACCCAGAGCCAGCCCTAGGCCACTTTGGTCGTTGTCCAGAGCTCCCTACTAAAGAAATGTTCCCAAATTTTGAGACAAAAATTGATAATTTAAAAAAAAAAATTTGAAGATATAGGAAAGAAAATTATTTTTACTTTTTTTTTTTTCTATAATTTTAAGAAATCTCAAATAATTAAGTAATGATAGAGATAATACAATTTTAAATACACGAGTCTTACAAATATATGTGTCACTAATCATAAGAAATAATTCATATAAAAAAATGCTAGAAATATCATAAATTTTACTTCAAAACATTTACAAATTTATGTGACAATTAATATGATTTGTGGATGTCAAGAACTTATTAAATGCATTTTTGAATTACTTTTTGTGATTGATGATATATCTTTGTTAGCCTCTTATTGTAAAATTTATAATCGGAGAAAATTTAGCTACAAAATTGTTGTAACCTAAGATTACAACTACTCAATATCTTTTTGTTGAAGGTGAATTTTGACAAATCCACCATTAGATTACACATTCTACTTATATCTTTCGTGAAAGTTCAAATAGCGTATAAAACACTATAAACGTTTAGACTCCCAAATAACAAATTACTAATTCAAGTTTAATATCAAACAATGTACGTGCGAAAAATGAACATAAGCTTATAACAGAATTGATAAACAATCTAAACCAAATAAAATCACATCCACAGCAAAAATTAAATGGCAAAGATTAAGGGAAGAGAGATGCAAACACAAGGACAACACAACGATGTGTTATCGAAGAAGAAACCGAAGCCGTTGGCGTAAAACTTCTCCGCCGCCCTCCAAGCGGTCAATAATCCACTAAAGAATGAAGTTTGGATATATGAACAGCAGAAGACCCTCCAAGCCTAATCTAACCAGTGTACCTAAGCCCTCCAAGTTTCTTTCTCCAAGAGTTTCTTGCTCCAAGGAGATTGCGCCGAACCTTTGTCTTCTTTAGCTTACCAGATTCCGCTATAGCCCATAATATCAACTAATATCAATTGGTCCCTTCCTAACTACTTCCCAAGCACCAAAAAGCCTTCTCACAGATATGGGTATGGTGAGAAAAGTATTTGGCAAATGTACCTCTCAAGGATGTAACAATGAAGAGGGTAAGAGTAGAGGAATTTTGAGAAACAAGGATGAAAATTGTGGATGAGTCAATCTTGTTTTTCTCTAAGGTTTCTCTCTCAAAATTCTCTCTAGAAGCTCTCTACATTTCGTTGGTATAAGAGTCTATATATACTAATGCGTTTTTGGAATGCGAAGAGTCATTTTTTCAAAACAGAGCTGGCTGGCGACTTAGCCTCGCAACTTGACTGAGTCGCAAGTTCAAGCCGTGAGCTAACTGAATGGCCAATCTGGACTTTTTGTTCTGTAGTGCTACAGCTAGCATGACGATTCAGCTTCTTTGCATACTTCACTCGTGTGCTTTTTCTACCGACTTGCCAGTCGCGAGCCACCTGCGAGATCTAGTCGTGAGTCCCTACTTCACTGCACAGTCTTGAGCATTTCTTCACACACTCTCACACACTACCCTTACATAATTCCCACCTAAATACAGGGTTTCTAAATACTGAATTATAAGCAAATTTGTCACGGAATAAAGCCAACAAGATGGTTGATTAAATTCAACCTTACAATCTCCTCCTTTGGCTATTCCGTGACAAAACTCTACAACAAACTCTAGACTTAACGTGTGAGTTGGGAACAATTGAACAAAACTCACTCACACCTAACTCTAGAATCTGTGAAGCTCTTGAACCATAAAAACAAGTATCTCCTGAAACACAACAACACAGTATGATCATTGTATGCAGAAAACTTGTAATGCATATGAAGCAAGCACAATGCGATCAAGCAAAATGGACTTAAGCAATAAATTATGGCTTGACCAAAAACGAACAATCACTACAAATAATGATTACAATGCTCATTCACACACGGAATGAACATCCAGACATGCAAGTAAAGTATTATTTGCATGTCCAACACTCAACTAATGCAACAACTTAAGGTAATTGTATTAAGGATATAAAATCCAACAAATGGCACAAGAGTGATGTACTTAAACAAAATGCATAATATTTAACAGCAAGTACCTAGCTATAAAGTATGGGTACAAAAACCTAAAAGCTTACAAAAGCAAAGGTACAAAATATAAAGTATTTTAAATAAACTAAAAGTGCTTAAAGTTTCTCCCCTTCAAAATGATGAAAAGCTGTGATGCACTTGGAACATATATACCTATAACCTGAAACACTTGCACAAAACACATTAGACCCTCGAGGTAAAGCAAGTCATGAAAAGGACAAGTATAATGTAACAAGTAAATTGCGATCAAGTAATCATGATGTGAAACATATGCGCAACTTGATCATACACCAAACACCAAAACAAAGTTTTCTTATTAACACAATGTCTTCTCCCCCTTGGTATATGCATCTCCCCTATGGAATATCTCTCCCCCTACAAATGTACACGAGAAATAGAATTTCTCCCCCTAAGAATACGCACAAGGGTCATATAGAAATGACAAAAACTCTCCGGTATACTCTCTAGAGTATATTCTCCCCCTTTTTGTCAGGAATAGACAAAGGGTCAAGGAGAAACGAGGGCGAAAGATGAAGGTATGAATAATGATAATGATGCATGAAGGATGCAAGATGAATGAGAAAATGAAGCTCAAACCTAAGACAAAAACAAAATGCTACAAAACACAAGGTAAACATGACATGCTAGGATGAAGAAACAAGGTATAGACCAATGCATGACAAGGGTAGCAAAGGTGTGTGCAAAAGGTGGTTATGTGCAATGCATAACCAATGCATGAAAAATGCACATGTGGGATAAGGTGTGTTAAATACACAACCAATGAACCAAACATGTTCCTAATGAGGAAACATGAGAAACCCCAAAGTTTGGTACTCATCAGAGTCCAAACAAGCGAGAAAATGCCTAAGAGGCATTTTATCGAACACTAGCATGCACACTATGAACAACAATATGAAACAATGCATGAACGTCATGAAATCCACCCTTAATACATGTTCTTTTTGCCACAAAGGGCCAACATCCAGAGCAAATCATCAAAAGGAACCAATCCCATACAAAAATTTGACAAAAATTAAGTTTTCCCAACCCCTATGATGAAAATCCCAACCAATGGTACAAAAACTCTCCAAAACATAATCTAAGGATAAAAAACAATGAAAAGAGTTTAGAAATACCTTAGAGATGTTAATGGAATGAAAAAATCATTCAAATTGATTGGGTTTTGATTTAAAAATATTGAAAGAGGGGTTTAAGAGAGGATAGGAGAGGTTTAAAACAGGTTTTCCATGAAAAGTTCTTTAAGAAGCTGTTTTTGGGCATTTCGCGACTGGGCGAGTCGCGAAAATTTTCGCGAGTCACAAGTGAGTCACGAGTAAGTCGCGAAAGTCTTCTAAATGAACTCGCAAGTGGGGTTTCGCAACTGGTGAGTCGCGAGATGGGTCGCGAAAAACTCTAACACCTGTTTTTCAACACAAAACATGTTTAAACTATGAAAAACAAAGTAAGCACTAAACATGAACACAAAGAGTGATAAAAATCACTTCCAAAAACATATAAAATGATCAAAAATCTTTTTGAATTGATCCATATAAAGTTCAACACACACACACATCACATTTAAACAAGTAAAATCGAACAAATGAATAAGGCATTCATTGAACATTAGGAATGTGTGCTATGTGTGTGTATCAAATGTGGAATAGTCCTTAACCTAGAGTGAAACTTCAATGATCTATTCAATCAAGTCATACACAATTAGTACTAAGTCAAGTTGTCAGTACTAAGTCAAGTTGTCTATCTCAATTATAGAAATAAACATATATGACCTTCCACAAGAAAATGATTACATATCTTTGAAACTTTTCATTTGGCTTCTTTACAATTCATAATATTTGATCATTTTGAATCAATACATCTCATTTTGAGATCGATGCCTGAAATTTTTGATATTTCAATTTGATGAACAAATATGTGCGACGGCTTTTACAGCTCATTATCTCTTTTCATTTTGAGATTTACATTGGTTGAGCTCTTTAAGCAAAAATATAAAAGAGTGGGAAGATATATAGGCACAAGTCTACGCATGTATCAAAACCAACATGACTATTGACTAATCATTTATGACAAACTTGAAGATTGATTTACAACAATCACACAAAGATATCAAGATTTTTCCCACAAAGATAAAAGTGCATAAGGAACAAGCTAAACTCGTAAATACACAAAGCCATCTATACGAAGGTACAAGGCAAAACTCACATGTAATATGTGATCAAACATATACGATCAAACTTTTTGAATTTTTTACTTTTTATGTGGTTTTGGATTTTTACTCACACAAAACTAAAACATAAAAGTAAGATCAAAACAAAAACAATGCATAAAAAGAAATGCAAGATGCACGAAATGCATGAAGATATGACATTCAATGCATGAAGGGTCCTACAAAGATCGAAAGAATTAGTTCAAGGACCAAAAGAGCAAAAGCTCAATCATAGGAACCCTTCCTCATTCAAACGGAATGATTGTTTGGAATGAGTGTCTCATGAGAAGTGAGACGAAAGTTGGAAGAATGATAACCGAAGATGCACATAGTTAAGGAGTTAAGAGTATTATACACTTTCTTTAACAACATGCTATTTTCATTTAAAACCGGTTTACCCTTTTTAGCATAACTTCCAAGAAGTTCAAGTTTCTCTTTTCTTTTGATTCTTTTAAGAGCATGAAACTTAGAGCAATGAGGTCTTAGATGACTAAAGGCACCACAATGGTGACAAACAGTGTGTTTAGGTCCACTAGGCTTTTTGGGAAGGGATCTAGCAACATGGTTTTGTTCTCTCTTCAACTTATGACATTGAGGTTTTATATTACCAATCACACCATAATGGTGGCAAGTTGGAACAAATTTAGATCCATCCAAGGCCTTAGGTTGAGACCTAAACGAAGGTTTTGACTTAACAGCCTTTCTCTTCACCTTTTGATTTCTTTTATATGGAGGAATATACACCGATTTGTCCTTTGAGGTAGAACACACAATAGGCACAAAATCGAATACCACAACATGATTGCAACAAATATTTTCATCCTTTTTAGAAATAGGTTCAGCAATCAAACATTTGGCATGCATCTTAAGAGATTCATTTTCACATTTAAGATCATCAACGAGTTTGTTAGACAAAACAAGTTTAGCATCCAAGTCCATATTCAAACATTCAAAATCTTTCAGTTTTTCAAGAAAATTTTCAGCAAGATTCTTATATTTCTCAACCAATTTATTGGATTCACTGAGCTTAGCAATCAAATCATCATTTTCACAAAATAACTTGCTCAAATTCTTTTGAAACTTCTGAGCATTTTTCTTGAAGAGTTTGTCATTTGGAATATCAACAACAACCAATAATTCAAGTAACATGTCATCATAATCATGATGATAAACATTCATAGAGGCATTTTCACAAACACGTGGCATGCTACAATCATCAACATCCAAAACATGCATAGAAGCATACAAAGCTCCATCCATGGTAATAAACACAAGGGGTCAAGGATCACACTTAGGTAATGAAACCAAACAAGTATACCTGTTCTAATACCAATTGAAAATTCAAATAGCGTATAAAACACTATGAGTGTTTAGACCCCCAAATAACAAATTACTAATTCAAGCTTAATATCAAACAATGTACGTGCGAAAAATGAACATAAGCTTATAACAGAATTGGTAAATAATCTAAACCAAATAAAATCACATCCACAACAGAATTTAAATGGCAAATATTAAGGGAAGAGAGAGCAAACATAAGGACAACACAATGATGTGTTATCGAAGAGGAAACCGAAGCCCTTGGCGTAAAACCTCTCCACCGCCCTCCAAGCGGTCAATAATCCACTAAAGAATGAAGTTAAGATACATGAATAGCAGAAAACCCTCCAAGTCTAATCTACCCAGTGTACCTAAAACCTCCAAGCTTTTGCTTCAACAAGGTTGTGCCGAGCCTTTGTCTTTTTTAGCTTACCGAATTCCGCTATAGCCCATAGTATCAACCAATATCAATTGGTCCCTTCCTAACTGCTTCCCAAGCATCAAAAAGCCTTCTCACAGATATGGGTATGGTGAGAAAAGTATTTGGCTAATGTACCTCTCAAGGATGTAACAATTGAGAATGTGAGAGTAGAGGAATTTAGAGAAACAATGATGAAGATTGTGGATGAGTCAATCTTGTTTTTCTCTAGGATTTCTCTCTCAAAATTCTCTTTGGAAGCTCTCTACATTTCGTGGATATAAGGGTCTATATATACTGGTGCGTATTTGGAATGCGAAGAGTCATTTTTCCAAAACAGAGCTGGTTGGCGACTTGGCCTCACAACTTGACTAAGTCGCGAGTTCAAGCGGCAAGCTTACTGAATGGCCAGTCTGGACTTTTTGTCCTGTAGTGCTACAGCTGGCATGACGGTTCAGCTTCTCTGCATACTTCACTCATGTGCTTCTTCTGGCGGCTTGCCAGTCACGAGCCAATCGCAAGATCCAGTTGCGAGTCCCTACTTCACTGCACAGTTTTGAGCATTTCTTCACACTCTCTCACACACTACCCTTACATGATTTCCACCTAAATACAGGGTTTCTAAGTACTGAATTACAAGAAAATTTGGCACGGAATAAAGCCAACAAAATGGTTGATTAAATTCAACCTTACATTCCGTGCTTGCAAAATTTTTAGAAAATTAAAGATCAATAGCTATGTCATCAATAAATTGTTTAAATTGCAAGTTTTTGTAATTTAAAATTATGCATAAAATAAAACTTATAAATCATATAATAAATAATATTCGATTAACACAAAATTTGACATGTGTATTATGAGCGTAAAAAACACACAATTCAACGGTTAAATTTCAAAATATGTAATAATATTTATTTTATTGAGTAAGGTTATAATCTTACACTGCAACTAATTTTTTATCTAAACTTATCTTTTATAATATCTCTAACATCATTCATTCAAATTCGTGTTTATTATCTTCTTAAAGTGTCACTAATCACATTCATTATTACATCATTTATAATTTTTTTTTAGTTGAATTTATTATAATTTTAGCATTTTTCTAAAAAATAAATATTACCAAAAAGAAAAAGGATTTTTGTTATAAAAAAATTATAATATTATACACTAGTTAAATATTATTGAAATGATAACAAAAAGGTCCAAGGAGAATCACTTTATTGATTTGGAGTACAAAGGAGAATCACTTTAGCAGTCCCAAGTGGACCTAATAATTTCTCCCGTTTGACATTAACTTATAAGCTCAACTTTTTACTTTTAACTTTTATATCCAATATTTATAACTCTAGTATACAATTATAAGTTTAGGCCCTTTTATAGTTGTACTTTCACTACAAAAAAATCGTCCTGTCCTAGCATTTTTTCCCCAGCGTTTTTAAAAATCGCCGTAATAGATAAGCCTGTACTAGCGTTTTTTGAAACCGCTGGTATAGGAAAACCTATTATGGCAGCTCAAAACCGACGCTTTAAAAATCGCTGCAATAGGAGGCCTATAATGGCAGTTTTCAAAAACGCTGGTATAGGAAATCCTATTACGCTGGAATAAGGCTACTGATTTCCCTTATAGGAAAGACCTATCCCCGCACTTCTGGAAGCGCTGGGATAGGAGGACCCTATTCTAGCGCTTTTTGAAGCGCTTGGACAGGTCTCTCTCTATAAGGGAATGGAGTGATCCTATCCCGACATTTCTGGAAGCGCTGGAATAGGTGGACCCTATTCCAACGCTTCTAAAAGCGTTGGGATAGATCTCTCTCTATAAGGGAATGGAGTGATCTCTCTCCATAAGGGAATGGAGTGATCCTATTCCAGCTCTTTTTGAAGTGCTGGAATAGGGTCTACCTATTCCAGCGCTTCAAAAAGTGCTAGGATAGGTCACCTATAGGGATTTGTTAATTACCAAATGACTAATACTCCCCTAAACCTAGAAAAAGACCAAAATACCCCTCAAACATTGAAAAAGAGCAAAAACACCCATGATACCTAGAAAAAGACCGATATACCCCCGAAACCTAATAAACGACTAAAATACCCCCAAAACATCAAAAATGACCCAAGTACCCCCTAAGACATCAAAAATGACCAGAATACCCCTTGTGTCTAAAACTAGCCAAAATACCCTCAATTACTTGAATAAGACCAAAATACCCCTATAAGTTTGATAAATGACCAAAATGCCCCTAGAAAACAAATTGGTGGAGTACTAGTTCTTTGACGATTTTAAGGTAGTAATAGTTATAGTAGTATAGATGTTTTGCTTTTATAGGTTCCATGCTCAAGAGTATTATATATTAGCTTGTTATTATAATCGGTAGTGACTTTCTTGAAATGTTTGTAGGAGATGTCGAAAGATAACAAAGAGCAGCGTGGGAAGCAAACGGAGCTGCATACGCTGGGATCCAGAAGCATGGCCCAGACAGTGGATAGCATTGTAAGAACAATATCATATATATTAATAACATGCTTAAAATAACAAAGATTATATTATTTTGTGTTCTAAAATAGGAATAAATGTGATTCGACGCCATTGAATCGACACCCTTGCTTTAATATGCCAAATGTACTGACCATGTTGTAGGCAAAAAAGAAAGGCAGGCAACTAGAGAGAGGTGAGACGTATGAAGTGGCGTTTTCTCACCTGTGAATGCCACTGCGGAAGCAAACATTGTAAGTTTGTAACAAATTATATTAGTAATTTGAATGTATTGTATTTTGAGTTGGAAAGAAGTTCTTTGATTAATGTCACATGGTAGGGACTTTAATTAAAGGGGAGACTGGTTTCTCATTGCCCAACCTTGTCCTTCATTAGGTTGTTGGCACTATTAGATTAGATTAGATTAGGGTCGTCCAATGTTGGGAAACTTTTGTTTATAACATTATTGTTTTTATTTATTAAAAGATCCTTAGATATTGAGGATTTTACTCAGATGCTCTTCATTTCATTTATAAGTATAGTTTACTTCTTCTTTTTTTGTGAATTTAACAATATATATTGGAATAAGTGTGATGTTAACCTTTGAATCAAAGATTGTCTTTGCAGCCATAGGGTTAAGACATGTACCCATTATAACCAAACCCCTTATAACAACAATGAAGCCTTTCGCCAATATTGTTTACATTCAGGCATGATTGTATTGAGCCACATATTACAGCTATACAGCCCAACAGAATGCGAATAATTATAATTGGCTAAGGCCCAACCAAATTGAGCAGGTACAAGGAAAAATAATCAAATAAGAATGATGAGCTTCGTAAAGATGCTTTGAAAAAAAAAATTTCCCTTGCCTACATACTTAGAAATTTGCATCATAGTGGAAATTCAGTGTGTGTGATATAATTTCTGCAAAAGACATATATAATAATAATACATAAGTATTAAATTTGAGCTCATAAGTGATTTAAGCTGGATGTTTACTCATTGAGTACTTATTGGAACCTATTTGCCTCTTAAAGACCCTGAAATAGTATAGCAGGTAGAGTCCAAACAACAACTCTGGAGTAGATGAAAAGGCAAAAACTAATGCAATTAACTTCCAAATGCGAAGCTTCCCAAAAATATCCTGCCATTAAGTTAAAATGATTTACAAAAATGCTTACTCATAATAAAGCTGAGTTTAGGGCACCTTTCTAAAGGAGGAGAAAAAAATGTAATCATATCTGACTTTAAGGTTACTAACGTTCACATACAGTGCTCCATTACAAGTGCATATTTAATATGGCTCACTAGAAAAATAGTCAGCACATGAAATATAATGTTTAGGGAGTTACTACATGGGAAGATATTTTACAGGAAAACTTTGGAAATGCTTCTTCAAATACTGTATATATCTTCTTGTTTATTCATGTATCTATCTATCTATCTATCTCTTACATAAAAAACTTTTCATGAATAAAAGAATATCTTGAAAATAATCTCATATGGCAAACCATGCCATGGGGAAAACAAAAACATCAATTATAAGATGTGAGAGAGCAGATGGAAAAATTTATATATGAACAAAAGCAAACTTATTATTGCATATTAGATGAATGATACACTACACACATACTCTTTCTTGAGTTTGTAATTTATGAATAAATATGACTCTTTTACATAACCATAAATTCACTAATGCTGTATCAGAAACTTTTCCAGTTTCATAAACCATCCAAGAGTGGCTAATATGTTGCCTTATTTATTTGTGATTACTAGGCAAAGATGAAACACCTTATGACAACGGGGTCATAGTTGCAGGGAAACAACAGTGAGGCTGGCATACTTTGGCAGCCCGAAGATGCTTTTGGATAGGTCATCGGTGCAGAGAGAGGTGGTCGCATTAGAGGGGTAGGCTTTGGTCCAACCTCCTCTGGCAATCGTGCAAGGTCAATGGATGACAGTACGCCACCTCCAACATCTACTGCAACCGACCAAAGGGTTATGGAGTTGTCTACTCAAGTAGAAGTAATGAAGGAGAAATGCACTCATTATGATGCCCTTAAAGTTGAAGTGATGTTAATGCGAAGGATGTTGACCAAACTATGCCCATCATTTCCCAGTATGTCTATGGTAAGAAGCTTGAATACAAAGTATGTTGTGTGTCATATGTATTAGATATATGCAAGTGCATGTTTATCAGATATGGTAATGTAGATTGCGGCCCCATGATAACGGAAAACACCATGCTTTTCTTTCCTTCAAAACACAATAACATCTTCAATAATCCAAAATTTGTACCATGTAAGTGGAATGCCTTATTGAACAACTCATTGAAGACTATACCTATGAGGGTCAGATATAATACAGTTGTGTCTCTTGTTTAGTTCAATCTCTAGATTTGCACAGCAATTAGAAAATTAATAGGCTTAAACAAAGATATATATTGGCAATGGAAGGTTTAATGTTCTATCTTTCTCACTGGTCAATAATTTATATAACACCGCTAGTTGATATAAAATGTGTTACCGTTTGTGGGTATTTGTGTGTCTAAAAATGTGCATTTTTGTTCATGTTTGTATGGTAATTGGTGAGTTGTCATGAAGTTTCTGTGATACAAAATAATCAAATGAAATTTTGTTTGGAAATGGTTTATGGATAATTTATGAAGTTAATGGGTTATTGGATAGTATATGATGCTTTTGTGTGTGTGTGTGTGTGTGTGTGTGTGTGTGTGTGTGTGTGTGTGTGTAGGTGATTGGTGAGTTTTGATCTGATGAATTTTGCTGTGAAATGGGTTATGAATAGTATGTGAAGTTAATGGGTTATTGGATAATATATGATGGTTTTGTGAGTGTGTGACTGTAGGTGATTGGTGAGTAATGAAGTTTCTATGATGTAGTACTCTTGTGTAGTCTTCCACATCTTCCCCTTATATGGCTGCTTTTTTCAAAAATAGTTAGTGTTCTTAATATAAGAGTGTAAGTAAAACCAAAGTTGAATCAAATCTTGATTTCAAACTTTTGTAAGTTTTCCAGTTCCACTTTCAATATCAGATCTATTATGTATAGTTGGGTTTGGATGTTGATCCTGCTTTGTCTTCACCAACTGCCCCATTGGTGCTCCTAAAAGGGAGGGGGATACTTAGTTTTGTTCAAGTCCAGAAAGACTATATTGGCAATTCAAGTAGTAAAGGCTCACTATTAGTGCTTTGTGAATAGAAGATTTGATGACAGTTATTAAATCCTACTTAAATTGAAATATTTTTGGATAGTGATTTCATTGAACTTGGTTGTCAAGCCATTTGAAATTACTACTAGTAAATGGGATAAAATATACTATTAAAAAAGAGGGATAGATTAATGAGGCTCATATATCATGTAAGTTTGATTATACATGGTTTTACAAACTTGAAGGCAATGGTCTAGAATCTTGGTTTAGTTTTCAAATTTAATTTAAATAAAGAAGATCATCTTTGATTAAATCTGTGTGCATTCATGGGGTTTTAATAAAAAATTATGGGAATTATATCATATCTCAGTAGTGTACATATGTAGTTGCTCTAGTATTTGGAAAAGGATTAGGATGGAATGCCTCTCCTCTATACTTCTTTTTGCTATTAACTTGAGTGCATCACCTCCAAGAAAACAAGCTTTGGAACCTTGTCCATTCAAATGGGAGATTTCTGAGCTACCATGTTTGCTTATGTTATATTGGAAAAATCACCTATTCATATCAACTAGTCATTGTTTGTTAAGAGAATAGTACTACATTGTATGAGTATAGCATACTACTGATATTGTGTCATTCAACTATTGACTCTGTTGTTTAGTACACTAATCCATTGTGTGTTTCTTAATTCGTAGGATGGTGATGGTGATAGTGATTCTGCAGTGGATATCCAGTCTCCAGATGCTCAGCGCTTATCATTCGATAATACGCAGTAGGTGATACTTTGGGCACCTATTTTGGAGTAGTTACTATGACATTTTGATATTTATAATAAAGTTTCAAACTTTGATATATATATATATATATATATATATGTATATATATATATATGTATATATATGTATATATGTATATATGTATATATATGTATATATGTATATATGTATATACACACATCATAGTTGGAAACTTTATTATAACATTCTAGACAATTAGAATGTATTCTTTTGTGTAGGACATTGTACATAGTTGTTTAGAATGTATTATATTGTTCATAACATTCTAGACGCTTGGGATGTATTATTTTGTGTATAAAATTCTAGACATTTGGGATGTAAGTATTGATATGGTGTAATTAAATATATTTAGTTTCTTAGTTTAATGTGGTATTGTATTTGCTATTGGAAAATATGAATTGTGGTTCATTACAGTTGCTATAAAATAGGTATTGGAAAATATGTATTGTAGGTACATTACAAGTGCTAAATTTTTTTTTTTTTTTTTTAAAAGGACCTATTCCGGCGCTTTGAAAACTGCTAGAATAGGGGTTGGGCATAGGGTATGGGCATAGGCCTTTTAAATTATATTCATTCAAGACCTATACCAGCACTTTTGAGAATGCTGGAATATGTACAGCCTATGCCAGCGCTTTTAAAAGCACTGGCATAGGCCTTTTAAATTATATTCATTCAAGACTTATACCAGCGCTTTTGAGAACGCTGGTATAGGTTATATTCATATTTCTGTAAAGGCTGTCCTGTCACAAGTAAAAACGCCAGAACAGGGTCTGAAAAGCGCCGGGACCTATCCCAACGCTTTTGAAAAGCGCTGGTACAAGTCCGGCGACCCTATACCTTGAAGTGCCGGGGAAAAAAACGCCGATATAGGAATTTTGACCCTATCCCAGTGCTTTCTGGGGCTATCCCAGCGGTTTTGAAAACGCTGGGATAGCCCCTTTTTTTATAGTGTCTGGTTATGTAATGTATTATAAACCCAGTTTAAAACACTAATATTACTATTTTCGTATGTGTTCTAATAAGTATTACTGTTTACTCAAAAAAAAAAAAACTTTTATATCCAACTTTTAAAATATCACTTTTTCTCACCTTTTTTTTTTTTTTTTTTTAGTATAGTACATGCACACTTTTAGGAAAAAAAATCAACTAAAAAAAAAAAAAAAAAACAGCAAAAAGCTAGAAAATCTTGTGGGTAAAAGATTTCTAAACGTGATGTTTATTGTGTACAACAAAAGGGAACCCGTGCAACGAGTCCATGGGCAACACAATTGGCTTGCTTGATAACAACAAAAAAGTTATATCTACAATAATGGAAGAGATAGCTCAATGAGGTTTGATTGAGGAGTTCCGAATAGGCTTTATTACATTTAGAGCATCGCCTTCAAAGATAATATTGTTCAAACCCAAAAAATGTGTAGAAGAGACAGAAAGTAATGCAGCTTTAGCTTCAACCCAAATTGGATCAATCTCCATTTGACTTCAATGCATGTCCACACATAAATAAAATTACCCAGATGATCACGGCAAACAGCAACTAGGTAGGAGTTCTCTGGCTTGATTACAGTGTCGTATTACTCTTTAACCAACCAAGTGGAAGTGGGGACCAAGAGTTATGTGGTGAATTTGTGTTTTGATGGATTGTGAAGTCCTAAGATTGTTTGTGAAAGAGGAAAATCTTATTTAGCTCTTGGGCAAGAAGGTCTCTTATTGACTTTGTTTCTATGGAAACTACATAGAGCAATAATTTTGGAGCCTCTTCAGGGGAGAGGTTTAAGGGGGTTACTTGGATTTAGCAAGAGTTTAATCCAATCTTCTGTGTTCAATAAGGTTAATCTATTTAGGTGGATAGGCGGAGGCCATAAAGAGGAGAGCCAAACCAATTGGGTATAGGGACATTAAGTAAAAAGATGGAAGGCTGATTCTTTTTTACATTACAGAATGTGCAAGATTTGTCAAAAGATAAGATGGAAGATGCTAAAGCAGCCTTAATTTGTAGGGAGATTATTCCAAGCTATTTTCCACAATATTAGTTAAATCTAACACATATTTTGCATTCCATATGAGATTCCAATCTCATTTTATGAGAGGACTAGAGCAATCTAGTGTTGGATTATGTTTAGAGTGATCACAGGCAAATTTTGTTGAGAAAATTCTTGAACTATTTGGAACCTAAATAAGTTTGTCTTGTGGTTGTGTGGAAGATAGATGGATATTAAGGGTTTTCCTAGTTGTGAGTGAATCAAAAGGAGGCAATTTTTCCACTATCCCATTTGTAGGAATTTGACAGATGAGATCAGAAATTCTATGAATGTTGTGGTTAGTTTGTGTAGGAGGGGGGGTGAATCCTTCAAGGGTGGGGATCAAGGGCGATCCCAAATTGATGTGTCTCCCATTCCCAATTTTGGTACATAGACCCTTTTTTATGATTGATTAGGAATTAAGAATGTCTTTCCATTGCCATGAACTGCTTGCAGCTTTCTTTGCCAGCATAAATGGAATGCCCTTCAAGTATTGGGCTTTTAAGAAGGAAGCCCATTTTTTTTCGTATCACTTATCCATCTTGCTTAGGGATGGCAAAATCAACCTAAACCCATTTGCCCACCAAACCCAACCACTTAAATGAGACCCAAACCCACCCAATTATTAATCGGGTTAAATGGGTATTAAACCAATTAAATTTAATGTTTATAGGGTTTTAACTGGGTACCCAATTAGAGCCAATTATGATCCAAGTATTATTCCTTCAAATCACCCAACTCTAAAATACCCCCAAACCACTAAAAATGACCAAAATACCCCTAAAACCTAAAAAAATTAAAAAATTAAAAAAAAAAAACCTAAAAATGACCAAAATACCCCCTAACCCTAAAAAATGACCAAAATACCCCCGAACCTAAAAATTACCAAAATACCCCCTAAACTTAAAAAAATGACCAAAATAACCTTGAAACCAAAATACCACCTAAACCTAAAAAAAATGAATAAAATACTCCCGAAACCTAAAAATGACCAAAATAACCTCGAAGTATAAAAAATGACCAAAATACCCCATAAATCTTAAAATTACCAAAATAACCCCTCCTAAACCTAAAAAATGATCAAAATACCCCCTAAACCTAAAAATGACCAAATTATCCCCCTAAAACCTAAAAATTGACCAAAATACCCCATAAACCTAAAAAAGATCAAAAGACTCTCGAAACCTAAAAATTAACCGAAATACCCCAGAAACCTAAAAAATTACCGAAATACCCCTGAAACCTAAATATGACCAAAATAACCCCTAAACTTAAAAAAAATAACCAAAATATCTCCGTAACATAAAAAATGACCAAAATACCTCGAAACCTATAAAATGACAAAAATTCCCCTTAAACCTGTAAGATGATAAAAATACACCCTAAACCTAAAAATTAACCAAAATCCCCCCTAAAACTAAAAAATGACTAAAATACTCCCTAAACATTAAAAAAAATGACCAAAATACCCCCTAAACCTAAAAAATGACTGAAATACATGTGGAAGGTGTCAAATGGTCATTTTAGAGGTTTTGGATTTATTTGGGTCATTTTAAAGGTTTAGAAGTATTTTCGTCATTTTATAGGTTTGAGGGTATTTTGGTCATTTTTAGATTTCGGAGTTATTTTGGTCAATTTTTAGGTTTAGGGGTTATTTTGATCATTTTTAAGGTTTCGGGGGTATTTCGGTCATTTTTTAGGTTTACGTGGTATTTTGGTTAATTTTTAGGTTTCGGAGGTATTTTGGTCCTTTTTTTTTACGTTTCAGGGGTGTTTAGGACATTTTTTAGGTTCAGGGGTATTTTGGTAATTTTAGGTTTCAGGAGTATTTTGATCAGTTTTTAGGTTTCGCAGGTATTTCAGTCATTTTTTAGATTTCGGGGGTATTTTAGTCATTTTTAGGTTTTAGGAGTATTTCGTTCAATTTTTAGGTTTAGCAGGTATTTTGGTCAATTTTTATGTTTCGGGAGTATTTTGGTCATTTTTAGGTTTCAAGAGTATTATGGTCATTTTTAGGTTTTGAGGTTATTTCGATCATTTTTTAAGGTTTAGAGGGTATTTTGGTAATTTTTAGGTTTCGGGGGTATTTTGGTCATTTTTTAGTTCTGGGGGTATTTCAGTCATTTTTTAGGTTTCGGAAGTGTTTTGGTCAATTTTTAAGTTTTTGGAATATTTTAGTCATTTTTAGGTTTTAGGGGTATTTTGGTCATTTTTAGTGGTTTTTTAAAGCATATTTGGTCTTTTTTAGGTTTAGGAGGTATTTTGGTAAATTTAAATGATTTTATGAGTACTTTGGTCATTTTCAAGTTTTAGTGGCATTTTGGTAATTTTGATTATTGGGTAATTGGGTGGATTGGAGTTTATACATAATAACTCAGTTAGGTTGGATTTGAGTTAAAAGTAATTAATTAAATGGGCAATAAATGAGTAAATGGGTTTTATATACCTAACTAAATTATGCCCACTCCAAACCCACTCATTTGACACTCTTTCTGCTTGATTGCTTCAGCAAGGGTCATGTTTACTAACACTGATTGGTTGCCTTTGTGCCATCCATATGCAAATATTTTTAATAACATAACCAATTATTATCATTATCAAAACAATAGTGTCCTCAAAAGATTCTAGCTGAAGAGACATGACAATGGTGAATACAGCATTTGTTGTTTAAATAGTCCATTGGCCCAAATAAATTCTCCAACTGGCAGCATCCAAGAAATTCAGAAGCGACCACATTAAATTGTGAAGGACACATAATTGTCCAGCTGGGCTAGCAAAGCCTAGTTACGCCATAAGTTTGAATTTGAAATGCTGGGCTTGGAACCTGCATGCCTATCTATCCTGCTATGCAAGATTGATTCCTTTTCTTACAGAAATGTGTCACTTTCCTAATTTTAAATGGCAAATTTGTTTGTATCTTCATGCTCCGACAATTTATTTTTTTTACGTCGTCATAAAATAGACTACTACTACAGCACAGTTTATCATTTGGCATTTTCATACAAGTACAAAATCATTTTGGTCTGGTATTCAGCAGTAAAAAAATCTACAAGTCTCAAAATTGTCACGCAAGACAGATCAAACTTAGCTTAGCTGGGGGGTTACATTGTATTGAAAATTGATGAATTCCAATCAGTACATAAATTATAGGTATTAAAGAATGACAAGTCCCAATCAATTAAACAGGGAAGCCGGGGAACATTTAGAACATTATGAAAGAAAAATGCAAGTCAAAATCACTGAAGATTCATATCAACAAGACTAATCTTACAGACCTAAGCACTCAACCACAAACCTCACTAAGAGAAATCAACATAGAAGGGACATCCTAAATGAAAACACCTAGCGGAAAATGGGAATTAAAGCGCAGACAATCATCAAGAAGGTGAAGAATAGCCTTGATGTACCCATGATTGAAGTTGCCGAAGAAATATCTTCTGGCCTGCAAGAAAAAAAAAAAAAAATTAGAATTTTCCTCAGTCTCAGATACAAAAATGAAGAATATTTAGCACAAATGAGTCATATGTACATACTTCTGCAATTTGCTAAGGGCACCGCAATAGAGAGCATTGTCTGGCATGGGCAACTCAGTTTTGTTAGTAGCCTCCGGATTCACAACCCTAACATATGTTTCTTGGCCAAGATACCACGAGTCAAGGTTTTCTGTTCTCAGGTTCCAGACTCCAACATTGTCGAGAGATATCAAAATTGCTGTCCATGCTCCAGGATAAACCTAGACAACAAGGGAGAGAGAGAGAGAGAGAGAGATTATAATCAAAGCATTAGTACCATATAATATTAGGAGAGCTTTTGGAGTTCAGTCATCTGCTCCTCGACATCCATAGTCTAAAGACACTAAACAATACCAAACCAGATATATATTGACCAACAATTTACAGTTTAAATCATTTTAATCTCAAGTTGGAGTTTTTGTATGGCCTAGTAACTATAGTCCACTATACAGACATTGGAGACCTATACTGAGGAATCCTAACTGTACTTTAAGGTTGACAAGCCAGTAATACGTTGATTTTGATAGCAACACCCAAAAACAAGATCATTAACATTCAAATATGCCTGTCAATCAAGTGTTATAGTTGCTAGAAGATCACAAGTCAAAATTAAAGAGTAACTGAAGGTCGAGTCTTAAAGGTACCAAATAAGACTAAGAGCACAACAGTGTCAAGCATATACCTGTGTTGTGGAGCGGGCTATTCCATCCCACTTGTTATATGTGCCCCTGCTATTCTCTGTCCATTCACCATAATCCATCCTGCAATATTTCAATCAAACTACAGCTTTAAATGCATGTAGAAAAATAAATAAAAAAACCCATCTAGACATGTTGATAATGAAGCAGAACAAAAATAACAAATCCCTACCCCACAACAAAAAATGCATATCCGCTCATGTGATAGCTCTGCACCTTCGTGTCATTATTCTGTAGTATGACTTCCATAAATCCTCTATATGTTCCATTAATAACAGATGTTTCCATCCGAGGTGCTCCTGTAAGTGGCCTAGTGGGGAAATCAAGCTTGTACACTCCCTTCACCTTGTACTGGTCAGCAAGCCTGATTGGTGTTGAAGGATTGACAAACGAGATTCCACTAAGTGTTGTCCGCCGTTTCCCATTAATTGTCACAGGTGGCTTGTTTTTTAACACATAAATTTCAGTCACATTGATTGTGCCATATCTAAAAGAACCCTGCGGATTAGGGCGAGCACCACTAGCAGATACATTCCATCTGCAGAATTTGACAATAGAGACCTCAAATATGAGTTAAAGTAGATAACCAATTCTCAGTAGTCCATCAATTCTCTAAACTAAACTTTGAGTTGACTTAATATTTGTTCTGATTTGATAACAGAATATATTATGAAACTATCAAATGATTTTCTGAGTTATCTGGTCATTGTTCTCTTTTATATCACTTCAGAGTGACAATTTAAGCTTCATTTTGAAACAGAAACTTAAACAAAGAAGTCATATTAGCAAAGAATCCCAGACCAGAAAACTTCTTAGAATGCTCTAAAAGGTGTCACTGTGATTAAGACACAGGAAGACAGCAAAAAGCATATTATATTAGCAAGCAAGATGTGTGCATGCAATTAAATCATGGTGTTAATAGACCTTATGGATCTTGCTTGGTTCATTGAGAAAGTCTTGTCAAATTCATCATTTGGTGAGTCTGGAAGGGGACCTTTGGCCTTTCCCTTGGAATTTGTATAACGCAAGATGGCAACACCAGTAACTCTTTTCCATAGTGATTCATTCACAAACCTAGCGCTTGCGACAATGTAGTAATCAGTACTTGCATTCTGATCCGTCGTTAACAAAAAAGAATAAGATTGTCCAACATGTATATCTAAGCTAGTGTAATTCTGTTGCACAGTATATGATCCCTCTGTCTCTGCTAGAAGTAGATTATGGCTCTGGATCCTGAAATTGAGACTAGTTGACACTCCAACATTGTGTACACGAATGCGATAAGTTCTCCCTGTCCAAAATCATGATGCTGTCATTTAAAAGTTTTAATAGCTCAACCACAGTAAAAATAAAAAATAAAATAAATAAATAAATAAAGGAGGTGATAATAATAATAATAATAATAATAATAAAAACAAAACAAAACATCAAGTTCCATTGTTAATCTTAGACAGAGGACCTCCCAGTACATAATAAGTTAAAGCATCAATACACATATTCAAGCACCATCCTATTACAGTTAGTTGATTGGTGTACTCATGCTGCATGCATAACATCCGAGACAAGAACCTTTTCCCTTTCATATCCTAAAAAACCACCCTCTCTCTCTATGGGAAAGAAAGTGTTTGTCACTCCCTCCTATGTGATAGAGAATTCAGAGGATAAACCAAAACCTCACAGGAAAGAAGATTTCAGCAGATTCGTTTGGAACGAAACAAGAGCACAGGTCCAAAAGCAGTATAAAACAAAGCTACTACACTGATCATACTCAAATTAAGCCAACAACCCAAATAACATGGTATAATCTACATTATTTTGAGCACTCTACACTGATCATAATTAAGAAGGTTGAAAGCAAACACAATGCACCACCTCAAAAGAGGTTCAAAGTTTACTAGAATAAATCATTCTTTTGACAATGTGGCTCATAGTATTAAACCATTTTGCATGAAGCACAAAACTAAAAACAGAGTCTTCTAATCATGTCACCTGGGTGGACTTCAATTGTTTCATATTCAATGCCATCTGGGACAAGCGTATCGTTATATCTGTAAGGGCCTTTCCCATTAATAAGAACTCCATCTGGCATTCCAAGATCTTTCCCTGCATCAAGAGCCTTCCTCAAAGCCTACGTTCCAAAAAAAGAACCAGCATCAAACACATTGCTAGTGTTAGGGTCATTACTAAGAGTTATAATATTCCTCATTGTGCTTTAGGCATTCAGTCTTTAACACACATTACTCTCTAATACATACCAACATGGAAAATTAAAACTATTCAACAAACACTAACCGTATGGTTCCGGGTGTACCAATCACCAATCATAATGGTTATATCCCCATCTGGGGTTCCAAAAGGAATTGGAATTATGTCCCGGTTATTGATAATAAAACCGCCATACCCTCCTGATGCTCTCTGGAAATTGAGAGATGGAAAATAGAAGAAGCTCCCAACCTGATCCTTAACCTGAAATTGGTAAGTCCAGTTCCACTTTGGAGGAATAGGACAATTCGTGCCCAATACTCCATCTTGCCATGAACTACGCCGCTGTTGAATCCCGGACCTATCACACCCACCAAAATCCACACACTCAATCACTGAAAATTTATAATTTTTCTTATGAATTTTCATGAGAAATTACAGTAAATCCTACCAATGAATGAGGAGATTCTCGTCCAATTTGTTTCGAACATTGACGACGACATTGTTGTTAGTAGTCGAATTAATAGTAGGACCGGGAAACTTGCCATTAATAGCAATAACCTACAAAGTATTACAGATTTAAGAACACAAAGCTCAAAGCTTGGCAGCTGATAACACTAAACTACTACATTTAGCTTAGAAAACGAAAATGCAAAGCACATTATGTAGATCTAGAACTAAAAATTTAAACTTTAGGAAATATAAAGCCAACCCATTTTTCATCCATGAAAATTAAACAGACCCAAATTAAACAGACCCACAAGAAAATTTTAACTAAAAGTAGCGAGAGAAAGTAGATACTCTAGAGAGAGGAAGAGATCTGAGGAATAAACCTGTTGAGGTACACCCAGAGGAGAGGCAGTGATGTAAGAGACCTCAAACTCAAAGTTCACAAATGGATCCGCAGCATAACACAAGCTCACAAACAAGGTAATGTGGATTAATAACACGGATAAAAAGCTACAGAGAGCCATTTTTTTCTCTTTTTTTTTTTTTTTTGAGACTTTTGAATTTGTGTGTAAGAGATTTTTAGAGCCAATCTTTGTCTAGCTTTCTTTTGTGTTGTTTTACATTATCAGAAAGAGAAGGAAGAAGTGACTAGAGCCTCTAGAGAGAGTAGAGAGTGTGTGTCAGTGGGAGAGACAGAGAGAGAAAAAGGAGAGAACGGCTCTATTTCGCTTCACTTTATTGTTATTATTAAATTATTGTGTGTTGGGTGTTGGGTGTTGGCAATTGAATTGTGCTGTTTTTTTGGGCTAAGTTTAGACAGTTTGATGGGTATTGAATTGGTTTTTTTGAAGATTGATACAATTGTCCTGTCCTCCATTATTTATTTTTATTTTACATTTCATTCTTGTGCTTAGGTTCAATTTTTATGTGTTAAAATAGGTATATTTTTAAATTATAGAGAATTTTAAAATGTAAATATTCTTACCTCAATTATAAATGGGTCTTATTAACAATTGTCTGTATGACAATTATTAATAAATTATTAAAAAAATTTAATACTACTTTCATAAAAAATATATAAAGTAATAAATATAATTAATTATATATTTTTTCTTTCAAAATATATTTTGAAAATCAATATTTATAAGGTATATGTTAATTTTTTTTTTTTTCCATTATAAATATGTGCATAAAATATAGTGAACATAAACAAAATACTTTAGCTGGATACAAATACTCCAGCCAGCTTTTGTCGGTCACCAGTCATCACTGGTACGAGCATATGCATGAGAAAGAGAAAGAGAAAGAGGAAGTGACAGGTAGTAGCCTGTTCAAAAGTACATGATACACCAGGCACACGCCCACACATGTAATCGTTTAATTTGACCGTTGTCTGCCAACTATTTTTAAAAGGAAGAAACTCGTTACAATAATATACAAAATTCAATACCAACAACGTTCAGATCTGTGTGAAAGCGCCGCATGATTTCCAATATTGCCAGCCGTGACCCATTTTCCACGTGTGGGCCCCTACACCCGTAAATTTGGGTGGAGGGCTGTCTGTTTAACTGTTTACATTACACATCTTATTCGATCCACAGCAGCAGCTACCTGTAACCGTTTGATTCTTATTTTGACCATTTTTGTGATTTAAGATTTTTTTTTTTTTTTTTTATGAATATCTGAACCCGATTTTTATTCTTCACATTTTACAGAACTTTGTACCTACGAAGTGATAATTTTGATAAGAATATGTGGTAGTGTAATCTAAGAATTATGCTAAATTTCATAACAGTTAAGTTGATAGGTTCTTATTTGAATGTTAGAGATTATTTTTTTATTCACTAGTCACATTAAGTATACATTTGGTATTGATTATTTTTACTAATTTATTTTATTATTTAGTTTATTTTTGTTACTATTTACTAGTTTTATGATACTATTTTAGCAAAATTTTACCTTTATTTACTATACTTAAAAATATTTAATTTTAATAAAATAAATAAATCTTAAACAGGAACTAATTATAATTTTTTTTTAATGAAAATCTAAAAACGAAGTTGAATTGTGGCCTGTGGAGGAAGGGTGGTACTCAAAAGTGACAAACAACTGAACAGGTGGCGTACCCAAACCTGAATTTCTTCAAACATTACCTCTTTTCTTTCATCAGTGTTTTACCTCGAGATGCCAAATTGTAATTAATATCTACTCCTATCTTTCTTTCTTTTTCTTGTTTTTTTTGGATGAACATCTTTCTCTCTTTTTCTTTACTAGTATAGGAACAGCGTTTTATTGTTCTATCTTATATTCTAAATCCTCAAAGCTATTTGGTACGTAATTTTAAATATATATTTTTAATTTTTAAATAATATTATATATTTTTATATACTTTTTTATTTACATATATTTTAAAAAAAATTAAAAATTATTGTTTAAATATACGTACCAAACAAACCCTTAATTAGTAAGTACATGTAATCACCTACTAGGCAGAAGTGAGATAGTATATTTTAGGAGTGAGTAAGAAACAAATAAAATAAAATTGGGTCGTGCTAACGAGTGCTCTCAACACATTGGTTAATAATCAATTTTAAAAAAGTTTTAACACTATTTTTATGGTAAATGAAAAAAAGCTGTCAAAACATTAATTGTTTTTTTTTTCTTTTCCCATAAAAACTTTCTTTAAATGGATTATTAACCAATGCCCTAAGAATACTCGTTAGCATTTCCCAATAAAATTTGAGTAATGCTACAAATACAAACTTGGCAAATTCTTACTAGTTCTAATATGGGTCTATTACTAACATCACATTTTTACTTGCAATAACTATTTAGAAAATATTAAAGTCACATCAGCAGTTTATAAAAATGTTGTAAAATAGTTTGTATCTGTAGCATTAATCATAAAATTTTATGACAATTTGTGAATCTTGTGACAATTTATGACAGTTGGTAAAAGTGACATATATTTTAGGAAAGAGCACAACAAAATTTCACAACTTATATTATGTTTGGGGAACAATTTCTTTTAGTGATTCATGTGTGAAGATTGAAGTAATAAAATAATTTTAAAATGTCATAAATTACAATAAATTTTTGTTATTTTGGATTTTGGTAAATACTATAAATTTTTGTTGCGTTTATAATACTGTCACTTTTTGGGCGTGGCAAAAAGAGAGCACCCCATGGATAAGGCCATCAAGGTGCTTTACGATGTAGGGTACTCAATGACAATAGTATTGCCACGTCAATTAATCTTTTTCAAGTCAAATGCCACTAAAGAGCAAATACAAGTCCAGCTAAATTTTATGTATATTTTATATTAAGAATCTTTTTATTTATTTTATACTATTATTTTTTCAAAAACCCAGTTTCAGATTGTTTATTTTAAAAATTTATTTCAATATAATATATTTTTTTTCATTGTTTTTTATTACTCTTTCAACTTTTTCTCTCCACCTTTCTCATAACTACCACCACTAGCCATTTTCATGACTACCCCCACAGCCACTACAAGACATACAACGGCCATTGCCATGGCCACCACCACAACGACCACAAGGCGTATAACACCATATCAAACATGTTGAAGCAAACTCCAAATCATGCCTTACACTAATAGCAACACAAACAACAAATCCAAGGAAATCTCAAATCAAATCCACCATACCCATTCAAATTTCCTAGTCATAGAAACCAAATACATTTGAAATCAATATCTAAAACAAGCACATGCAAGGAATATCAAATTTTAACAACCAAATTTAAATCCTCAAACCCACGGCTTTAACAAAGAGAATCTAAATCCTCAAATCCACTGATCAAATAAAGAGAAAATAGAATAAGAACGTCATTAACAATTGTTGTAAATCATTGTGGTTGTGGTCATTGGGTTTAGCTGTCACTAAACTCAATGCAAAGCATATAAAAGGAGCAAGATTGAATGAAAATGGGTGAGATCGGAGAGGTTTTACAGTGAGGAATGAAGAAAACCACGGTGGTAGCGGGAAGCGGTGTGTGACTGTGAGAGAGGACCAACTATGGAAACTTTGAGAAAGGGAAATTAAGAGAAAAGAGAGAGTGAGTTTCTGAGATAGAAAGAGACAGTAGTGAGGTTGTAAGGGTTCCAATGTAGGGAGAGAGAAAAAATGAATAAAATATTATTTACAAAGCTGTAGTAAATGTGTATATTTACATGGTTACGATAGTAGATGTGTATATTTACACATTTATACACCCATTAATGTGGGTAGTTTTGGAGAGAAATGTGTAAATTTGGCCACTTTTTGTATTATATACACATTGGTGTGATTGCTCTAAGTTATGGTTATTTGGATTGTGTTTAAAGGGATTATACACACAAACACACACACTAGCCTCATCACACACGCTTTGCATGTGCGATGAGGTTTTTTTTTTATTTTATTTTATATAATATCATAATTTTCCATTCATTCCAATTTGAGGTTTACACATTTTCTAGAACTACTAATACAACTAGAGTGCCATGAGGCTAGTTTCAAAAAAATGAACAAATATTACACATTTATTTTGAAGCAAAAAAAAAAAAAACTGTTTTTTTATTTTATATATATTATTTTTATTTTGAGAATTTAACTTATAAGTTGATAAAGCAATTTGAAAATCAACAGGAGAGTAGCCATATTTTTTAGGCAATGTTTTAGTGGAAGTTAGAGTTGTATTTTTACTAAATTGTTCTTTAATTTTTTTTTTAATTTATAGTAAAAGAAAAAAGTAACTAATTTTTTGATAGCTTTTTATATTTCCCGTTAACAGTACGTTATATATATATATATATATATATATATATATATATAGAGAGAGAGAGAGAGAGAGAGAGAGAGAGAGAGAGAGAGAGAGAGAGGTTAAGGGATGTCCTAAGTGCACTAATTTAGGAAATATATTTAGAAACTTTTTATGGGAAAATAAAAAAACAACTAATTTTTTTTTATTGCTTTTATATTTCCCATGAAAGTGTTATTAAATTTTTCTTAAAATAGTTCATTAACAAATACCTTAGGGGCACCTGCTAACTAGACCATATATATATACTTCACAAAAAAGGATTCGAAGATTTAAAATAAAAGTAGATTTGATGACTAATTATTAATTAGTATAAATTAATTAAAGCAAATTCTAACTAAAACACATGATGGATTTTAGCTTTTGAGGATATTGATTTTGATTCAAATCTAAGCATGCCCAAAACTCATTCTTTGAAACATTTTGGTGGTATCTTTTAAGGATTTTGATTCAACAAAAACACTTGTGTTATAAATTTGAAATATCACTTTCAAGAATCATTAGATCAAAGCATGCCTATAATAAGGTAGTCATTCTTTTTAGTCCTTCTTTTTGAAACATTTTGTAGGTGCTCATTTATTGGAAAACAAGATAAAGAATTGGGTTTTTTAGGTTAACACACTTAATCTCATACTTTGCCACAACTTGCATGAGTGTCAATTTGTGATTTGATTACACCACTTATACTTAGTAAAAAGTAATTCAATCACTATATGTCACATGTTTAAGTTGTAGCAAAGTGGATGGTCCTAACTTTTTGGAATTGAGAATCAGAGTACACAAAGGCATGTCTTTATCTTTATGTATAAATAAAAATTTAAAAAAAAATATATTTTTTGACTAGCTGCCTATTGGTACTCAGGGTTGACTAGATTCATAGGTGTAATCTTTTTATCTAGATATAGGAATTTTTCTTTTCTTTTCTTTTTTGGAATTGACAGCATATAAATAAGACTCCCCATTCATGAATTTTATCATTAGGAAAAAAAAATTGTATTTTTCATAATTTATTCAAGTCATTTAAACGAATTATGGAACTCTAAATCCTTATATTCAAATGCTTCCATCCAGATACATCATAGGCTCATAGCTGTTTTTTATTATTTTTTGGGTAACCAATTTTAAGGATGAAGGAGCAAGTGATCATTTTTATAACCTAAACCTTTAAGTCCATCCCAAAAAAATAATGCATGGTAAAAAATAAAAATAAATAGCAGTGTTATTACCATTTCTCATAAACATTTTATTCGCTCTCATGCCTCATTTCATATTTCAGGCCTATCTTATTTCTGGAAAATCAAGTATATCATTGATTATTTAAAATAAATAATAAATAAAAAAAACAGCCTATGTTGCTATTGTTTTTTTCTTTTTTCTTTTTTCACTATGTTGATATTGCTTCTAATGATAATCAATCTCATTTGTGCATTTTATCTAAATATATAAATCTCGAACCATAGTACTAAAATTTAGAACATATAACATAAGAAACTAAAAATCTTGCTTCATGTCGCAGCCATGCAGGTCACTAGTTCGAATATAACTTGTCCTCCTTTCTTTTTGGATCAAACTCACTTATCAAAAAAATAGTACTAACGTTCTTCTTAAGGATGAAGACAAAGGTTTTAGAACTCAATAATGATAAATCATGTGACATTTTTTTTTCTTCACAAGCCTATCAACAGCTTGTTTTAGGCCCCTGTCATTATTACTACTTAGTGGTACTGCTAATATCTAAAAGCAAAAAGTTAATGGATGTTCTAAAAGCATTAGTTCAAGAACTATTTTAATAAACTTTTTATGAGAAAATGAACAAAAAAAAAAATTACTGTTTTTTAATATTTCCAATGAAAGTAGTATTATAACTTTTCTAAACTTATCAATTAACAAATCGTTTAAGGGCACTTGTTAATGCACTTGTTAATAGGACTTGTATCAAAATTATTGCTTCCATTTTTTTTAAAGGAATATGTACAACTACTTCATGAACTAACTGATTATTTCTACGATTATAAGATTAAGACACCAATCGATATCTACCCTGAGCTGAACATCACACGCTATGAGAGCTAAAAATCACGTACTTGTTGGGTTTTGCAAGCCATTGGGAAGTCCTTCTATCATTGGTCATGTGGATTTTTTGATATCGCGGTGTTGCTGAGTATGGGATGTCGCTACCATGGGACTCCCTAATGAACAATATCGTCGGCCTCTGATTTGGCTGTGAGTGATTGGTGTCACTGAGCATTACACTAGCTTAGTAGTGTTGTTGTGCATTAGGGTGAGTTTGGGGAAAAATTTTTATTAAAACATTCTAGTAGGACTTATTGCAAAATAAAAAATTGGAATGTTCATTTTATTTAAAATTTGGTTAAAGTTTGCAAAACCGAAATTGAATGCTCTCAACCAAAAATAACATCACAAATCATGTAATAAACCTTTTTTTTTTTTGGGGGGGGGGGGGGGGGGGGGGGGGGGGGGGGGTTGTGGGAGATGTAGGAGGAACTAGTTGATACTTGATAAGTTAATCAATTACAAAGATCAATTCTAGCCACAAGCAAAAGATATGAATAGCTAACATAATCCAAAACTAGTGTGAACAATAATCAATATTCATCCGTTTGGTACATTCTAATTTCTTCACTTCACTCTAAAACTAAAATGTTTTTAAAAAACATTGCCAAATCTAATGATGAAGGTGACATATCATCCAATTCCTTCACAGAGACTAGAAGTAGCAGTTTTACACACACACACAACCAAAAAAAAAAAAAAAAAGGTGAAAGGACATAATTTATGTACACAACCTAAATAATAATAATCGACCAAAAAAAAAAAAAATCTATAACCAGACATGTAATAGTGGCTCATGGGCCTGGTCAATGATTGTTACCTCTTATCTAGACAGTTGGTAAAGTTGCGTGGCTCAAATGGAAATTAAAATTTAAAAAAAAAACATTAAAAAAAAAGTGGGCATAAATTGGCATCAGTACATCACGTGCTAAAGTGATAATCTCCATTAACCACTCCAAGCCAGTTCACACGAAAAAAGAAGAACAAGAAGACAGACAGACAGAGAGAAAGAAACACTCCAAGCGAAGGTAAAAGTCCAGACAATGCCAACTCAGTGATGACCACACCTAACTTAATGTAAATAATAAATAAAATTGATTATTTATAATTCATCTCCATCCTGGAGATGAGCAGGTGCATCGAGTTTCCAACATCTTTACTATTTCATCTTTTTGTCCTACAAATAATTCTGTTTGTTTTTTGTTGGAATATACTATATATTTCTCATCTAACCTTTTAGTTAGGTCCCTGTTTGTCTCATAAAAATAAAAAATAAAAAGGTCTCTGTTTGTGATTTTATTTAGAAGATCCATTTTCATACACATCTTTTTGTTCAGCTCTGTGTAGACATAGGGTTGTATATATCTCTAGCTTATCCTTTGGATGCCAAAAAATCAAAGGGGGTAGATGAAGGCTCAATATAGAAGGTCGAGATATTTATTGTTTTAGATATGTGAACTCAATTCAATCACCCATAATTTTAAGAGGGCTGTTAGTGACAATAGTACTTACTAATTTCACTCTGTCTGTATCAAGTGGATTTAGAGGAATGATATGTCTACAATATTTTTGCAACAAATTTTAAGTAGTAGGTTGTTACTGGTTGTTAATGTTGGGATAAAAAAGTAATCTTAGTGTTAGTTTCAAATTTAAACTAATAACAACCAACCACCTGTGATTTGTTGTAAAAATATTGTAAAATTGTTGTAGACGTAGCATTTCTCGTGGATTTATGCATATGAGACACCTCTTTAGTGCATTGTCACTTTACACTCTATCTGAACTAGATTTGAGTATCACACTATAGGGTGTGTTTAGATATCATTTATTTTGTTAAAATTGAATAATTATTGCTAAAAATACCGTGGATAAAAGTAAAAGTTAGTTAAAATAATACAGTGGGACTTATGAATAGTGCCAAAAAATGCAGTGAGACCCATAAATAGTAGCAAAAATAAGCTGAATAGTAAAATAATTTTAATTTTAAGCTCCACCCAAACGCACACTATGTCTATCACTAGAAATCATTACCTTCACACATAGCTTTTTCCAGTTGCAAACCCTGTATATAATGTATAAAGTCATTGATGATAGATCTTTATCTTCAGACCAAGGCACCAATCGATTTTTGGTGTAAGTAGGGATTGAATCTCAGATTTCTTATTCAATCATCAGAAACTTTACCAATTGAGCTAACTGAAACTCACGTCTATATACGTTATTGATTATTCATTTTTATTATTTTAAGCATTAACATAGTAGAGAGAATGAAACCGTTGATAGAAATTTATATTTTGTTTAGGTAACTAGTATTGAATATTGATTTTCTAGAAATCACTTTCTCATTCTTAATTAAATATTCCCTCTTTCTATATCTTTTTTTTTTTTTTTTTTGAACAGCTCTTTCTATATCCTCTTTATTCAATAGCTATCAAATTGATTTATGAGTAAGCTGTAGATAAAATGCAGCGTTTAATCAATGATTTTTTGATTTTCTTTACCCTATTACTTTTCAAAACAATGGGAATGACTAAAGGAGATGACAAAATTTTCAACTCATAAAAAAAGAAGAAGAAGAAACAAAAAAAAAAAAAAAAAACAACATTCTCATTGTACATTTGATCAAATCTGATTTTTTTTTTTTGAGGTAAAAGATAGAATCAAATCTGATTTATAAATAAAAATAAAAATATCATCTGATTATTTGATCAAATCTATCTTTGGGTTATATGCTTTTCCTATTCGTTTTTTTTTTTCTTCTTAATTTTATGTTTTAAAATATACTAAATACTTGAATTTATGAAGAGTGTAGTAAATCATATATAATTGATATGAAATTTAACACACTTGACAATCGTGCAAAATATTTGATTTAATTGTAAGATTCATGAGATATGAACCTAATGTAAAAGTTTGATGAATAGAAATATTTTTATAAAGAGACCAGGGAGGCCCCAACCATCTCTAATTTCAATGACAAGAACTCAAGAAGGAAGATAAACAATGGAGATAGGCTCATCTCAATTATAGAAGGCAACCATCTTACAACATTGTGAGCCAAAAAAATTATATTTCTAGTAACATAAAATGAAATCCCAACAAGAGTAGGAGTTTAAGACATCTTTTAATTAAGAGAAGAAATGAGCAAGAAGCCAAAGTGGAGAGGAGTGTAACTACAACAAGGCTTCAATAACACCTTTTGAATCCCCTTACAAAATTACATAATTGAGCTTGTGGAAGATTGCAAGTTCAATAGCTTGAAAGGTTGTTTAGGCTTCTCCTTGAATCGGATCAATACGAGGGAATAGGCTGGAATGAGCAAAAATTACATCCCCATACTCATTGCGACACACAACTACTGTGAGGAAGATTGAGATCTAATGGCAACATCAAAATTAATCTTCATCCATACAATAGTAGGGAAAAACCATGAAAAAACAGTGTGATATGTTAGAATACACTGTGCTAAGATACGATCTATATAAGCTTTGTTAATCTTATTTGCATCTTTCCTTGGATTTGGAATGTACCATGTAAAAATGATCTAGTTTATAACTAAGCCTCCATATGTTATAAAAAAAGAACTATAGCAAATAGTGTGATTTTGAATCCTTCTTCATAGGAGAGCTTCAATTATTGAATGGTATAACTTGAAGTTAACCTCTTCCATATTGTGTATATATATTATCATATCAACGAGGGACAAAATTGTCCTTTGCCCTTTTCAGGCAAATTATATAGCAATAAGCCCTCATTCCCAAACTAATTAAGGAAATGTCCCTCTTTAAAACTCGATTTATGGTAAATCGAGTTTAAAAAAAAAAAATTCTGGAGCCCTATAACGGCGTTTTAAGGAGTCTATAGTGACATTTTAAGGACCTATAGTGGCGTTTTTTAACTCAACTTTAATGAAATTGAGTTATAGGCAATTTTTTTTACCTATAACTCAATTTCATAGAGGTTTAGTTACAAAACACCACTATAGATCTTAAAAACGTCACTATAAACTCCTTAAAAATGCCGTTATAGGGCTTAACTCGATTTATCACAAATCGAGTTTCGAAATAGGGACATTTTCCTAATTAGTTTTAAAAATGAGACAAAGGGCTACTATTTTTTCCCGAAAAAGAGCATTTGGCAATTTTTTCCTATCAACAAGTCATGAAATGCCGGATCCAATTAAATTTTCTAGTGCTACGATGGCAATCATTTTTGAAGAAATGAAATTCAAGGTTGACTGAGTTCACATGCAAACACCTAAGTAAGACTGCAAGACACACTATTCAAACCCTAGAAAAAGTAGCTGACAGAATATTGTATCTTAGAAACAAGAAAACCTTCTCCCTAAAAGTAAAAGGTCGTTGATTTGCATAAGGAATGTTTTACTTTAATACTTCTTGCTTGGAATACTGTCAATACGTTAATTTATTTGATACTCTTAATATAAAACTGATTAGGTAGCTTATAAAAATGGGTAAAAAAAACAATTACTTTAATCTAAGAATAAATTAAACATCTTATCAAAAAAGACTAAATTAAACATAGATGAGAATCAACTTGTGGGCAAGGTTAATGAGACGAACAAAGAGAAGCTAATTGTCGCAAATCTGGCCGCGATTGGCTCCAATAGCCCAGCCTTGGGGGAATCGTTTAAGAAAAGTATTCTCATAATTAATTATATTAATTAATTAAATAACTGACCAAGGTTGACACATTTCTCAACCTTGGGTTATGAATCTATGATTAAACAAAGGAAGCACAATCCCGCCACGTTTATCCATATATAACCTAGCTTATATTAAGAGTCTGTTTGGATATCGCTTATTTTTTAAAATTAAAAATTAAAAATACTGTAATAAAATAATTTTTAAATATATAAATAGTGCCATGGGATCCAGTTTTAAAGAAAATTTTGTTGAAATCCGTACTTGCGGGTCTCATGAACAGTGAACAGGACCCATAGAAAAAACGTAGACGCGCAAAAAATTCAATTTTCAGTGCAATTTAAAAATACACTAAGCTTTTTTTTTTTTTTAATAATTCTTTTTCATTTTAGTTAGAGAGAAAACAATGAAAATTCAAGATTATTTTTTTCTTTTTCACCCTATATTACGATTAATATTTTCTTTTTTTTTTCTTTCTTTTTCCTTATTTACTATTTTTTTTTCTTAGTACTAACGGCATATGAGTAAATTTATCCAATCTACATTTTCTATCATCTTATTTTTCTTTTTAACCAAACAAAAGAGTTTGCTATTCATAAGAAAAAAAAAAGTTTTATCCCCATACTTTTTCATGTCTTCCCTATTTCTATCCCTCACTTTTCCACCTCCAACCAAACAAACCCTAAGTGAAACCATAGAGATTCTACTATGATTGAGGACGTGGATGGTGGACCAAATTGCTTGACTATCCTCGATTGTATATTAGAGATAATCTCACCATATCCTCCATTAAGGGCCAGTTTGATTGGAGGGGTGGAAAAATGGGAAGATATTAAATGGGAAAGTGATAGAAAAGTTAGAGATTAGAAGAAATTTAGTTCTCTCTCATATATGTTTGGTTGGGACTTAGGAGAATGGAAAAGTTTAGAGATGAAAAACTCATTTGTTTGGTTGAAGGAAAAACATAGAAGATAGAGAATATAATTTGTATAAATTTACCATTATGTCATTATTAGATAAAACAAAAAAGTAATACATTATTTTTTTATTAAAAATTTTTGTACAAATGGTAACTTCATTTATAAAACAAAAAAAAAAAAAAAAACACACACACACACACACACACGAGTTCAAGAACTCAAAAAAAATTTTTAATTTAAAAAATAAATAAAACTTGATGTAGAGATGAGAAAAGAAACAAATGAGTACCCAAAAAAAGAGTGAGAGAAACGAATGAGACAAAATAAGAAAAAGACAAAAAAGGACATAAGGAAAAGTGTTCAAAATTTGAAGATTACTCTACTAGGGCTAAGGGTAATTTTGTTCCAAAAAGCAAAACTTGTTTTCCATCCAATTTTCCCAATTTAGGGAGATAGATAGAGTTTTGGTGGGCTCAAAAAGAAAACGTCGGGTCCCATTATTTTCTTCTCCCATTTTTCGCTAACAATCATACACATATCTCCCTCATTTTCTATGCACCCTCTTTTCACCCTAACCAAACAGACCCTAAGTATCCTATCAGAGCCACATCAAGCCATAATTAAATAAAGCAAAAGAATAGTTTTATAAGAGATTGTATAACACTTATCTTCAAGAGCAAATAGGGAATAGTTTAAACTTTAGGGATGGGCTAATATATTTCCCAAGTTCGTGATAGCACAGACATATATAAAGAATAAAAATCCTGTCTCACTTCATGTTTCATCAATCACAACTTATCATGTATTTATTTGATTTTCTTTATAAAATAGCTAAAGTTTAAAATGGAAACAAATCAATCACAAGGCATACAATAATTGGTGGAGCATAAATTGAAAGATAAAAAGTGAGATAGAAGATTTGTATTATTATGCAACTTGATGGGCGATCATCTAACTAAGGCCTCGTTTGAGAGGAGAGAATGGAATGAAAAGAATAATTTTAGAATATTTTTCTCTTCCCTTGTTTGAGAGTTTTAATGGAGGGAATGGAAAGTCAATTCCCTTGTATGGGAGTTTAAGTGGAAGGGAATGGAGTGGGTAAGAGGGAACATTCATTCCTCTCTATTCCCTTAAAATCTCAAATTTTCATTCCCTCCAAAATTGGAAGGAATGGGAGGGAATAAAATTAAATTTAATGATTTTTTTACTAAAACTCCCAAAATACCCATATATATTCAACCATTTATTTTAATATAGGGGTCTAATTGTAATATTGTCATAAAATAATTCCATTCCATTCCCTCCGTATTACTCCCAAACAAGATTACTTTCATTTCATTCATTTTCATTCATTTATTTCAAAACATTTAATCAAGGTTACTTAATTCCATTCCATTCTTTTCTGTGGGGCCAAAGAATTTGGTGACCTCGGCCCACTTTATACTAAGCCCAAGGCCCACGCCGAGGAGGAAGAAATGTCCGAGGATGAACGAATAAAGTCCAAATTACCAAGAAACATCGCTGAGAACAATCCTGTCCTCGGCCAACCGAGACCATAGGAGGGAAGAGCGGCATGCCATCAAAGGCAGCCTCCCAGAGCATCCCAAGAAAAAGGACAAGTACAATGGGTCAGACATGGGAGCATGGTGGAGGAGCAATTCAAGGAGAAACTGTCACCTCTGCATTAAATACTCACAACTAATGTTCTGGCCGCATTAATGAGGAAATGACCCCTAAACAGTGCTGCCTTAGTTGCTGCAATTCACAGAAGGTTTGGGAAGGTGACTGATGGGACAAACACTCAAGTAGTGACCTGCATGATCAACAAATGGAGAGCCAAGATCAACTGAAAGGGGATATATAGTGTTAGAAATCCTCCAGGAAGGGGGAGGAAGATAAAGAGAGAAACAGAGAACACTGTAGCAACTTGTATCATCTTAAAAACCTTTGTAACCAAGCATTGAAGAAATAATAGGAACAACAAGCCTATCGAATAAGGTCCGAGGACAGAATTTCACACTCTAGTCCATGTCCTTGTTATTCAACCCACTCATAACAATGTCTAGTTGTTGTAACCCTCACTAAAGCCTAGTTCTTGAACCTATTCTCTATAAATTTATTGTATTGGGCCTAAGTCCACCCATCCAATAAAATAAGTGCTTAAACCCAGTCCCTACATTTTCCATTCCTTTCCTTTACTTAAATACATTTTATTCCATTCCATTCTATTTATTTCCATTCCCTTATGATCATTCCATTCATTTCCAATCCCTTTTGATCATTCTATTCAATTTCATTCCATTTCCTTATGAACTCCCAAACAAAGCCGTAGGAGAAGAGGCTTCGAAAACAAAGAAATTTTAAGTGATACAAGGTCCTTCATCAATCCAGTATTGAAGAAAGAAATTGGAAAGTATGATTCACTCTCCATACCATGAAGAGCAAAATAAGGAAGTAATTATTTGGAGTAAATTACAAAATCTGAACAATGCATTTTATTGATATAAAATTTAAATTAAAAATATAAATGTAATAACTAATAAATTGGTATTTGTCTTTTTTGTTTTAATTTTTTTTATAAATCTCATTTGAGATGTGCTTCCTTTTGAATCTTTTCGCTATTATTTTTATAATATTTCAAATTTGAATAAAAGTGCCCTTCCAAAGTTGAGAAATAAATCCTATTATAGAAGATACTAGCCTCATCACAAGCGCTTTGTGAGTGTGATTAGGGTTTTTTTTTTTTTTTTTTTTTTTTTCTAGTGTCATAATTTCCATTTTTTAAAATTTTTTGGATAAGTTTGTTTTGAAGACATGGATTAGTAAGAGAGTGTCATATTTTGTAGGATTTCAAGTGAAGTTGGAGATATATTTTTACCAGTTTGTCCTCAAATTTTTTCCCTGGTAAACGTACGGTTTAGGGATATTTTTGAACCACATAAAAGTCTAATCCAAAAAAATGAATCCTCTTATAAATAGTATAGATAAAATAGTTCTTTTGGTATTAATTGCTGCATTTTAGTGATAGGATAGAAAATTTTTAGAGTAAAGCAAAAAGTACTTAAAAATCTTATCCATTAATGTTGAAATGAGTAGATTAGATAAGAATTTACCATATCATCAATAATTTAAATAGATATCAAAATGGTAAGAGTCAATGTTTTGCATTTTCATAACATGGTAAATAGAAATGTTATATTCATAACATTTTCACAACACTTTCAAAATAAATCCTAGGTGGCAGTTTGTTACAGGTTGTTACTGATGGGCAAGGAAGTAATTTCAGTGGTGGATTCAAATTAAAAACATGTAACAATCTGCTACCTAGGATTTGTAATGAAAGTAATGTGAAAGTGTTGTGAACGTAACACCTCTTTTTTTTAATTGTTGACTACATGGTAAAGTCTAAACCACTCATTTCAAAATGAAAAAAATGCCATTTATAAAACTCTTGGCAACTCTGTAAAATCTTAATATGAATTTTAGTAGTAGAGTTTTTGGGATATAAAGCTTTAATTGCGTTTGGTAGTAGTATTTAGGTATTTGGTTTTCAAAATGATATGAAAATTGTGATCTAAAAACTGTAGTGAAAAACTGTATTTTGAGTACTTATAATGCAAAAACATGTGTTTTGGTACCATGTTTATTTAATATTTGAGTTTAAAGATCAAAGGTTCATTAAAGTGGAAAAGATTGATCAAAGGGATAATTTCATGATTTCAAATAAGCCGATCTCATTCCCACACATTGAATTCGTCATTCCCCATGAGTTCGAGAGTATAGTAAGCAAGATATTTTTGTTTCTAATGCCCACAAAGAAATGGTTAAAGAATTGATGTAGGTCTCCACTGTCATCCTTTTCCTTTGACACTTCAAAATATGAGGCCAAGTATTCTCCAATCAATGTGAGCAAGCGTTAATTTCTATGTTGCAAAATTTTGAGAACAAGATTCGTCTAAAGGGGAATGGAATGTTGTGTCCTAAGGCCAAATGACAAATAATTAGGTAGCAATTGAAGAAGTTTGAATTTGAATAAAATTCTACAATAGATGAAGATTAAGATTTAATTTTCAATTTGTATTTAGACTTAAATAGGAGTTGGATCCAATGTTTTAGGACTTGGTTTTGAAGAGGTTTATCTCCTCGCTAGTATTTATGTATATAGGAAATATGAATGAAACAAGTAGAAAATTAACCAAAAATTTCTATTCCCTCTCTTAAGTTTCAGAGATTGGTCATCTCGAATTGATTAATTATCTTTTACATTAAGTATTTTATCCTGATTCACAACATTTGGTATTAGAGTCAACCAATCCATCTCGTTGAGAAGTAAAAAATAAAAAAATAATAAAAAATAAAAAATCTTTGTTGTGTTTCTCATTCCAGCAAACCATAGAAAATCCATCCTCCAAATTACCATCAACCAAACAACCACTACCTTCCTCATCTAGCCACCACTCAAAATCCAAAAAAAAAAAAAAACTTGTCGCAACATGTTTGACCCATATCCATTAGCGCAATCAGTCACCACTTATGGACAAGCCTGGATCTAAGGCGTGCCATTCAAAACTTGTCTGTAGCAGTAGATAAATTGAGCAAATTGAATCATTGCAATCTATCAAAAAAATGACTAATAACTTTGAAGACAATGTTTTACACATTCAAGCTAATACTATGGAGTCACCAAAATTTCCGATAGAAATACCGACGACAACAACAAGTGTTGCTTTAGCCTTCGTTCAACAAGAGCCTACTAAAGAGCATTAACAAGAGAAGATTCTACAAGAAAGTGATTCATTAGATGGTGCACACGCTAAAAAGTTTGAGTTTGATGTATGTTTTTATGATTAGTCCTCCATGGTGCATGACCAACAAGGGCTTACTGAAGTTATAAAGATTGAGACTACGATGCTTCCTTTGACTCAAGAAAAGACAACCTTGATTGCACCAATGTGTATGAACATCAATTTTGTAATTCCTGATAAATTTAATGGTGAGCAATGCAAGAATTTTTCCATCCTTACTCCTTAGTGCTCCCAAAGGTGATTCAAGTATTGCACGACATGCCTAACACCAAAATTCTTATCCTTCAACATTTTATGAATTCGAGGTCGACTTTTCTCCAATTGAGGGATGAGGACGTGGTGTGATGAAGCATCAATTTTCCTATCTAGGAATCTTGAGGACAAGATTCATTTCAAGGGGAAAGGAATGTCATGACCCGTTGAATTGTATTTGAATTAGAATTATTTAAATTTAGGCTTAGTGATAGATCTTTATTTGAATATGGTGGTAGTAGTAGTAGTAGATTAGTATTGTTATTTACTTTTATTCAAATTTATCCCTATGTTTTAGGATTTGTTGACAAGGTTATCTTAAGCTTGGCTATTTATGTACGTTAAATGCATTAATGAGAATTAAGCAAAAAATTAAACAAAAAATATCTATTTCCACTCTCAAGAGATTAGTCCTCTCAAATTGACTAACTATCTTTTATATTCAGTATATTATCTTGGTTCACAAGAATGCATGACACAATGATGTTGCATGCAATTTGCAACAAGATTTGTTCTTTTGGTGGATATAGGAATGATTTGATGCACTATTGGAGCAGCTCGCTGCCTTAGGTGTTGGAAATTGGCCTTAAAACTGCCATCCAAATTCGTTTTATGTGAAGGAGGGGAGAATTTTGATGTCGAGGAGGAGGATTGCGATGTCAAAGATGTGGATAAGCACATTGAAAGAGTTGGTGTTGTAGATTGGGATTCGCCACCAATCTCGTCAAGGAGACAAAATTGGACTTGATAAAAATAAAGTCATATGCAAACAAGGTGAGTCCATGACCCACACCATTGACGAAGCTTCCTCTATTCAAGCACAAGTGGTTTTTGGTTTATAGAGGAATCATCAGGTAGTACAATTAGTTTGTTCAGTAGTAAAAATTTTATCTGTTGATGAATGGACTATCAATCTCCCATAAGTCGAACACATTCAATACTATAATTTCATTGGGGTTGACGGAGTTGTCTCAAATTTTCTTGGTGAGAACATTAGTCTTACTTTAGAGAGATTAATGGAAACCATCCTTAATCATTTTTGGGAGATTTGGTCGAATGAGAATTAATAGAAATGAACAAAAGGTGTGCAACAATGTTGTTGGGTAAACCCTATAGAGAATGCAATCTCACTTTTATAAATGTATGCATGGATTTCTCTATAAGATTTGCTTCAGAAGGCGTAGTTTTGAATTTTAACATTTACTAGAACTTTTTTTTTTTTTTTGCTAAGTAAGAAGACTGAGAGGAGTAGAACATTTATTTATACCAAAATCTCTCTTATTGTTCAAAAAAAAAAAGTCTTCAATTATTTTTTTTTTTAGTACTTTTCAAAGTGTAAAATGCCTTCTTGAAAAAAAAAAGTTCAAATTACCTTTTTGTATACAACAAGTTTACAAGCATCCAGGGACAAAGCCATCCCAAATTGAAAATTAAATCCTCTAAATTAAACGCAAACCCAAAAAAACAAAATTGTCACTTGACCATCTATCTCAAATATGTGATTGGCATGACACTTTAATTATTTTTTTTATGGGAAAGTTGAAATTTTTGCATTTTGGGATTTGAGTATTATTGTACTATTTTGCTCCACTTAAAGATTTTTGGTTTTTATTTATTAATTTTTGTTGACTTTGTGCTTGGATTTTTTAAAACTTTTTGCTTGGCAATAAGGTTTTTTAGTTAGAAGAATATTTGATTGTTTTGCTTTTGCATTGTTTGGTCAAGTCACACTCACCAAACTATGGGCCTATTGCACTATATTAGGCCAGGCAATTGTTTGCCTTCCTGCACAGCATTGTGGCTAAAAAAATCCGGTTGGGCTAATGGGCCTCCTCTTTTGCTTTTGGAGATATTATCGCTAAGGTTTAGCAGCTTTAATATGAGCAATTGAGTACGCTTTAAGATTCACTCTTTTTAAGGTATTAAAAAAAAAAAAAGAATAAATCCTTTTTGAATAAATGAGTAATCAACCCAGCCATGTATGATGTAACTGGAACTAAGCAATTCATCAGGACAGCAGTTTATTATTTATCAACAAAATTCTACAAATAAATGTAATTGTAGGATTGACAATAGTCAAGGGCTTCTTAGCTTTTTTTTTTTTTGATAATTCAATTGTTGTGGTAGAGAGGATCTAAACCCTGTAAGTTTCCGTTGGTCACATCTAGCTCGTACTCATTGAGAAAATCTAGATTCAAATTTTCCATCTGCAAAATTACGAATAAAAATAATATAATGTGTAGGATTGGGAATGTAGACTACAAGCCCCCACTGTAAAGTTAAGCAAATGATAAATGGGGTTTCTTCATGACACAAGTCATATGAGAAACTGAACTTTTATTTTTTCCATTTATATGTACAAAAAGATATGCTCAAAACACAGCATCAATACGTACACACAGAAAATTGGACTTTGAAGTTCAGTGCATCAATTGCTGACGCTGCCAATTTCGAGCTATGTGGCAACGGGTGCCTGGATTCCCAATCAACTCAAATCAATTACCCTCCCATCAAACCAAAAAACATTGAATCAATAGAGATTGATGAACTAACAAAATTGGCAATAACGTCGAGTGTTGATGAGAGGTTATTGGAATTGGACGCTTTGATGCAGCATCATGTAGATTGCCACAGGAGCACTTTCTGTTCCTTTTCCTTCTTCTTCTCCTTCTTCTTTAATTAATATAAATATTTCACTTGGCACGGAAGGGGTGTATGAATGCAGAATTCATCTGCCATATCTTGAGTGAGGAAGTAACAGTGGCCTCAGTAGCATTGTTAAACAGAAATAGCCGAGCAGCCCCATAGATTGCCTTTGTCGGATAAACACGTGATGTGATGCATGTCCTCCCACCTTGAACAAAGCTTTCAACTATTGAATGATCAACCTGGATGATCATACATTTCCATGCAATATTAAGGTGATTGATCAAGTCAATAATGGTAAGATATTCATTCATGTAGAACTGAGAGGAAAAATAAGGCTCAACTTACCAGTAACCTCACAGATAATTTTTCATCTTTTAGTACAGGAACATAGCCCCCATGAATTTGTTTATTAACATCAGTTGCCTCAGAAGACCTAAAGGAAACAATGAAGTATAAGAACATAACCAAGTTTAATTTGACAAAATTGACACACATTTCATTTATTGAGAAAACAAGCAGCAGAATTAGAAAGGTGTAAAATACCTTGACTGATCAACACAGAAGAAAGTTGTGAGATTGCCATCAGTTCCTTTAGCAATATAGAAATACACAGGAGTTTGCTCAGAAAGGCTCTCGTCTGCAAGAATAATAAGTCCAAAGGGTCCTAATGCACCACGTTGAGCAGCTCCCTGACTGTTGCCGCAGCTGAACTCGACATTGCTTTGAGCTGTCCTCTCCAAAGCCTCCTTATCCAACTCAAACTCTGCGACAATGTCCAACTGTGTGGCTGATACTATATCTAGTGGAACAACTGATCCTGCCTTGACCTCCACTTTGTCAAACTCTTTGCTGCTCAATCTCAAACTATCTACCTCCTCCACTGGCCATTGAAGCAAATTGCTACCAGTCTTTGTATCAAGCAACACTGTCCTTGGAATACCCTGCAGAAGATCATTACACAAACATAAATCTTGTCAAGGAAGTGAATCATAAGACATACATGCTGATGAATCCAATTTGATTTAAAAGGAAAAAAGACATGATGGTCTATGATTTAACTATCAGCATACCTGAACTGATGCCCAGCCCTTCTTCATGTCTGCAAATTCACTATCAGACTCTCCAATCCAACCCCACAACACCCTCCTTTCCTTCTGCTTGTCATAGAACGTCTTGGATGCATAAAATATCCCATAATCATACTTGATTCCAATACCAATATTGGGGTTGTCGGGAACCCATGTATCAGTCTTCTCATCATAAATCCCAAGTGCATAATAATCTTGTCTATCATTGTCCAGGCTGGTCTTCATCACATGCTTCACTCCAGAACCAGTAACCGATGTGTCCAAGCCTTTTCCAGCCGTCTTGGACACAGGATAGAAGTCCACACACTCCCACATGCCAGTGTCAGGGACAGAATGAAGCAATCCATCTAAACGCTCATAGCTCTTGAAGTCCTTAGTGTGGTAAACCAAGGTAATGCCTGTTGTGTTAACCCTGGACCCTATGGCAAATTTCCATTTCCCATCTGATGTGTACCAAGCTGTTGTTGGGTCACGAAAGTCATTCTTATTGATGCCTGGTGGTGGGAGAAGAACTGGGTTGTCAGAGTACTTGACCCAATCTATGAGGAGGGGATCAGACAGGTTGGCAGGATATGCAAGATTTTGAACCTGCACTGACTCATTAGTGGATCCAGTGTAAAGCATGACAACTTCGCCATTGGGAAGGACTGTAGCAGACCCAGTCCAAACACCATTTATGTCATACCACTGATCAGCAACCATTGCTAAAGGGAGGTGAAGCCAATGGATCAGGTCCGTTGACACAGCGTGGCCCCAAACTATGTCACCCCACACTGCTCCATTAGGATTGTACTGGTAAAAGAAGTGGTACCATCCTTTGTAGAACATAGGTCCTGTAATATTTTCCAAGTAGATTTTAAATTTAGTAAATTATGGATGAAGGCAAAATTGCACAGTGTAAAAGATTCAACATGTGGTGACAGGGTGTGTAGTGGGGTGGGATTGGGATAGTTGTACAAAACATTTTTTTAAGCATGTGGGATTGAATTCAAACCCCCAATTCTCATAATAATTTCCTGCCTCTTGTGAAAGTCATGCAGAAATTTGACATCTGGTAAGATTTGACCAAAAGAATTCTAACAGTTCAACCTATGATGGTCTTCATCGCCAACCAACAGATACCAAGCAACCTGATTTTTCTTACATAGACTATGAAGACTAACTTTAAACCAGTCATGTTCTCACTAAAAGGAATAATACCAATACTATTAAAACTTGTATGGTGCGTTTGGATGACATGATTTGGGCATTTGGATTTGGATTTGAGTGATTAAAATCCAAATAACTTGTTTGGAAAGTTTAAAAAATGTCAAGAATTTGGATTTGACAAATCCACGAATGATTTTAAACCTTTAAAATGCTTGGATTTGAAATAATTTTTAAAATCAATGGATTTGAAATCTCTTGATTTCAAATCTATTAATTTAAAATCCAAATCCAAGTTCCCAAACGCAACCCTAGTGTAAGCTTTCAATATTTTCAGATTGGTCTAGCTTGTCCTAATGACCCAGATTCTCAGCTAGTTATACCATTGAACAATTCTATCTTACTATGGTAATAGAATATTGTAATGAACTAATTTTTTGAAACCTCATTCCCAAACTTTTAATCATAATAGTGCAATCATACTGTCTTGAATTGATCTTTCCTTTTTTTAATTGTTTTCAGATCACCATCAGATGTTTAGTCCAGCTATTCAATATATGGCAAATATTAATCAAGCACAAAGAAGGGGGAGGTGGGATACATCTGGTAACATAAAATCTGTGATGGTAATAGTGAAGGTTCAGCGAGAAAAGTAACGGTCTTACCGTTAGGATCTGAAGCAGAACCAACCAGATTTCCCCATCAAAGGAATGAAAGTCAAGCACATAACCACAAAAAAGGGACCAAAATCAGCATATAATAACTTAATAAATCAAATAAAAAGTGTAACGATAATTGTTTAGTATAAATATTGATATTCTAAATGTCATCAGTGCCTGTAACATCACCATCCAACATGGTAAGCACGTAATACTGTAAACCCAGTTAGGCTAAGCTTATTTTATCATGTACAGTTATTTGTTTCTTCTCAAACCTCTATTTTTGTTTTTTTTTTTTGGGATAAGAATTTCATTTTCTTCTAAGTTTAGTTGTACTTAACTTATTTTTTTAAACAAGACTAACAATTGAAATAAAGCTCATCAACCACACTATTAGGCACACTTTTCCCCAATAAAATGACACGAATACATTTATCCCTATTATACAGGAATTTGAAATGTTAAAGAACGCTTTCTATGTCCAGAACCCAGAAGACAATCTTAACTAAATCAAGATACATTTACAATAATACAAGTATACGAGAGATCAAGTTCAGAATTTTCACAAAGGTATACCACCTTAAAAAAAAAAAAAAAAAAAAAAAAAAAAAAAAAAAAAAAAAAACAATTTGTCAAGAAACATATTCAATATTCAAAATGAAACATACCATTCATCCAATTCTTCTCTGGCTGGAAATGAAAAGATGTCCTCTGCCATGACAACATGCTATTGTTCCATGGATACGAGATCGCATTGTGGTCGGCAAATGCCAGGTTCGACTTCTCCGACACGCCGGCCGATACGCCACGTGACACGGGGTGCACTGGCTCCAACGGTATCGACACGGATGATGGTTCGGACGTGGCCAACAAAGCTTCATCAGTTTCATTTTCATGGACATTGTGTGAATTCCTATAATCACCTATAGTAATGGCCAAGAACAAAGCAAGCAACAACAACAACCCAGAAAAGATTATGAGGGCCGCCTTATTTCGTGGCCTACGTTTGTCTAAAGGTCCTTCAATGGTGGGAGGTCCATTGGGAAGAGGAGAGTAGGAGCATGGAAGGGTATCCTCCATTGTTTTATATATCCGGTGTCCCTTGCAACAAGCAAAATGGCAGAGAATTAAAGCTGTGATCAGAAATGAAGTAAAGATATGATTTTTGAGAGAGAGGAGAGAGCAAGGTTGTGACTTCAATGAAAAGTGAGAACTCTTTTTTGTTTTTTTGTTTTTTTCAATGGAGGATCGATGAGGTAGCTGTATATGTATAGTGCTGGTTGGTTTTCTTGCTCGGCTGGAGAGAGCTAGAAAGAGAAAGAGAGAGAGAGATTTAAGAAATACTAGAAGGAAAGGTATGTGTATCTGTGAATTAGAATCCATGAACAAATGCTTATATAGATGAGGAGGATGTTGCGGAATGCTAGATTTGCCAATTTTAAAAACATTGGATAAAATAGTTCCATGTGAGCCTTTTGGTTGGTGAAAATGAAATGCCATTTTTTTTTTACCAAAAAAAAAAAAAAGATATGCCATTTTTTTCTGGCATTGATTGGGACTCTGCATTCATAGGTCATGAATACTCGGTGTCATAATTGCTCCCTCAATTATCTATATTCCTTTTTAGTCACTTGAGATTTGGAAATGATTTTGCAAGCTCAATTTGTTTTTGTTTTTGTTTTTTTTTAAATAGGTGATTGGTTAACTAGGTCTAGGGTGACATTCAATGGATACCAGTTTGGACTGTTCCATTATGCAATTTCAAACTTTTTAAGTCCTTTCATGCTTTATTATTTGCCATGTTTTTACTTTTTACACAAAATTTTAATATGCACTATACACACACTTATTAGTTGAATATGTGCTTTTATCTTTATGTTCTTTGACACATGTAACTTATGCAAGTTAGGTATCTAACTCTTCAGCAAAAAACAAAAAAAAAGGTTAGGTATCTAACTTTTTCCACTCTGCCTCGATTGAAACAGAGCTGGACCAACCAGGACATAACAACAACAATTTTAGGACAATTTAGACACGAAAGTGAACTCAAAGTCACGTTTTAATAGAGTCGAAAAAATAAAATAAAATAAATAGAAAAAACTGCTTCTTATTTTGGGTTGAAATTAGGCGAAACCAATTGATTACAAATCCACATATTACTAACAGTAGCAAGATAGACTATGATAAAAAGAAGAAACAAACACCTGGCAACAGCAAAGAAGATGGAAGTTGAAAAACTGAAAAAACTACATGTTAATCAAACAAATTTTTTATATCAATAAATACATTTTAAAATGAAATTATTGGGGAGAGGTAATGGGGGTTTCTTTGATTAATGGAGACCCCACGTATAACCAAGGATAGAGAACTAAAACAAACACACTTGATTGTTGGTATAGAATGGTGAATTTACACGTGTAATCTAATCACTCAAAAAGAATAGCTCCGCAAACCTTGTTGAGCAATCATTTCCCTCCAAATATTTTTTAGGTAAGAAGGTTTTAATAATTTACTAATTGCTAAATGCTGACTCAGATTGAAAGCAGACTACCATTTTAACTTGGTCCAATTAATTTTGTCGTATAAAAATTAATGCAATTACTAAAAATTGTTTTTCTTAGGATTGAATTGAATCACAGAGGAAGTTTCAGCCACATGCAAAGTGATGACTAAGCTTAAAACCGTGTTAATCTACTCCAATAATAGAGTAAGTATGATAGAGATTTTCTATCTCCTACTATTTTCCCTTTCATTATTGACAAAAAAACAAAAACAAATTAAAACCGATACAACCTAAACAAGATCATATTGTTTTGTAGTTTTTGTAATTAATCTTAGCTACCTTGTATGACCAACTGTTATGTCATGTTTCACATGCTGGGCCATCCCTGATCTCGCTGGTTCCACATGCGTACAATGCCACGTCAATGAAATTGAGGAAGAGATGAGATCATTCTCTTATATATATACATGTGCTAGTGCAATAATGCAATATAATATTCTAGATCCGATTTAATCCTTGACTCCGTGTCATGATTGGAGATCACTGATTGAATCCTTGACTCCTTGTGACTCCTTGTCATGGTTGGACCTCTCGAAATGAATTTTATACCATTCACGCACCATTTGTATATGTGTCGGTACTCTTTATCTTAACTAAAAATAAGATTGTGTTTAGTAAGCTTAGAAAGCCAATTTTTTTTTTATTATTTAACTTATTTTTGTTATTATTTATAAATCTCATATATACATGTCGACACTCTTTATCTTAACTAACAGTAAGATTGCGTCTAGCATTAGCCTAAAAAGCCAACTTTTTTTATTATTTTACTTATTTTTGTTACTATTTATAAATCTCATTGCACTTTTTGGTTTATTCATAAGTCTCGTTATATTATTTCAGCTACCTTTTAGTTTTATTTACAATACTTTTAACAAAAAAATTTCAATTTCAGTTAAATAAACCGTTCTCAAATAGAGTCAATAAATATAATATTTTTATAACGATTATTAACATAACATGTTAAATGTTACGATTAGTATTAAAAAGATAAAAATTATGTTACTTCAATCGTAATATATCATGTTAGTTATAAAAAAAATTTGTTAAATTTGTTATGTTTCAGATTATTTACATTATACATTATGCATGGTATTTTATTTATTTTTTAAATAATAAAAATTTCCAACTTTCTTTAAGCAAATTATTGCTCATGCCACGTCGTAAATAATTTGCCTGGTGATATGATGTGGCTTTGTTGCATTATGATCCAAGTGTCAGGTTTTGGGACACATTCACTCTGTAAAATGTGGATAGCAGAAGTTGCTTTTAGCTTTTCCTTCTAATTAAAACCGTACCTTATATTTTAATTCGTTTTATTTTTATTTCGAATTATGATGTGGCGAAAGACACATCAAGGAAGAAAAGCATTAACGTTGAACCAAACATGTTAATCTATTTACTTTTTGTATGTCAAAGTGACGACAAGAATGGCCCTTGCAAACATGACGAAGAATAACTGATCCAAACTAATTGATCAAGCTAAGACTAAAAGGGTTTAATCTCTCTTATAACGATTATAGATTCAAAAATTATTATCAAAAATTTATTTTTATACATTTGAATGAAATGTAATCAAATTCCAGTAGAGTTGCAATGGCGATTCTTTGTTTCCCTTCTGCTAGAAGCAAAATAGAAGATGGTCATTGAAATCGTTATGGGTTCTTTGTCTTAGAGACGTAGGGGTTGTGCCAATTCTCACCGACAAAACTACAACCAGATCCAAAAAAAAAAAAACAGAACAAACCTCAAAGTTCAGCAAAAACAGAAACGAAATTCACTGACATAAAACAAAAACTAGAGCAATGAAAGTGAAATTACACAGAACTCGACAAAGACCGAATTATCAAAAGCTTCAGATCAGAGATTTATTTAGGAGCTCAAGGTAATGCATGTTTCCCGTGTGGTCAATTTCCGCAGTACATGACCGACAAACATAGCAAAACGACGACGGAACAGTAAAAAGTTAGAGAGAGAGTAAAAAAAAATGGAACCAGCAAAACGAAGAGTTGTGTGCTGTGTGTGTGTTCATGGGTATGGGTTGGTTTATTCATGTGCTTTAAGAAATGGGTTTCTCAGTTTAATCATGGGTTTGTGACTATATATAGATCTGGGATTTTTTTTTGGCCGAACACCATGGCCGAGACCCATGGCCACACCCATCAGTTGCTGATATTTGAACATAAACACAAGATCACAAATTCAAAATTTGAAAAGAAACAAGCACCGAGAGAGAGAAAGAGAGAGTGATGGATCTGAAAAGAAAGAAGAAAAACAAAGATACAAACACAAATAAAGCAAGTAATGGATCCGGAAAGAACAAAGTAAAAGAAGTATAAAATGAGATGGAATGAGATCTGGTTTTGTTTTTTGTTGCTCTTGTTTAAGACATGTTTAGATTTCAATTCATGTGATTTTTAATTTTTTTTATTTAGTTAAAATTAATAAATTAATTTTTTTTTAATTTAAACGCTGATATGACATTTTTTAATGCCAAAATAAATTTTATTATTATTATTTTAATAGTTCTGTCTGTTACGTAGAACTTTGCCGTTAGGACATTGACGGAAAAGACTAAAATGAAACAGTTTTTTATTTTAGGGACTAAAAGCGGTGAAAATAAAAGATAGGGACCAAAGTGGGAATTGCGTGAAAATATAGGGACGAAAATATAGTTTTCGCCATGACATTATTACACCTGACAAGGATAAAAAATATTTTTCTCTTTTTTTTTTTCTCCCTATTTACCTTATTTTAAAAATGTTTGAAACTAGTGATAAAAGAAGATATTTGTGCATTTAGTATATAAATTATCTTTCTTACATGCAGATCTTATAATTATGTAGAGATCATATATTGTACAAGAGAAAATGCATATATTGAATGCACAAGATAATTTAATGTAATAATGGAGGAGGAGATTATGAGGTTATGTATGAAGGAGAGGCAGTAATATTGACACCCATGACCCACCCACCCCCCCCCCAAAAAAAAAAATTTAAGCTTTTATTTTTTTTAATGTTTTTTATGTTTTGTTGATTTGTTCTATTTTGTTGAGAGAGAAAGAGAGAGGGAGAATTTAGCTTCTATGTCAAAAAACCTTCTCACAATTTTTTTTTTCTCTAAGATATTTTTTCCCGTATTTTTTGGCTATATTTCTGGTATAATTTATCGGCCTCCTTTCCCAAATTGTTTTCACTTATTTTTCTCCTTATATTCTTGACTATATTTCAGGAATAATATATTGGCCTCCTTTACTGATTTTTTTTCCTTATTTTTTGGCTATATTTCAGGTATAATTTATTGGCCTCCTTTCTCCCTCTTTTTTTTATTTTTTTTTCTCTTAAATGTTTTTTTCCCTATAATTTAGGGTTTTATTTATTAATTTTACAAAATTAACTTTTTTTTTTAATTCAAGAATAAAAAAACTTGCCTAATTAGATAAATTTGAGGGCTTTAAGCAGTTGCCTAACTTGCCAAAGGCAAGAGCCAGCATGGGAGAGAGGCAATGATCCCTATACTATGGCTTTTCGTATATAATTTATGCTAGTCCCTTGTAAAAATATACATTAGGTTTAATTTTACATAAACAACTTTATTGAAATTTTTTAAGAAAATATTAATTTTCACTCAACCTTTTATGTTATTTTAAAGAATCAAATATATTTTACTCTCTTATATTGTAGGGTTTTTTTTTTTTTTTTTTTGGAGAAACAAACACACACACACAAGGAAGAGGGAAATGAATTCTAACACAAAAGCACATCACAACTCCACTTAAAAATCATGGTAACTTTTAAGAGAGAGTTTATATTGTAGGTTTCAGTTAACTCAATTAGTAAAATTCCTTATCATCAAATAAGAAATCTAGATTTAAGTCTCATCTATGTCAAAAATCAATTGATGCATTGTCTAGATGATAAAGAGTAATCATTACTGAACAGATGTCATAAATTGATATCCTATGATATCTATACTAAGAAGAGAACTCAAAGTAGGAGTAATACTAGGAATATACTCATTCTCACACCCAAATTCACACCTTGCTTTGCTCCATCCTCTTGCTACGTTAAGTTTATAACCTAATGGTAATCTTCTACTTCATTAGCAAGAAGTTACGAGTTTGTGAAGACAAATTTGTGGGACTAAAAAACTCTTTCATTGTTAAAATAATAAGAATAAATAAATAAATAAATAAACCTTTAACCAAGATCATCAAAGTAGATAAAAGAAGGTTTTGTGTTGTACCTTCTGCGGACCAGAATTCTCTCAAGTAGGACTTGTTACTTTTTCTTGCGATCCTTTGCATCACGAACTCAGAAAGCTGCTGCAGTCCTATTTCCAAACATGTTCATATCATCATTTGTACTTAATTTGGCTCAGCAAATCTTAGGGAGAAAGTGGTTACTGGTTACCTAGAGAGAATGGCCCAAGAGATAGTATTTTCTGGAAGTTTACACCTGCGACTTGAGAGCTAAGAGCTAGAAAATCTTTGAACAGTATGTTTTCACACAACCTTTTAATTTAGGAAACTTAATTATCCGATAAAATATTTGGGAACACCTATTTGAACTTTCCGATAAGAAAGCCATCCAATAATAATATACCTCAGTTTATCCACATCTCTTTATTCAAGTTTCAACATCCTATGGATCGGGATTCTGGAACCCAACTTAAATTTTAACCCAGTTTGTTTTTTGTTTTTGTTATTATTATTTTTTTGGTTGAGAAGAAAGATAATGAAATTTTAAACCTTAGATGTGTATCCCTTTAGGGCAAAGGAAATGCCACCTGCCCCACACAGGGCCACACTCATTGCTCACCCCATTGAGGTTTGGACTTGTTAATGAGATTCAAGTTGGCAGTCGCTCCTAGTGAGCATTCTTGCCCATTTGAAGCCGCTATAAGCAACCTTCTAGCTGTGTCCCATATTTGGTTCAGATGGGACTAGGCTTCGAGCATTTCAGATACCCAAGCCACAATAGCCTACTTATTAAAATGCGGGACTCCAAACTTTTATCGTTCACCGTACTTTTAGGGGAGCTTTCATCAAGTTTTTTAAATGGTTATCTCAGCTTGGAATTTCTTCATGGCCTGAAGGAGTTGATGGTGTCAATCAACATGCTGTTGGTATGTGTGGGATGGGATTGAGAAAAGCGAAAGATGACATAGAAAAGAGTAAAGAAATGGTAATGCCTGCTTGGTTGGCTTAGAGCTGACAAAGCGTACAAGGGAAGCCACTAAAGAAGAAGGCTGAAAAGAGTTAATTTTCTTGTATCACTAATTTATAGAATGTTTATGATATCTAATGATTTTCTATAGTTAGATTTAATAGAAATGAAGGATCTAAAAAAGCATAACTCTTATAAAGTTACACTAATCAATTTCCTCTGTGTGCGCACGCTCACGTGTGCTAATGATTCATGTAACTTGTGTTGTAGTCATCATAATAAAACTACAACAAATCTATAAACGTAGTTACGTAGCCCTAGTTTTGGCTTTTTGGGTGAATCACGTAAATCTAAGTGAACTTGTTGATCTTTTAATTATAATTATGTCTCAGTTAAATAAAACAAAAAGTAATACATTTTTAATTAAAAATTGTGTACGGACACTTCAAAAAAAAAAAAAAAAAAAAAAAGAAAGAGAGACAAAAATCAAAGAAGAGAACCAAAAAAAAAAAAATCGCAATAGATGGGTAAAACAGAAAAAGTTAAAAACCAAAGGAAAAAAAGAAAAGAAAGAGGCCAAAGAAGAAAACAACAAGCCCATGTGAACTTTGCACATGGGTTTTTTCTTCCATATGAGTGGGGAACGTTTTTTTTTGCCTTTTTTCTCTCTAGTTTTCTCTCCGATTTGGAGAGAAAACATTTTGATGGTGAACTCGAGAGAAAATACTTAAACTCTACCAATTTTCCCTCATATCTTTACTCCAACCAAATACCCACAAAAACCTTTTTTTTTTTTTTTTCTCCACTTCTCTCCCTCTTTTCCATTCCCCTAAAATCTCTCTAACCAAACAAATCCTAAGTCCTATGTGTAAGCCCAATTTTAGACCTACTTATTGGAGTATAAAAGGCACATTACAAGTCAACCTAAAATAGGTTTTTTTTAGAGAAGAGAAAGTTGTGTTTGTGTGCAATCAAGATTCTCTCAATTTTCCATTTAAAAAAAAAAAAAAAATTCTCTTAGTGTTGATGGTCATTTTGGAAGTCAAAAAGAAAAAAGAAGCCCAGCAACACGGGCAGAAAGGAGTTGGTAAATAGATAGAAAAACTATTAAGCCCAAGCGGCAGGATTAATGGATCATAAGCCCATGAAATAAACAAATGGGCCTTGAGGAAGCAAACGGGCTTAAAAAAGCTCGGAAAGAGAGAAGTAGCGAACCCATGGGCAATATATGATATAGAAAAGTGAGAATAGGCCACAGCAAGCCCGAAGTAATGCAAGCAAAGAAAGTAAGGGGTTGATGGCAAACTCATGAGCCCAAGAATGAGGATAAGGTAATTGGGTCAGGAAAGCCTAATGAAGTTAGTAAAAGTACATGAAAATACAGAGTTAGGAAAAGGGTCAAGAAAGCCCAAGGAAAGCAAATGGGCCAAGGATGCTCAAGAGAAAACAAATGGGATACAGGAGCCCATAAGTAATGTAATAGAAAACCAATGGCCATATTGGACCACTGGGGGAAGAATAAACGGTAGGCCTAAAGGGACCCAGCAGAACTGGGTCAAATAAATGTCGCAGTAGGAATGACAAAGTGATACAGCAGGAAATGATAGCAGTCAAAAAGTAGGCTGAAAGAAGGCAAAGCCCCACATCAAAGAAAGCCCAGCCCCTAAGGAGAGCGGGAAATCAGAAAACAGCTCACATAAAAAGTCAAGGATGGACGGCAGACTATGTAGGCAAGCCTCCAAATCACAACGAAGGCATAAGCAGCAAGCAGATTTTGGACATACATGGAAAGGAGGCAAGCGCAAGGCCCAGACATCACCAGCCTGTACCCAGCCAATACAGGACATGGTGAGATCACAGGTCAGAGGTAAGAGGGCATGGTTTAGCAGTGGGGAGAAGGGGAAAACCTATTCTGACGTTCCTGCTTAGGCTCTTTTGGAGGAAGTGTCCTACTGGGATGACATACCACCCAAAAGAAGTAAGGCTGAGTTGGAACTACTAGGTGCATGCCATAAGGGATAGGAAGAGAGAGCACCCACACCGTAGCAGGAAAGGGTGCCACGGCAAACAAACAAAAAAAAAGAGTATTCTTTGTCTAGTAATGGGGAGTGGCACACAGACGAACCAGTGGTGATCAGCAAGTACACCAAGACCAGACAAAGGTGGTTAAAGGCTAAAATAATAAAACCCGGTCACGACAGACACTATAAAAAGAGGCTCTTGCCGTGTACAGGGGACAACAACAACAACAACAATGATCATGATAACAGGAACCTTTAAGAAAAACCAGGAAATAGAAAACAAGTATTGAGGAAAGAAAGAAAAAAGAAAGATAAGAGGAAAATTAAAAAGATAAGAGGAAAATTAAAATGAAGAAAAGAAAAAACAGAGAGTTAGATCAGCAAGCATACACCAATAGGTTGATTCCCTCTCTCCCTCTCAAAGTCCTGCTCTCTGCCAAAAACAAAAGGATTCTTTTGGGCACCAACCATTCATGTCTGTTCCTCTCAAAGTGATTAATTTCCACAGCAGGATTTTCCCGGGAGGTTATTCACGTTGAGAAGAAATGTTCTACCCTCTTTGGTCTTGCTCCTATGGATCAGATTGATCTGATTTCTTTCTTTTGATTAACTCGTGTACTATCCACTTGTTCCCCTCGCTTTTCTTTACAAAAGTTGTTGTTAATACTGTGATTATCTTTATTAATTAGGGATTATTTAGTTACATTGATAAGAAGCTGAAGTACTTTCTTTTGTTATTATTATTATTATGTCTACTTGCCACGACTCATCTAAAATAACTCTGCCTGCCGTAAGCACACTCTTGGCAAACGAAACATAGTTTACGCACAAGCCGAACCAAATTGAGCTGCAGTTGAACCGATCTCAACTCCCTTACTCAGAATATTTGGGCCTCGCATCGCAGGAGGCAGCCCAGCCCCAATATAACAAAAAGGCCCACAACACTTAGTTTCATTATATTGGAGATATTAAAGTAGATCTAAATATCAATTGGCGATCAAGGTTGAAGGTATAGTGCCTACCACATCTTTGCTATAGTGAAGAAAACCTACAAGAGGTTCTTGAAGTCTGTTGGAGCTTTAGTCATGATTGCGGGTAAGTTATCCGGGGAAGCCATTCATATGGTTGAAGAATCCACATGTTCTAATGAAGTGAAATGTTTTTTTTTTTTTTTATGTAAGTTGTCTATGGATCAGTAAAGTCTAGGACAAAATTTTTCCTTAATTGTAAAACTTCTCTTGTCATAGTAGATTTGTTTTATTGGGAAAAGTTTCCCGCAGTGGTTTTTTCTTGGAAGTTTTCCTTAAATTTTCCCTTTTGTCACCATACCATCGTCTCCTTGTGAATGAGATTATAATATTAGCACACATTATTTAATTTGCCTTTGCATGTTTTAAATTGCCTTACTTGTAAATCACATATTGGCATAATCGGACTACTTGAACAACTTGGTTAATTCACTTGCAATTTAACAACTGAGATCTAAATCTAACAAGGATATAATGTAGTTCAGTTATTCAACAATCCAAACCCATGCATTTTTTTTCTCTCCTCTCCTCTCCCCCACCCAAAACACACACACAACCCCCCCCCCCCCCCCCCCAAACTTTCCCGTTCAAAATTCCTCTTTCTTTTTCTTTTTTTCCATTAACAATTGCCTAGGAAGTGAATAACATAGGATCTGTTTGGATAAAACTTATTTTGCTGAAATTAAAAATTGAAAACTGAAAACACTGTAGCAAAATAATTTTTAAATGAGTGAATAGTGCCATGGGACCTATTTTTAATGAAAATGGCTGAAAAATGAAGTTTGTGGGACCTGTGAACAGTATACTGATGCATTATTTACGGAAGAATAGTCAAAAGTTGCAGCTTGAAAAAAAAAGAAATAAATAAGGAAACGTGAATCGCTGGAAACGTGAGCGCAGACTCTAATCCAAACACATACATAAAGTGATTGGACATTGCAAAATTAGATCTGGTTGTTCAACAACTAGATCATTCCTTAAATTATTCAAAATTTGAAGTTTGGGGTCCTACATTTCAACAGCTGAATTTACAACGGCAGATCAAGCCGTATTTGCTGTCACGTTCTTCAATAACCGGATTTCATGAAACCCAGAACTTCAACCCTGGTAATGTATCTCCCAGAGGTCTAATTTGTTTACATCTCACTCATGGCAGCTCATCTGATGTCAATATATTGGTAAACACCTGCTCAGCAGCTGCATTATCCTTATTCATAACACACTACGTTTTAATGGGTACTACAGAAGTTAACCGTTCCCGTAAGGCAGTGCTATTGCATGACATTTCAAATACAGAATACATGACATTTTTTTTTTTCTTTTTGGGTGAGAGTACCACATAGTTGGAATGGAGCAGCACTGATAGACAGTCAAAGTTGTTGGAATAAGGATCTTGAAAGGTGTGTGATAGAGCACAAAAATACTCAAAAGCAGATGCCCCTCAATTGGCAAGTGGTCACATTATGTGATTTAAAAAAACAATAATAAAAAAAAGCTGTAAATTAAGAGTGAACATTCATGTCTAAATCAACAGCTTTGCAGGAAACAAGTATTGCTAAAGATAAACACTGATTTCCAGGTCAGAGGAAAGTTTGAAAAAAGGAAGGGGAGGAAAAAAAAAAGCAATAAATTCACACTGCTATTCAATAAAGAGAGGATCTGCTTAGCAAGTGATGGGAACACCTCAGACATTTGGGGGAGGCCAAATCTTCCCAAACAACTCTTCCACTCGCTTGGCTTGATTAACATAACCTTCCAGTCCACCAGCCAGAAGGTCTACAGCTGCCGGTCCCATAGCTGATGCAAGGCTTAATTGGTCCCATTTCACGAGCTGGACATGAAGAGATGATTGATTAACCATCTAAGAGTATTTAGAGAAATCAAAGTAGGAAGTGCCTATAGAAAGAGGCCAGGGTATGAGCGAATGAGCAGTAATATTTTAATAGTCTGGTTAGGATTGATTTCCACCAACATAACATGCTGTTGTCAGCAAAATTGATTAACTGTGAACCTTCACATGGTAACCATGAACTGGTCAGGCTTCTCTAAATGATACCATCTCACTACAATCACTATGGTGGCAGTGATGGAAGATGTATAGTAGTTATGACAGTATAGGAGTGATGGTAGATGTGGTATAGTGATTGTGGTGAGATGGTAGCACTGATGAGGTGATGGTGGCAGCTACTGTCGTAGTATTAGTAGAACTGTAGAAGTGCAAATGGTGATGGAAGCAATGGTGTTGAATGAGGAGATTGTGTTTAGGACTCAGTGTGGCCTCAGGTCTGTGTCCTGTCCAGTGCATTGGAGCATTAGACAAAAGCCTTGCTCTTATGTTTAAGTTTTCTAAAAACCTAAACACGGGGAAGAGAGGTCCTGGCTGTGTTCTGCGGCCCATTTAAGGGCTAGTGATGTGGTGAGGACATTGGTAAATAATTTTTTTTCAAGAGAATACAAAGGTAAACCAATACAATAACTTAGGTGGGCTTGGAACAGCAATATCATTAACCATTTTTTTTCTCTATCACTGTTCAACACATCCATAACTTAGATGGGATTTTGAGACTGCATTTTGTGACCATAAAGTAGGTAAATTTGGCTCCATTCCTCACAATTTTTATCAGTAAAACAAAGAAACTCCAAATGCTTAAGAGGAATATGCAGTGAGAATATGAAAAGAAAGCAGACCTCTTCTTTACTGAAATTGTATAGGGCTGCAGACTCTGGAGAAAGTCTCCTAACAAAGGAGTACTTCTCATCAGGAGCAGTAATGGAGTCTTTGAGAGATTGTAATACCTTCAATGGTGCAATGATGTAGTCAACCCTGAGCAATGACAAATAGAAGCATCAAGGTTATTCCAAACATGAAACCTGTCAAGAATTTCCTGATATTTATGATAAAATGTCATATGGTTACCCCAGAAGACTAAATAAATCCTGCTTGTTTCGGACTGCAGCAGCCATCAACTTTGATTTATGTCCATACTTGTGAATGTAATTATAAGCCTTTGTCACCTGCAGGGATGGATAAATTATGTCTAATTCAGTCTCCTTATTCTTTTGTTTTTTATTTTATTTTTTTACTTCTTATTTATTTTAATCTTCCCAGTTTGTTAGTGTGGACTCAAGTCAGTTGAGCGATCAAACACAGTACCAGAAGTCTAACCAACTAAGCAGACTTTGTATCAATGCTGAAGTAAATGCCCTTTAGGATTAGCTTCAAAGATTGTAGGAATCATGCTTTGAGGTTATGAAACCATAGAGTATGAAACACATCATGCTGTACACAGATATTGCTAGAAACACATGTGGCGCTGGAAAATTGAGGTCCCAATTGCTTGAAAACAAGGGAAATCTGGTCGGGGTTACTATGATCACAATTCACATGCATCAACCACCAATTACCTAGGAAGCACAAACACTTCATTTGGGGTGTTGTACCCATGTCAAACACTTGACACGCCTAGGACACTTCTGCATGCGTGTCTCATCCGTATCCTTTTTAAAAAAATAAATAAATACAAAACACAGTCGGGACACGAGAACAAGAGGAATTAATACCCTTTCACAAAACAAAGAGATATTTCACGCTTTGAATAGTAATAATGCATTTGAAAATTAATAATTATATTTATTCTTGGTTTATATTCTAATTTCTAAACATCCTTAATAGTCATGGATTTGCTTTACCATCCATTATTACTCTTAATTTAATATATATTTAACATTATATGAAAAAAAGATGCTTAATAATATAAAAATATATATATATATAAATGAAAATATATTTAATAATTATTTAATAGACGAGTCCCGCCATATCCGCGTCCTATTTTTTCAAAAACTATCATGTCGACTTTATGTGCCCGTACACATACCTGTACCTGTGTTCATGTTCGTGCTTCTTAGCCAATTATAGCCCCTTAGCACCAAAATGGGGTAATATAGTCCATTAATGTTAAATAGGTAAAGGAAGCAACATAGACATGGTAGGAAAGGCATAATGACATTTGATTCTAACAATCAATATGCTCCAGATGATGCCAAACAATTTCAAATGGAGGATAAAGGGGAAAATAATAAACCCTAAGGCTCAGCGCTTAGGAGTTTGCCTGAATACGGCACCAAGCAAGGAAAACTTAAGAATCAGAACCCAAAAACTGGAAAATTTCCAATTCAAATTTTCACTTCATCAAAGTCTGTCTTACATGTTTATTGAAGCCTCTTTTAAATAGGCTTTCAGACAGTACATCAATAAAAAAAAAAAAGGGGGGGGGGGGGGGGGGGGGACATAATTCCACAAAATCCTCAATCAAGAAAAATTACATCAATGGAATTTCAAATTTTGAAATTCAAATTAGCACTAATCTTGTTGCATCTTGGTGTCCACACCACCAGGCCAAAAAATTATGAACAAATATTGGTTTAGAAAACACAGTAAAGAGCAAGATAAAATCATCAACAGATGGCCGAAAATGAATTCAGAAAATAGTATGCTGAAAGAAATAGTATTTCACAAGATAATATGATGCTGTTGAAAACATTAGTTGGACAATGAGTTTCAGTAGGTTACAAAATTCAAAATTAATACCACGAAAGTTGTTTAACTGCAATCTAAATGTCCTTTTCTTCCTCCACTTTAAGTGAGAACTGAACCTACAATCTCTCCTCTTACCACCTTAGCTGATGCCCAGGGCCTGTCTAGAGACAAGTTTGCCCACAGTCTCAAAAAAAAACCCCAATATCAGATTGCAAAATTACACAACCTATAAACATAAAGTGGTTTCTTATAATAATACCGATAAACTGCAGGTGATTAAATCAACTAAAATCTTGTTGAATGTATTGAAACAATTTAAAAATCAGTAATTAAATCAACTAAAATCTTGTTGACTGCATTGAAAAAATTGAAAAATCAGAAGATCAGTGTTGTTTAACTAACCAAAGCCAACCCTGGATCCTCGCCTCTGCTGATAGCAGCTTCAATCTCACGGTCGCCAGAATGGTTGCGTGCCCAATCCTGAAGGACAGTGATTGCATTTCAATAAGGACCAAACTAAAGGTTCTATAAACAATGGAGATACACAATATTAATAGAAAATTACCCTTAAACGACCCACAAAAATCTGAATAACAGAAGCACCAGCTTGGGCCGCAGCTGCAGCTTGAGCAAAGCTGAAAAACAGGTCAAAACATAAATGATTAAGAAAGATCACTAGATGTAAAATGTTGATTAAATTTAGTCTGCCTAGAAAATGGCAAAGCTACTTAATGACAAGCTGATTTCCTTAAATGATGATTGAAGCAAATCATACATTAGCATTTTTTTTTTGATAAGTAAGAATGATATATATACGAGAGGCTACTCTATGCATGAAGAACATAGAGCAAACCTAGAAAATACAAGAATAGGAAAACAGAGAAAAACATAAAAGAAAACCAAACAACATAAAAATTACAAAAGAGAAAGGGAGCAAAGAAAAGAAGTGAGGGAATCACTAGACGTGAGTCCCCACGCCCAAGACCAATCAAAAAGAGTTCCACTAAAAGAAGCAAGCATTTGATCACTGAGAATAAAAATGCATTCACATAACCTCTGAAGTAGCTTGCCCTACCCAGAAATCAACATCATAGATGTTAAGCAATTTTAACAAACAAAAAAGATATATGAACACATAATATGGGGAAATCTATCACCGAGCCACCAAGGAGAAAGGAAAAACCAATCTTGTTGCTTGGTGCAAACATAAGATCAACAATGAAGACCCAAATATTGACTATATAATCAAGAAAACCCTCAGTGTACCTCACCTGGTCGCAACACAGTTCAAATGTGTGAAATTTAATTACAGTGTATTAGCATACGATCCCACTTTCCAAACTTAGAATTGATGACTAATCATTATAAAATTGTTCCAGATAAAAGCACATATAACAGCAGGAAGACAAGCTTTTAGTCACCATAATCAAGTCGTATCCTTTTTTTATTGTCTTGTCATGGTGAAGTTTCAAGGTAGCACCATTATACATCTTAGTGTATACCTGTATACAAAAGTCAAATGCGTCTGTATTCCTGCAGATTCCAGCAATCTTGAGGCCTCTATTCCCTGTATAAAAGTCAATAAATTGTGGGCCACAAAGGGATGAAAAGATTCATTAACTTCCATGCTTCAAGTCTCAAAGAAAGTTCTTAGATTGCCAATAAAGACATATTTTGCTAAAATACTCACTTGCCAAGTTGAAGGAATTTTAAACAGCAAACGCTCAGGAGGTACATTAATTTCATTGTACAATTTCAACAAGTCATGCACCTGCACAATTTACAAGTCATGCACCTGCACAATTTGACCAACTAAAAATAACAGTCCATATTAAGGTAATAGAAAAAAAAAAAAAAAGGAATGGAGACAGATTTCCATGGTAATTTAGGAGAATGAGCAAAAAATATTGAAGATACAAAGTATATGATAAAAAAACAGGAGGCAAAAACATGCAGGATGTGTCTCTCACATGCACAGTGTGATGCAGGACAATGGAACTATTAAGAAGGGACTTGGTATTTTAGGAAACTATTAAGCTATGGTTTTTCACATAACATTTACGTTGGCTTTATTCCATGACAAAAAGTGTTGTAATTGCATCAATTTATTTCCTTGTATTTTGTAGGATTTAATTATAATGGGTTTAGTCTAAGTTGTGAAGATTTGCTCAAGAAGTTGATCTCATGACTTGGCTTGCGAGTGGTGCAACCCGCAAAGGTCACATAAAGATCACATGCTATAAACTAAAGAGTCAATGTATTTCACGACTCATCTCGCGACTTGACCAACTCGCGAGATGACCTGCGAAATGCACTTACAGCTGGGATTTTAAGTGTGCCTCTTATACCTATCACCTATACTATATATACCCTCATTACCCACAAAATTGTAAGGAGGCTACTTAGAAGAAAACCCTAAAGAGGTTTCTGCAACACCCACCATTTTAGAGAGAGCTACTCATTTTTAAGAGAGAAATCCCTGTAGTCTCTTCTCCTCCCCTCTCTCATTGTTATACCTTGAGAGGAGAAACCCAAACACAACCCACACCCATTCAGAGTGTTGAGAGTGTTTTTGGAGCTTGAGAAGCATTGGGTATTTGTCAAAATAAGCCAGTGAGGCTTGGAGTGCTCAAATACTTTGAGTAGATTAGGCTTAGAGGGTCTTTTTGGTATCCTTGTACTCCAACTTATTCAATAGTGGATCATTTCAGCTTGGAGGACCTTGGAGAGGTTTTTCGCCGAATTTTTCAGTTTCATCTTTGATAACACATCGCCGTGTTATCTTAGATTTGCTATTCTTTTACCCATTGCCCTTTCCATTTTAGCATTGTACTTATTTGTTCATCCATGCAATTGTTGAGTGCTTCGATTAATTAATTTGCTAATCACGTATATTCTGCATCAAGTGTGTTTAGATTAAAATTAATCAAGCCGTAATTAAGAATTGGGGGTCTAAACAAGCAATAGTGTTTTGCACTATTTGAGCTTTCAGAAACAAAAAGAAGAATGATATGATTAGACCAAAGAATCACCATCTAGGGTTTTTTTTTTTTTTTTTTGATAGGTAATCAGAAAACTATTATTAAAGAGAAAATAAGGAAAAGTACAAGTTGTTCATGATGATGAACAAACAAGAAAACTAGAACAACCAGCATAACAAAAAGAGAAATCAGGAAACTAAGCTAAGGGAAAGCATAAACTCAGAGAGAGAAAAACAATCAATAAAACCCCAACAACGAGACCACTCCAAAAAACTACGTTGGTATAAAACCTTTAACTCATCCAATGTCTTCTCATTATCCTCAAAGGAACGACGGTTACGTTCCAACCACACAATCGACATTAAGCACCCTGGAACCAAATTCCAAATGTCCGAATTATGTTTCCCAAGCCACTAATGCCAACAAGATAACAAACCCTCCACCGAACCTGGCATAACCCAATAAATACCATAAGCCTGAAGCATAAAAGTCCATAGGGAATGAGTAACAGGACAATGGAGAAGAAAGTGGTCTACCGACTCCCCATCACAAAAACACATACAACTCCAAGTAGCCAACGGGCAACCCTTAAGCATTAGATTATCCAAGGTGAGGATCCGACTATGAGCAGCAATCCACAAAAAGAACGCCACTCGCCTAGGAATCTTTAGTTTCCAAACACCTTTCCAAGGAAATAAAGAATTCGAAGCACCCGAATCGCATGGTAATAAGACCAAATGTCAAACTTACCATCACCTTTTAACCACCAACAAATAGAATCGCTCCTATCACTTCGAGGAATACGAGTTTGGATAAGCTGGAATAGGGAATAAGATGTAGCTAGCTCCCAATCTTCAAAAGCTCTATAAAATCTTAAATCCCATACTCTAATAGTACCCCCTTCAGGAATCCACAGAACCTCAGAGATACAAGCATCCTTGACCGCTAAACACACATAGAGCTTAGGATAGAGATCTTTTAGAGTATTATCCCCAATCCACCTATCGTGCCAAAAGCGGATACGAGTGCCTTCACCCACAACAAAAGACAGATGCTTAGAAAAGCTCTCCCACCCTTCATTAATGCTTCTCCATAGGCCACACTCATGAGTCCTCCTGCACATTTTAGTACACCACCCCCCTTGACTCTCACCATATTTTGTGGAGATAACTTGCCGCCACAGATGGGTAACTTCATGACCATATCTCCACAGTCATTTTCCTAATAAAGCTTGATTAAAAGACACAACACTTCTTATCCCCAAACCACCCATCTCGACGGGTAAATACACATTTTCCCAAGCCACCAAAGGATATTTGAAACTCCTCTCAGAAGACCCCCAAAGAAAGTTCCTCTGAATACTTTCCAATCTAGCAACCACAAATTTAGGAATAGTAAAAAGAGATAAAAAGTACGTTGGGAGGCTTGAGAGAGTACTCTTAAGGAGCATGAGCCTACCACCCTTAGATAAAAAGACACGCTTCCACCCAGATAGCTTCTTCTCCATTTTCTCCAAAATAGGATTCCAAATCGAAGCTGTCTTAAAAGAAGTCCCCAACGACATCCCCAAATATTTCATAGGCAAACTGCCCACTCTACAATGGAGAATATTAGCCAGTGCATCTAGATTATTCACCTCCCCAACAGGGACAATCTCACTTTTCCCAACATTGACCTTCAAACCCGTAAAAGCCTAAAAACAAGACAGTACCGACCTTATGGATAGAAGCTGTACTCTAGAAGCATCACAAAATAAGATAGTGTCATTAGCAAATAACAGGTGGGAGATACGCACACCAACAGAGTTCACAAAGCCCACCTGAAAACTCCAAATAAGATTACATTCCTCTATCTTCTTCAATAGTCTACTCAAAACCTCCATTATCAAAAGAAACAGAAGCAGGGATAATGGATCCCCTTGTCTCAATCCGCAAGAACTTCCAAAAAATCTTCAGGGGTGCCATTTACCAGGACGGAAAAGCGGACAGAAGTAACACAAGCCCTAACCGACCCCCTCCATTTCAGCCCAAAACCCATCCGGTCCAACAAATAAAACAAGGCCTCCCAGTTCACATGGTCATATGCTTTTTCAATGTCAAGCTTGCAAACCACACCCGATAATCTACTCTTCAACCTGCTATCTAGACATTCATTTTCAATAAGCACTGAATCCAGGATCTGCCTTCCACCAACAAACGAATTTTGAGACTCAGAGATAAGATTAACCAGAACCACCCTCAACCTATTAGCCAACACCTTGGATAGCAGCTAGTACACACTACCCACCAAACTGATGGGGCGAAAGTCCTTAATGTTAACAGACTATCTAGCAATAAAAATAGAAAAATAAAACCCAAGAATCATCACCTAGGGTTGCTTGAAATCACCATCAAACACGAAATAAAGATAGTAGCCCAAGAATCACGACCTGGACTTACTAGGAATCATCACCAAGATTGACATGAAGATAGAAGCCTAGGAATCACCACCAAGCACTATAGGAAAACTTCCAACCCAAATTTCACTAGTCCATGATAAATTGTTAGCGAGTCCATAGGCTTTTTTTAGGGTTCCCAAATTACATTCAACATGAAAATAAAATAAACTCATAATGAGATGATAGAAGATATGGATATAAAAATCAGATAGAATTAAATCCACTAATATCATCAATTAGCATCACTCAGGATCAATCAGGTCTGTAGGATTTTAATTGGCTAATATCCATGTCAGTGTAATAAGATTAGGGTGGGAAATCCCTAATCTAAAAAATCAAGTCTGGTTGCTGCATCTAAAAATTGGCATCCACAGAATCTTGGTCGAGCATGAAATGAAGCTGCTTGAACAAACCCAGTAGCAGCGAACAGTACAAGATAGGTCAAAGATTTTGCCTAAGTGTTGCCTTTGGACTGCTCAAGCCACTGAGACCTGCTTGCTCGAGCAATTAAAAGCTTGCTTGAGCAAGCCCTTCAGATATTGTTTAACTCAAAGCTTGCTGAAGAAGCCGGGTGTATAGATTGCTTATTTCATGTGTCATGAGGTTACTGATGGGATGGGAATTTATTGCATGGCCAGCAACTGTTCCCTTGGGTCAAAAATTAAGCCAGGCATGGGTGAAAAAGCAGTAGTGGTTCTTCTCTGCTATTTTGGGTTTGCAAGCAGATTATGAGAGATTCTCTACTAAAAACTCTTGTGCTCCTTGCACTGAATAGAAAAGACCATGGGAGTGCCTTGTGTGAGGTCGTGCCATTAAGCCATTCAAAGAAGTAAGATTGGCTTATTGAAGCTCCTGAGCCACTGTTTTTGTATGGCACAGGTGAGAGCATTGTGAGGGGAAAAGAAAATCTAAATGCAACAAGAGGCAAGGAGTAACCAAAAGGAAAAGGAAAAGGAGCACCAAGTAGCATTTTTTATCTTTTTGTGCTCTTAAGCTTTTTAGTTGAAGGGTAACCAAGTTGAGAGCATTTTCATGGTGTTCCTGTGCTGAACAAAAGGAACCCCCATGGAGAGAGCATTTTTTGTGTGCTAAGCTTATTGATAGAATTTCAGCCCGTGCTTTTTAGCACCAGAAAATCTTCCTCTCTCTTCCATAGTCATTGATCTTGTACCTTATTTCTACATACCCTTGTCTTAGCCAAGGTCCAAGAACCCATGGCAAGTTTTTTTTTTTAAAATACCCCTTTCATTAACAATCTTACCTTTGAATCCTAAATTTAAAATTTGAGAGATTGAAATCACATAGACAAATCTTCAGTGAGGTTCAATGCAGTGTCAAAGGTTCTAGTTGGAGGATACACCGAAGCATTTTAGAGGTTCGGGGACTATTGTAGTAAGAAGGAAATCGAGGCATTCACAAAGGTTGCATAGAGGATTTCATAGGAAAATTTTTGTAGGTCTCTGACTTTTGTAACTGTTCCTTTCATAGTGGATTTTCTATGGACCTGCCTTTGTCCCATAGGGGTTTTTCCTTTAGACAGTTTTTTCTTAAGTTTTCCACTTCGTCACCAATCTCTAAGTGACTTTCTTAATAGCTGTTGATTTGATTGCATAAACTGTGGTGTGTGTGTGTGTGTGTGTGTGTGTGTGTGTGTATTATGCTGGGTATATAATTTTATTTGTTGTGTTTAATCGACAAATTTATTATTTCCACAAGGCTAAACACGTAGGGGTCTAAAATATATTTTTCAAGGTCCATCAAAATCAATCAGCATGAATAGGTCCAATTTGGTTGTCCACACCACAGCGAATCTAAAATGATGAAAATGTTTTTTTAAAAAATTACATGTAAAGTATGGAGTTTGAATTCTATAGCAAAACTATTTCTGTCAGCACTGTATGCATTGCCTCATATGTGATGCTCAAGCCAACTAGGCATTGTCTTTCTACATGTTTAAAATGTTACAAGAAGCTTATGTTTCCCATAAGCAATATTTCTTGGTTTTTTCAATTTTCCATTTTGCATCATTTGCTCTACACAAGACAACATCATTAGTATTCATGTGCAGAAAGAGGACGAGTCATGTGCAATTTCAGAAAGAAAAAAAAAAGGCTTGAATTTATATGATAGTTCTCTTAAGTGGAAGACATCAATTTCTTCTCAACAACTTCTTCTTTTTTTTCTTTTTCTTTTTTTCTTTTTTCAGATCTCATGTTTCTGCTTATTGCAGCATGGTCCTTCCTTCTAACTGGACTTCTTGATGTACAAATCTATTTGAAATGAAAGAGGGTTTAGAAAGTACAAAAAAGTTTAAATTTCATACTTTGCCCGCACCAATGATATGGTGATTTTAATATCCCTAAATCTAAAGGTCAAAATATTAAATTTGGAAGACATATCATGAGAAAAAAAACAACTCTAGATTGCCATCTACCCAACCAGAATTCCTTCAAGAAAGTACAATGTAAATGCGTAGTTAGAGATTGAATTAGCAAGCAATGAATGATTGATGGAAATTGAAAACGAAAAACCAAGTCGTAGCTAATACTCTGATTCAAATATGAATATTTAAGAATTTCTTTAAAACAATAAATCAACAAATTACATAAACCAACCTTCCGGATAATGCCATGTGTGTCATAAGCAAGGCGTGGATCCACTTCAGTTGAAACTCGACCGGGTACTAGTTTTGCCAAGTCACCACCAACATTCACTAAAGCCTAAGTGTCCATGACCCATAGCACACCATCTTGATCAATTAAACTAAAAAAATACATTTCTCACAATCAAGTTATAAGAAAACAAACCTTGTTAACGAAACATGACAATCTCAAATCAGCTTTTTCTAGCCCATAACACGTGGAATCTGCCAAAGCCATTTCCACAGCATTCTACACAAGAGCAAAATAAGTAATTTTAAAAACAATATCCTAAATACCAAAATGGAAAGCCTAGATTGAGTTTTTCTATCTTGTTTTCAATGAGATTGAAGCCTCACTCTAAATACTGTATCAGGAAGGCTACATATACCCAAAAGGAGCGAGGAGCTAACGGTAGCTGCTGTTGGAGGAAACCTAAATTTTGAATAATAACAAAACCATCAATTCAAGCATTACCTCTTCATTTTGATTGCTCAGAAAAAAATAAAATGAAATGAAATAAACTTCCAAGTCTTATTCTTCCAATTGTGCTGCCTTCCTAATAATAATAATAATAACAACAACAATAATAAAAAAAATAAATAAAGAAGATTATTATTATTATTATTTTTAAAATCTTTTGAGGGGTATCCATATTTTTGAAGTAGAAGAGAGTCAAATTAGTACTAACATGTAATATCATTTTCCAAATTTCAATGTTGGTACTTTCAATATTGTCCGTACAGTTTCATGACCATAAAAGAGTAAGCAATGAAATGAAGGAAACAGAGGAATTCAACGAAAACTAGTTCCAATTCCATTCTTTCTCGAAATAGTGCGTACCTCTCGAAATCATCGAAAATGACAGTGTCAGGAACGATCTCACTGAAGCTAGACACAGCATCCAATTCCGTGTTGGAACCTAAATAAAACCACCAATCATTTTTCAACAACAACAATGTTTAAATCAATCAAAAAAACAAAACAAAAGAAAGAAATTCGAGATTGTAACAGTGAGGATCTAATTAAACTAAATAGAAGAGACATTGACCAGTGTCGAGCGAGGACGAGGAAGCTCGAATTAGCGGAAACGATTTCCGAACGTTGTTGAAGAGCACCAGATTTGAAGCTGTCGACCCAGCTCCAGGTAAGAACCTCGACCTCCCCTGCTATCAAAAATCGAAATCACTCAATCATGCATTCATAGTCATGCATTATATACATACAGACACAGAGAGCGAGAGATACAAACCTGGAGAGAGGAAGAGAGAGCAGAGAAGGGCGGAGATTGCAAAGTGAGTGACATTTGGAAAATTCAGTTAGGAATAGGAGGGACTCACTCTCTACTTTCAACTGATGCGGATATGGATCCCACAGTTGTATATATACTCAGAGTGGAATATATGGCGTTTTTATTATGACCAAGGTTTTGAAGACAGTCTTAACATGTTGTAAGAGATTTATGGTTTTTTTTTTTTTGGTAAACTTTGTATATGGCCCAATCATTTACACAGTATTTTAACTTTAACCATGACCTTTTAATTGTGTCAATTTAGTCTATAACTTTTTAATATTGTGTCAATTTAGTCTATGCTGTTATCTCTTTAATAGAAATTGCTAACGTGGCAAACGACCAAAATAAAAAATTAGTTTATGTTGAAGTGACAATAAACTAATTTTATATTTTGGCCGCTTGCCACTTCAGCAATTTTCATCCAAGAAATAACGACAAAAACTAAATTGACACAGTATTGAAAGGTTAAGGACTAAATTAAAATATGGTGTAAATGATAGGAACCAAATACGTAATTTACTTTTTTTTTTTTTTAATAATAAGTTGGTGGATGATTTTATTATGGGAGCTATTAATGGATGTCCTAAGAGCATTTGTTAATGAACTATTTTAGGAAAATTTTTATAGGAAAATATAATAAATAATTAATGTTTTGACAACTTTTCATATTTTCCATAAAGGTAGTGTCAAAATTTTATTAAAATGGTTTATTAATAATTGTCCTAAAAACATTCGTTAACATGACACTTCTAGTAATAATGTGCTATTGCCTTTTCGAATAAAAATAAAAATAATAATAATAATAGGACAAAACTTAAGTACAATACTTTAGGTACTATTTCTTAGGTTCTCATCTTAAGATTTAGCCATGTGGCTTCTTAACTAAAAAATACTCTTCTTTCCCATGATAAAAAATCCACATGACAAAATTTTAAAAAGAAAACCTAAGGGGCAGCACCTAAGTACTGTATCTAAATCTTGTTTATAATAATAATAATAATAATTTATACTATATTATATATTACAGGATTCCCTATTTGATATGGACTTTTCTAATGGTTAAAAATATCATATCCAAGAACCAATAAACTTTTCCTACAATATTTTAGGAATGAGTAAGACCTAGGTACAGTTCCTTAGGTATTGTTCCTTAAGTTCCCATCTTAAAATTTAGCCATGTGGCTGCTTAACTAAAAAATACTCTTCTTTTCCATGAGAAAAAATTCACATAACAGAATTTTAAAAGGAGAACCTAAGGAACAGTACCTATTCCCCTCTTAAGATTCTACCATATGAATTTTTTCGTATAGGATGGAATTGTATTTTTTAGTTAAGTAACCACATGACTAAATCTTAAAATGGAAACTTGAGAAACAACACCTAAGGTACTGCACCTAAGTTTTATCCTTTTAGGAATAAGGTCAATAACGTCATAATATTCTTCGTAAAATTCCATTTCTTAGATTGGACTTTTATCTGATTAAAAAATACCCTTACACCCTAAGTTTAAGTAATGACAAAATTTGAGACAACCCAATAAAAATACATGCCTATAAAATAGGACCATTGTTTCACTAATCCATGTCATCGAAAACAACTTTACTTATCCAAACAAAAACAAAAACCCACGTACAGTAAAAAAGCTTCCCAGAAAAATTCTATAAAAAAAAAAAAAAAAAAAAACAAACAAACAAACAAACAAAAACAAAATCCACATTAAGTTAGATTTTAAATACCTTATCCTTATCCCATAATCCATGTAGTTTTTATTAGATCATTTAAAAGAATTTCCAGTTGTTCATTACTCTTTTTCACTCATCTAAGTAAAATTATTAAGTTTTAAAATCCTAAATTTTAGGTTATAAAATCTCTTCTTCTTCTTGTTTTTTTTTCTTACACAGGTTCAATTCTATATAATAAAACAAAACAGCATTTATTTTAACGTGTTTCAACTTTCAATTCAAATATCAAAATATTGACATAAGTTAAATACAAAATTTTCTTATAAAAAAAAAAAAAAAAAAAGGTAGATACAAAATTTTACTAATATTTAAAAACTGATAACATCTCTTTTCTCTGTATGGTTTGTGGGCTATTTTGCTTCTTTTAGTTTTTTTTTTTTTTTATTATATATATATAAAAAAAAATGTGTATAATCTTGGAACAAATGAAATTACATAAATCTTACTTGTAGGGATAAAAGTCCAAAATTGTATATTAGGCCTTGGGCTATGTCCGAAAACGTTGAATGGTCCGAGGAGGGACAAATAGTTATGAGAGGTTCCAATTTAAAGTCTCATGAGTAAAGAATGAATGAAAGGTGATTCGAGGAGGAACTCCTCATCGGATATGGTGATTACATCTCAAGTATGTATTCCAACAATTAGAGTGACCCTCCAAGAAGCTCCTGTGATAGGGACGTGCCTCATGAACATACGAGAAGGAAGGAAACCCAAAATATTTAGGGAAAAACTGCTACCACGGCATTAAATGTGCTGCGGCTACTTTTCTGATTGCATATATGTGGAGAAGACCTTTGAACATTGCTACCTTGACTACCACAACTCACAGAAAGCTAAAGGGGGTATCTGATGGGACAGACACTCAAGTGAGGGCTTAAATAATCAACAAGTGTAGGATCAAGATGGTTCAAAGGGATCTATATAATGTAAGAGACCCTCCATGAGAGGGGATCGGAAAAATAGAAAAAGAATATTGTAGCAATCAAAGTTGTATTTGTAATCAGTTCTATTGATTTATACCAAGATTTGCCTCCTCGGACAGTGAATCCATTCGGTCCTGTGTGTCTTGTTCTTACTTGATCATCTTTTAAATCCATATTAGCCGTCGTTAAATTCATTAAGGCCTAGTTCTTTGACCCACTCTCTACAAATTTATTGTACTGGGCTCACTGAGGCAAGATCCCACACATCATGGGCTTGGGCTGCAAATCGGGTCCTTACATTACTAAAGGCATTTTTTTTTTTTTAATTTTATTGTTCCTTTCTTCCTTTCCTCATTTAAATTTACTTTGGGTTAGGTTTATGATCAATATTTTGATTCCTTTCTATTTCTTTTATTTTTTCTTTTCTTTTTATACATTTTAATAAAATAATCTTAATTTTTTTTCAGGTCAAAAACTCAAGTTATAGAATTTTGACGAACCAAAACAACTAAAGAAGTATGAAGTCAACTATTAAATAGATGAAGTGTTTATAGAATTTTGACGTGGCTATAATTGAATAAAAAATTATAACACTAAATTTAAAAATAAAATAAAAAAGAGTTTCATCGCAAATGTAAAGCATAGAGAATTATATATTTGGAGAGAACATGAATTACATTATTTTATATTTTTTTTAGAAACAGAATTATATTATATAATATGTGCTAGTGTGACAAAATCGAAGCGGTTCGATAACTTTGAGTAGAGGTGTGCATGGGTCGGGTTGAGGGAATTTTTTGACCCAACTCACCATGGTGGGTCAAAAAAAATTCAACCCAACTCAACTCATCACATAAGTCCAACCCAACCCACATAAGTTCAATGGGTTGGGTTGGGTCGAGTTGAACCCATGTGTTGGACAATTTTTTTTATTACTATTATTATTAAATTGAGGAGAAAAAATATATCACAATTGCCACCTGAGTTGATAAACAAAATATACATTAATATATAAACTAATATTTCAACTTAGTTATAAACAAAATATGTTTAAGTATCCAATTGAATTGATAAACAAAATATAAATTGTATGGCCCCGTGATATACAAGCCCGTTTGGGCCTTGGACTATGGATCAATAGTACAGCCCAAGTGCCCAACCTTTACTCTGCCCAGGATTCTAGCCCAAGCCTACCGAAATTACGAGCCCAGGCTGAACGTTGTTCAAAGGCCTAGGGAGCGGCCTAGGCCGAGTGTTGCTGCGTGGTAGTTGCTCGGGAAGAAGCAGTCGTTTGGTCATACCACCCTCTACGTACCAGGCAGTGCCTTAAGGAATATCGCTGCCGAGCACATCTACTGAAGTGATAATCATTTCCAAAGCCACTCTTACCTAAACACCCACTTACCATTAACGAGATTGGACCTCTCATTGCACTAATTTTGAAATTCATCATGATCATTCCACTAATAGTTGGCTATAAATAGGAGAAGCTAGAGAGGCAAAGAAGTTGGAAATTTGATAGAGAGAAAGAGAGTAGAGAAAGAGGTGAAGTAATACAGAAATAGAGAGAGAAAAGTGATCTCATTGAGTCTCGATGCCAAGAACGACCCAAAGTAGGAAATCCAAGCCCACATAAATGAACTAGTATCCTAATTCACTTATAAAAAAAATATACATGAGTTATATCTAAAATTTTTTAAATTTTTTTATTAATTATATAATATATTTAAATATATATTAAAAGAACTAATAGGATTTTATATTATATATGATAGTAAGAACCAAGGAAGCACTCTACAACTGGTTTTTTTTTTTTTATTTATTAAATATATAATATATTTTAAACATATATTAAAATATGGGTGGGTCGGGTCGGGTTTGGTAGGTTTGTAATTTTATGACCCAAACCAAACCCGACCCGCTATTAAAAAAAATTTTGTAACCCAACCCAACCCACCAAGCCCTAAAAACCGACCCAACCCAGCGGGTCGGGTTTAGCGGGGTGGCGGGTTTTCTGCGCACCCCTAACTTCGAGACAATCTACCTAATAAATTTGTCATGTCTTATGTTTCTAGTTTCGTCATTTTGTTACCAAAGTTTACTTCATATGAAATTGTATATTAGGGGGTATTTGGATTTCTAGTTTCAATAACTCATAACTCAAAAATGGTGGGGCCTATGACTCAAAGGTTTGTTTGGATTTCAATAACTTTGTTTCCAATTTTTGTTTCCATTACTCAATTATCTGATTTTTGAGTGATGAGTTATGGAAACTGAAAACACATTTTAACTATTTTCAGTTTCCATAACTCTGTTTTCAATGGCATTTTTATAATTAAACACACATGAAGGGACCTACTAGTTAGGTCAGTCGCACCTTTTGACCTTTTTTTTTCCTTTCTTCTCCACTTTTCTTTCTTCTCCTGGTTCAGTCAGTTCATTCTCTCTTCTTTTCTTTTTTTTCTTCCTTTTCACCAGAATCTTGTCAGTTCGTTCTTCCTTTTTTATTTTTTTGGTTCTTCATCACAGAACATTTTCGGTCTTCAGTTCTTTCCTTCTTTTCTTTTCTTTTTTTTTTTTCTTTTTTTTCTTCTTCTTTCACTGGGTTCGAGTTTCTGGGTTTTTTTTTTTTTTTTTTCTTCTTCTTTCACTGGGTTCGGGTTTCTAGGTTTCATTTTTTTTCCTTCTTCTTCTTTCACTGGGTTCGGTGAGTTTGGGTACTGGGAAAAAAAAAATTGCACTGAGTGACAGGTATAGGCCACAAACAGTGTGAAAAATATTGTGATGACAAGTGAGTGATGGTGCCAAATGGGTAGAATATTTTAAGTGATGAGTGATGAGTAATGAGTAATGAGTGATGAGTGACGGAAATTGAGTGATGAAAAAAAAAATCCAAACAAGGCCTTAGTTTCTTTGTTTTATTTATTTTTAGGTAGTAGATAGATAACATTTTAGACTTCATAATTTAGAAGTAACTTCAGATTAAATCTCATTATTTTCAGAAATTTCAAATTAAACTCTTTACTTTTAAAAATATTTCAATTTAAACCATAAACAAATTTACAATGATGTCGTTAACGCAAAATCTTAAAAACCAAACCATGTCATATGATTATTTTAATATATATATATATATATATATATGTCCATCATATATAAATATAATTTCATTCCAAGTCATTCAATTTTGTTTTCTTTTTCTTCTCAATTTTTTTTGGTTTCTTTTAAAGCATTTTTCTATTATGCTTGAAGCCATTATATTGAAACATTTTCTAATATTCATTCAATGACGTTTGGTTTGTATTTTAAGATAGCCAAATATCTAAAATAGAAAAGATAAAAATTAAAAACCATGGAAGACTTTGGAGTGTGGACAATAGTCTGAAATTAGTGGCAAACTAGTTTAGATCCATGATATTTTCTTTAGACCCGTCACAGTTTCTTAGTAAATACTTGGACCAATTTTGATAAGAGGGTAAGGAATAAGAGGAAAAAAAAAATGACAATTCTTGTCACATCCGTATACGATTATGACCACATTTCCAAAGAAAATAAATTAATTCAGAAGGAGCTCCAAAATAAAGTCCATAATTTTTTAGAGGAAGAATATGTGGGGTTGGGATTTGGGAGATAGAAATTTGTAGGTAGATTATAGAATTGAAGATACTTGAAATCAAATTCCAAATACGAGTATCATGAGTTTGGGCAAAATATACAAAATCAGTATAGTTAATGAACTGGTTTTGACTCCAATTTGTAGTTTAACCCAATTTTTGACCAGTTTTATACCGATTTTAGGGCATCTTACCAAACCAAACTGATGCCCCATTCTCGATTGAACTGGTTGAATAGGGCAATCCAGTTCAATTTTTTAAAACAATGATTGAGGTGGCATAAATGAGATCATTAGTGAATTCTTGTAACTTAAAAGATAGTGAGTGAAGATTTTCACATATGGCCAGTTGGGATAGAGTTTACCAAAGTGAGGAGTAGTTTAGTGTTTACAATGGCCCATAAAAAAACAAAAGAAGAAATCCAATGGGTAGCCAAAAATCCATCCAAAAGAGAGAGAAGTTTAGACGAGGATCGATGAGCCATTTTTTAATAATATATTTTTTTTTAAATTACACTTTTCCACTTTAAACTATATCATTTTAAAAAAAAATACTCATTTTACGTTTTGTTTTTTAAACTATTGAAATGCAAGATTAATCTCTTAAAGTTATAAATTTGTAACACTTAACCCTCTGTCATTTATTTTATGGTTAAATCTAATAGAATTTAACATTAAAAGACTAATTAACCCCTCCCTCCAAAATAGAGGGCAGTAGGTAAATTGGTTTTTTACATTAAATTTAACTAAGAAAATGATGATAGAAAACAAAACAAAAAAACTAGTCCTTTTTTTTTTTTTTTTTTTCTGAAAAAATATCTAGTCTTCAAAACTTGAGCGGCCTGCCCTCACTTTATTATTATTTTTTTTAATATATATATATATATATATATATATATAAAATAAAAAATAAAAAATAAAAAATAAAAAAAAAACCAAACTTTTTTTTTTTTTTTTGAGAAACCAAACTTTGATGGATTACACAAGCCTGAGCGAATCTTGGGCCTTCGTTCGGGTCCTAAATTATTGCTTTAGGACCAATAGATGGAGTGAGCCGATTCAAAAGATTACTTGTTACTGCTTACTGTTACTGGATTCAAAAGATTAATATATCGAGTCTGAATAATCCACTAATAAAATTTTAATGCGATTTCAGCTAGAGATTATCTCAATAATATGCGCACAAGATTATTTGAGATGATTTGCAAAATTGCACCTATCCACCCTGGACAAATTACAAGGCTACAACTCGATTGCTTATTTGAAGCCTGACCTCCAAGAAGTAAAATTAATAGTCCCTTACGGCCATATCCAATTTACTTGGTCCATAGCCAAACATATTTAAAGTCACAAAATCGTCCAATTATTATAAAAAAAAGTTATTAATTCTCATATACTTCTTATTTATAAATCATTCGTATACATTATTCATTTCACGATTTAATTATAGACATAAATAATATATATATATATATATATATATATGGATATTACATGTGAAATTATAGACATTGTGTGTATAGAGTGTACATCAATAAATGTGAGAAAAAAAATGCCAAATAAGAAATAGCTATAGTTATACGTTCAAATTGACCTCAATTTATATAGCTCATAACCCCGATAAACTACAAATGATAAGGAAGAAGGAGAAAAATCATTGCATAGGGACAGCAAGTAATTCAGCCTAGGTACAATAGAAAAGTATGCACGTTTTGTAGACACAGCTAGTAATTCAATCAGACCTAGTCAAATTAGAGAAGCATCCATGCAAGTTCTATCAGAAATTTATCTTATTGAACGGGTAAATTAATGTAACATCCCCTTTCCTACTTTGTGAGGTAAACTAAAGTCATGTTTGTTGCCATACAAGAGAGAGAAGACATTAACAAACAGGCATTAAAGGTTGGATTACCTTTTAATCCTTATTTATTAAAAGTGAGAGACATTAAGGAATTGTACATAAATAAATTAAATAAGCTCCTAAAGCATATCTTTCCTTTAGGTTTCTTTGATAGCAAGAATCAAATCAATCTGATGATAATCCATCAAAAAAAAAAAAAAAAAATCAGTCTGATCAGCTTTAAAAATTTGATCAGCTTTAAATAATAATAATAATCAGCATGTTCTGATCGGTCTTCAGAAAATGAAATCACACCATTTGTGAAGCTTTGACTGCAATAGAAAGCAGTTACTGAAAACCTCTAAAACAATTGGAGTTTTTCTCTAGGGCTAGGGCTTCCTAGACACCAGTAGAACTAGGGTCTATTTTATCATGATCCTTAAAATTATTGTACTCACAAGTTTACCCTTAAATGAGAATTTCCATCTCTGCTTTAAAAAAAAAAGGCTCATTTAAAACATTATGTGACAACTGACAAGGCACACTGACACACATTAAGCCTCAAATGATATTGCAAGTAGAGCTAAACATAAGTAAACTAGTAAGAGCATTATAATTCAAGGATACACACGTTTAGAGGAAAAGAAATTCCATTGGTAAACCAATGTCGGAAAATAATATTAAATAATAACCATCCCAACTAAAGGGTTGAACTGTGAACTTAGACCGCTTTTGGGGAAAAAGGCTTTACAAAGGAGAAAAAAAAAAAACTAGAGTGCCAAGTCCGATAGGAAATAATGCACAGCTTGCTATAATAGCCTCCATTTGCTATGTAAGCATAAAATTTAGAAATAATGCCTATACTATAAAGTAAATTACTACATGCTCCTCTTCGAATCTATAGCGCATTTGGCTTCTTCCTGCTTCTTCCATTTCACCAAGGTGTTGAGGAATTTCATGACCTGCATATATTATGATGGGTTTGTTATATATTGAACAGTTCTAAAATTATATGCAAGTATGTTCAGAAAGCTAAATTATGTTCAAGATGTTATAGATATGTGTAAATCAAAGTTTTAAACCTCTTCTGGGTTCCTGAGCGAGTAGAAGGCACTGGTTTCTTTTGGGACGGGAGATACCAAAATTCCATAACCTCGATTATCCTCCCGCAACACCTGTTGAAATACAAGAATTTATTGTTAATTGGCTGCTTATGTGAAAATTACAGACTCCAATGCAATTCAGTCACAGTAGGATTACCTTGAATGCATCTTCATCAGTTCTATCATCTCCTATATAGATTGGAAGCACATCATTCTTATCACTAAGCCCTGCAACAATAAGATAATGACACAACCAACTATTAGAAAACCAACGTTGGTTCTTATTGCTTATAATCAGAAATAGAGAGTGGAGTCAATACCAAGAGATTCAAGTAGAAATTCAACTGCTTTTCCCTTGTTCCAATCAATCACGGGACGGACTTCTAAAACCTAACAAAGGGAAAAACCAAGTAATTCTATGTCAGCATGAACCTAAATTGTTAACAAAATAACAAAATCATTGTAAAATAACTCTTGCATACAAGCATAGAAAACTGCAAGAGGGAATATAAAACGTGTCAAGATGCAGGCAAGATAATAAATACCTTCCGCCCGTGAGTTAATCGCAAACGAGGGTAGCCCTTTAGAATATCATGAACACATTGTGCAATAACAGGCCAATTCTGAAATCAGAAAATAATAGAAACATCTTTAAAATTGTAAGCGAAATTATAGTTGTGCAGAAACGATCTATTTGATCAACTAAAAAAAAAAAATTGGTAACAAGACAACAAAATTAATCCGTCACCTTCTCATCTACATTACGGTAATGTACAGAGGCACAAAACTTGTGATTCTCAACTTTTGCGCCTTTGATCTCTTTAGTATTCTCAACGAGGGTTCTAAAAACCTGCATGAACAATAAAGAATTAGAATATATGTCTATACACTACCCTAAATTGATATTCACAATAAAAAGGACTATGCACCTCGTCAATCAAAGGTAAAAATTCCCTAGCAGGCTGGAAAAGATTCACCTCCTTACCCTACACCAAATCCAAAATAGTTAGAAAAATATTTATATAATTAGTGTAGCATAAAAGATTCAGCAGAAAATATCCCAAAAAATCCAATTCTACAATCACTTTATTAATAGAAAGGGTGGTTATAAAATTTTTTGTCATCGCTTACCTGTTGATCATTAGATTCAACACAATTGGGATCATCAGACACCTTGTGACTGAGAGGGCCCATAATGTCCATTCCATGACTACCAGCGTAATAGAGTTCTGTTAGTCCTACCAAATCATAAACCTGAAAAAAAATGCAGATTTAGTGGATCAGACACTGAGGGTGTCCAGAGGATATGTATATAGATGGATAAAACAAAAAATCCTTCAGTAAGAGAACACTTAGCTACCTTATCACGGCTTCTTCCACTGATGATCGCTGTTGGAAAATACTTTGCAACATTTCTCACAGCAGAACGCATCTGACAACAATTTGTTTGAATTCATAAAACTGAAGACCAGAAAGGGAAATAAAGGAAAGGGCTATCTAGACATAAAACACATAAATATGACGCTCTCTTACATCATCAGACATAAGGGCGCGATCGGGGTCATCAACTATTGGCGAAAGGGTACCATCATAATCCAAAAACATTGCTATCTTCTTGTTCTTTGCATAATTAGTAATTTGCTCAAAAAAGTTGAGTGCTGATGGATACTTCAGCTGCACCATCACAAAGAAACAGGAATGAAAATGAAGTATTAGAATCAACAGCAAAACAAGAACGTTAATCTAATTAATTTTTTTAAGTAAACCACCGATAAATTAAACAAAAGAAACAAGCATATACCATCCAGGAGAAATAAGCAATATCAGTATCATCTGAAGCAACCTCAACATTGAAATCCTTAATTAGCTTCTTCCGAGGGGGTGAAGAGGATTTCATGGCATCCAGCCAACCATTAGATCGAACATCATCAACCTTGCCAGGCTTTTTTCTTGGAATCATTATAAACGTACTCGGGTGCCTAGATTTCATGCCTAGTCTTGACTTCTTTATGGGTGCAGGATCAGTTAAAACAGGAGAAGCTTGATTCGTTTTCAAGTCCATTGGATCCAGATTACTTGGAAAGTAGTTATAGAAGGAATTTATCTAATTCTTTGATATGAACTGCCAGTCAGTCAATATGCAGAATCAGGTGCCTTATTCAGATTTGTTTACCCAACCATTTTGTCTATGAAAAACCACCTCTTCAATGTTTTCTTGTCACTGCTGCTGGGCGCGCAGTCCATCAAGCACACGATTCCTGGAAACTATTGATGACATCAAAGCATTATATCAAAGGCTGAAATTGTTCACACAGAATAAAAAAGTCTCTTAAATTAAATAGAGTAAATGTCAACTAATAGTATACCTTCTCATTTCCAAAGCTACACTGCATTTATAGCAGGTAACTGCACACCATTTGCACAAAGTTCTTTGGGAAAGAACTGATTTCTGCCTTCCAATACCAGAAAACTGTACCTAATTTCTGCATGGAAAATTATCCAAATGAGTCTATTGATTTAGAGTAAGCAACATTAATTACAACTGTTGAGATATCCAGACAACAATGTCTATTAAAAAAATAAAATAGTGTTACAATTTATTACTAGTGCAGTAGAGATACCCAACGACACTTCATAAAAGACTGAAGGTAGAATTTCTATACTAATGTTCTTGGAAATGAAAGAGTTCGATAATTGAGGTGGTATATAAAAAAGTCCAAGAACAAGAAAATTATGATTGAAAATTGGGGGGGGGGGGGGGGGGGGGGGGGGGGTGGCGGCGGTTACAGAAAAAGAGTTCTAAGTAAAAGCATTGCATGAGATGTAACATTCTAAGGGATGAAAAAGCAAACTCATAATGAAAGAGTCAAGCAATTTAGCCAGTTCAATCGGACAATACACTGAAGCATTTGAAAAGATACAAATCAAGAAGGACAAATGAATTATTGACTTCGTCTCATACACTTAATCATGTGCATGCTATATAGCTTGGGACACCTACTACCTAGATTTTAGGTGTAAGTGAATTGTGATAGATCCCACAAGAACCACTTTAGTTTTCAGTCAAGAAAGTTGCCAATCTTTCAAGTTTGAACGGTTCAATTGCCTTCAACAGATTTGTCAAAATTGTCAAGTCGTAGAACAAAATTTCTTCTGCATGTTTCAACTTGAATAGTTTTATTTATTTACTCTGAAAGGGATAGCGATCCTATTAATAATCTGCAAGGAAAAAGACTACTGCCTGTCTTGTCTTGTTAATGTATATTTATGTTAAATGGACACTTGACCGAAACTTATTTAGAGAGAATAATAAAAGTCAGATCTAAAGAGACAGATGTCCTCTCAAGGCTCACAGTGAAGACATGATAATAACTCTCCATGAAATTAATGTATGGATGAAGACTTTGAAAAACTCAAAACACAAAGAAAAAGGCATTCAAAACGATTTAATGAACCATAAACTTTTTTCTTTTCCAGGAAAAGGATTAAGAAACGTAACCATAGAGACAAACATATATTTTAGGAGCAAAATTATCATATTAAGTACTCCCAGGATATCACTCATCACCATAAATATTTCACATTCTTTGCCATAATAGAAACAATCCATGTACATGATGTTTCCATGTTAATGGGGATGTGAGATACATATAATATACCAAGAATTATATAATCAAGTTTATAAAAATACATATAAAATCAAGCCACGTAATATATAACCCATTCAACATAAATTCATAAGAAATCATGCAACCATAATAAATATTATCTCCAACTATCACATAACCCAGATCCAAAGAGATAGCCATTTTTTATTTGTGTTGCTTCATTCTGTGGAGGTATCTTTTACATTTTAAATATGTAAATGAAAATTGAATTGCTAAACTCGCCATCTTGCCTAGGAGCCGTGTTCTTAATTAATGCATATACATGCGTCATCACATATCTGTGTATAATATTTTATGATGCAAAGTGTGGGCCTACGTGGGCTTAAATTGGAGCAAAAGTGGCTTTCACTTGTAGATCTAGTAGGTCAGTTTCAAATTCGTAAAAAAAAAAAAAAAACATATAATTTTCCAACATCGATTGGACACTACAACTGCCAAAACGAACATAAACTAGAACCCCACCATGAAAAATAATTAAGACTAAATATGAGAGAGACAGAAGAATATCACAAAACATAAAAACTTTTTTCCATTAACAAAGTAATAAAACAGGAAAATTTTTATTATGCTACGTGAATATTCAGCCATCTCCTAGTCTCTACCACCAAGTCAATGCTTAAAGAAACTTCTTGGCACAAACATAAAGGACGAAATTGAAAATTTACACCTAAAAACAACGCCTATTCTTTCCCATTCAAAGGTCATGGGCTATTGGTTAAAAAAATTTCCTTTTGAGGGTAACAACATGTTACATCCAAGGGAAATTGATTAGGACACGTTGCCGAAATTTTCAGAATATATTTCCCTAGTTCACAGCAACCGACAGAACAGAAATTTGTACTAAAGTAAAGAAAAGAAAATAAACAAATTGGCTGTCAAATCATTTGCTTTCTTTATTATACATTTCATACAGCTCCACACCTACATGTTATTAAAAAAATAAATGGACCAAACAATAATTCACCAAAAATATAGGTCAGACACCTTACAGTCCAAAACCAAAGTATGTAAAATCTTAACCATGAAAATGAAAAGGAAAAGCTTAAATTTTTATTTTTATTTTTTCATTTTTCAAAATAGAAAGAAAGAAAAAGGTTCGCTTTTTAAATCTACATCTGGCTAAAGATCCAGAAAAACGCATATGAAAACATAAAATAACATTGAATTTTATGATATAATTAATCGCCAACAACGTTGCATTTGCGTTACAATCACATTGAAAAATAGCGGGAAAAAACACCAAACAAAAACCAAACATAACAGAAAGGTTAGGACTGTACCTGATTCACGAGGTAAAAAAATGTAACGGTCACTTGTTTTTGTTTTTTTTTTTCTCTTGTTTCTTTTTTCCTACGAACCAAACACGACCAGATCGAAAAAGAAAAACCTGAAACAAAACGAAAGACACGGCATGAAACCGACCGTTTCAAACGTTTGGGAAAACTAAGAATCCAGAACCCAGAGAAACCAAAAAAACCAATTGCGAGAAACAAAGTTGAAATAAAAAAAATTAATCACCTCCGAGAAAACGGAAAGGAGAAGAAGAAAACCCTAGAATGTTTCTCACTCAGAGAGAGAAAACAAATAAAACTAAAAAAAAAGAAGGAGAAAATGTGATATTATGTGTGTTGTGTACCACAAAAAGGAAAGGAAGGATTTGAAGTGCGAGAAGTTTGGGTATTTATAGAGTTTGATGGGAAACAAAAGACGTGCTTAACAAGGTAACACGGTTGTTGAACTGGGAAACACCACCACTAATTTACCATTAAACCCACAGAATAGTCTAAATTTTTTAATTTCAGATTTTAAAATGTATATAATATTTAAAAAGTAATACTGTAAATATTTTATCAAAAAAAAAAAAAAAAGTAATACTGTAAATATGGCAAATTCAATTTATCAACCGACTGTTTTTTATTTTTATTTTTTTGGGTTTAACCGAATAAATAGTTTTGTATATGGTTTTTGTGGGGTCCTAGTTAGACTGACTTGAAAAGGTAACTGTAGACTGACACGTGTGGGTATTATTGTATGGAGTACTAAGATGACAACACCTGTTAACGTATCACACTGACGTGGCCACGTGTCAGTCTGGGCCCTCCACTCAAGAACGGACGGATTTCGCTCTCCCGTCATTTTCCTGCACAGCTGGCAGTCCTCATGACGGATTTTTTTATTTTTATTTTTTATTTTTTTTTATGGGGCTACTTCTCTTTAACATAATAAGCGTGAACATAGATCTATCTCCTGAAAATAGGTTATTTTTATTTAGAGGAAAAGAGGAGCTGATTTGAAAATTATTTTCTTTTCTTTTTGGCTCTGTTTGGTTGGATGATAAAAAAAAAAAAGTAAATAAATAGAAAATGATGAGAGGATGAAAAAATGATGGGATAAAAGAGGATTTGTGAGTATTTGATTAGAAGAGTATAAAAGTAAAGTGATGGAAATTGCTTTATTTGGTTGAAAAGAAAAATAAGATAATTAAAAATATAATTCGTATAACTTTATTCTCATACTTCAATTACATAATTTTTTTTTATATTTTATAAAATGAAAGAAAAAACTATCGTTGAGTTATAAAAAACCAAAACAATTTTTTAATAGTTTATAAAAAATAAAAATAAAAACTACCGTTTGAGTTATAAAAAACCAAACAAAACACACCTACAATAGAGGGATTGAAAGGGGTAAATGAATCTTTGCCATCTACCATTCTTTTCTCCCATTTTCTCCCCAAATTGGGGTGATGAGATTCTAGTGGACTCGTTGAGAAAACAACGGGGCCTAACTAAACAACCCTTCCTCCTAATTTCTCCTCCCTCTTATCTATTCTCCTCCAAATCACCCCAATCAAACGAAGTGTAAGTGAGGACAAAATATTGGAACTTTAAATCCTAGGTAATATTATTGCATTTTGATAATGAAATATCACTTTTACATCTATGTACATATGTGGACTTTCTAAACATATATAATTTTTTGTGTTATTGAGTTTGATCATAAACATAACTTTCAAGTCTATGTACACACACACACACAAATGTACATATATGTAAAAAGTTATGTTTATGATCAACAACCCGCTCAATCCATTCAAATTCTTCAACCCGCTTTGTCCCACATGGATATGGTATTGATTTCTAAACAGGTTGAGTGAGTTCAACTATAAAAGTGGAGGGTTAAGTTGGGTGGTGGTTGAGTTTTTTTAAAATCACCAAGACCTACTGAACCCGCCTATATATACATATCTTTTAGTCTAAATTTAATATCATTTTTTTGTGATAACTCTATGATTTAGACATGTTAACATGAAAAGTGAATTATACTTGTCCAACATATTTAAAAGTATACATAGTGAAATGGATATCTTACACATCGCTTGTTTTTTTTTTTAATAGGAAAATTAGAAAATACTCCTTCCTTAAGGCGTATGTACTTTGATTTATGGAAAAGTGAGTCATTTCCTAGATTTCCTTCAAGGGTTTATAGGATTGATAGAAAATACAACTTCTTAAATTTGTATGTAAATGGTAAAATAATTTCTAAAATTTAGTATACAACATATAACTAAAATCAACTCTCTCAATTTGTTGAGTTGAAATCGCCTAAATTTTCAACCAAACTTGTTGTTTTTGAAGGTTGGTGGGTTGATGGCAGTATGGAATATTTCCAACTTGCCATTGAAAAAATTTCCCTTAGCTCGCCCTATCCAATTCTTATATATATATATATATATATATATGAAATAAATAATTACAAGGAATAACCTTTTTGAAGAATCATTAGGAGTGATCTTAAGATATTAATTGTCCATTTGAAAACAACTTATTTAGTTTTATTACTAAAAGTATGCTAAAATATACTTATAATTTAAAAAAGTAAAAAAAAAAAAAAAGATTTAAAAAAACTGTACATAAAAACTAAAAATAAAAGACTGATTTTATAAGCTTTAGTCAAACAAACACTAAATAAAAATTGTCAATTTCTTTTTTTTTGGAAACTTCATGAATCTTTTGAGGTATTGAAAAGTACTAGAACACACTCTTAAGATAACCACTAAATCAGGGTTCATTTGGTAAGAGATTTCTAGTAATGTTGTTCAAATTTTATAAAAATACAGGTGATGATAAATTCATGTCATAAATTTGTGTAACAATCCATTAAACTTTACCCTAATATTTTAAGTTTTTTTTTTTTTTTTTTCTTTTGGTATCATGTATGTGAATCTTGTGCAACAAGCAGTGAGTATTGATAAAGGAAAGTGTGAAAGGGGTGTCACATGGAAAAATGATCCTTTTTTTTTGTGTAAAAGAGGTTTTATTTTTATTTTTATGTTATTTATTTATTTTTTTAACAGCTGGAGCCACAAGAATCTCGTGGGAGAGACGTCACGTGGCTCATGCCCACAATCCGAGCTGTCAAATAGGCCTTTATTATAGTTTTTTTTTTTTTTAGTTAATTAAGATAGTGTGCCTAAAAAAGGAGAGCCAAGCATTAAGAGCTGAAAATGGTAAAAAAGAAAAAGAAAAAATAGTACTATTATATATATAAGGGAAGAGAGGAACGGCCGAGATTGATTTCGGTGCTATATATGGCCCACTTTGGGGTCCAGTACGGTTGCTTGGTTTTTTCTCGGCTATCACGTTGGGATCTAATGTGCGGCCGGAGTCCGTGCTCAGTCTTCTAGAATAAAGCTTCAATACTGTGGGCGCTATCAATTTCTCTTAATTTTTTTTTTAAATATTTATCTTTCTTTTTTTTTTTAAAATTATAAAAATATTTCTTGAAATCTATCATCTTATTTTCAAACATCAAAATTTTCATTCAAATATCATTAACAAATTTAAATTTTAAATTTTAAAAAAATTAACAAATAAGATTTACATTAAAGTTGAACGCTAATCACATAGCATTTTTTTTTTTTTTTTCAAATCTATTTAGATGGAAAACTAGAAATTAAATTTTTATTTATCTATATAATTATCGATAACCATCACTATTGTAGGTGAAATTACAAGTGTTTTGTGTTTGGAAGCATTTTTCAATACCTTTATGTTTGTGTTATAAATATATATATATGGATAAAACTTAGTTAATATTCCTTAAGTTCTCATTTTAAGATTCTATCATATGAATTTTTTCTCATGGGATGAAAGTATATTTTTTAGTTAAGTAGTTACATAGTTGAATTTTAAGAGAGAAATCTAAGGAACAGCACCTAAGGTACTGTACCTAAATTTTGTCATATATATATATATATATATATCCTATTGGTCTCTATGACTATTAATCTCTATTCTCTTTGTTAGAAAATTCTAGTCACATAATTTTGTGACTTCCAATGTTAAATGCAACCATTATTTTTAAAATTAGAAAAAAAAATCTGATATGACTTTTTATACTTTACATCATGAAACTGAAATTCATTAATCTAAATTATTAAATGGAAGTTTGTTAAATACTTCTCTTTTTTATTTGTAAAATTAATATATATTTTTTTGAATACTAAGAGCCTATTTGGTAGGCCATTTTAAACAACTTTTAGAGCATTTTAAATATACTAACACACTTTTTCACATACTTTTTCATATGCACGTATGTCAAAAACACCCAAACAATATTAATCAAACTCCGCTACTAAACACTTCCTAAATATTTTTAACACACAAAAAAAAAGGGGAGAATGTCCACTGGACTTTGGTATTGAGCATTATATGTGTGTTTGACTAAAATTTAAAAGCTAGCTTATTACTTAAAACGTGAACGGTTTGTGGGACCCATAAAAAGGGCTTTTGTTTTGCTTCATCTAGCTTAAAGTGCCCTGGTCCAGAAGTCATTTTCGGTCAAAAAGTTGAGTATGATAATTTTTTTTTTTAAATGACTTGCTAACACATGCTATAAAAGTATACATTAATAAAATCTTTTTTTGTTATTAGGGGCTTTATATTACTTTTTTTTTAAAAATTCTTACTACAATACTTTTAGAAAAAAAAATCAATTAACTTATTTTATTTTATTTTTAATTTTTATTTGCAGTACTTTTATCAAAAGTTTTCATAAAAAACTAAATAAGATATTCCCAACGAACACTATTAATTGATCACTTGGTACTAAAATTAAAATTAAAAAAAGAAAATTGCACATATAGTGTAAATTAGACTACAATTAAAAGTTAATGTAGATACAATCTAGATTTTGATTGTATTTTGACTTTAATATAATATATATGATTGGTAAGGAGGTAAAGAGAGTGTCACAAGTAATTTGTGAGATAATTGTTACTATCTAATGAAACTTATTTCTATAATGTTAGATAGAGGTAATTTAGGTTCTCAATTAAACTATTGGTTAGGTGGTGGCATAAATGAACAATTTGTTATTATAGATGGTTAATAGAATAAGGTAAGTGTAAATCATATATTTAGGGAGAAAACTAGTGTATATTGAAAATAAAAGCACCAAAGTTGAAGTTATAATAAGCCTCACGAAGGTTTTTGTAATTCGCCTCTCTCCTTTTGTATTGTCGGTTATACACTTATACTATTATTATATACATAAAACAATGGGGTAAATTACGATTACTTCTCTTAAGATTTTCAGTTATTACATTCATCTCACTTTTAGTTTGGAATAAGATACACTTTTGCTCTAGTTTGGAATAAGACACTCACTTCTCCTCTAAAATGCAAATTATTTATACTAACCTCCCCTAATTGACTAAAAAAAATTGAATTTTCTATTTTATCATCCACTTAAACGATCATCCACACCCACTCTATTTGGAAATTCTATATTTATTAGAGTTTTTAAAACATTTTTTCAATCATCCAAGAAATGTTAGTGTAACTAGTTAGCATTTTAAGGAAGATGAATGTCTTATTCCAAACTAGAGGAAAGGTTAGTGTAATAAGTAATAACAAAAAACCTTAGGAGAGGTCAATGTGATTTTTCCTCATAAAACAATAGTTTCTTTAACTATCTTTCTTTATTAAAAAAATTATCAGTAGTTTGATTTACAATAATCTCTCATGATTACAAGCATTCCTTTGTTTTGTTATAAATAGATCAATTGAGGAAATCCACAACATGATTCTTATTTTGGGGGAATGTGCATTCCATCTTTAAAAAATAACTTTTTTTTTTGTTTAGTATCCTTAGAACATTTGTTAGTGAATCATTTTAGTAAAATTCTGATGTCATTTTTATAGAAAATAGAAAAAACTGTCAAAACATAATTGATTTTTTTTTTCCTATAAAATTTTTCTTAAAAAGGTTTATTAACGAATACCCTTAGAACATCTGTTAATTTTTTTTATAAAGTACTTATGTTAGGGCATTTGTTAATTTTTTTTCAATAAAGTACTAATTCTATCTATTCCACTCTTTTAATATTATGGTTATATTCATCTTCACTGATTATTTTTTTTATCTCATATTTAGAATTTCTTATTCTGTAAATGCCTTAATGGAATAAATAAATAATTTTTATTGCATGACGTCCTAGTAAACCATAAAAAATTGAAATACTTATTTTGTTTTGTATATGTTAATGTTAGGAGATTTGACTTAATCTCCGGCATCTAGATTCTTATGTACTTTTATTCCTGAAAAGCTGGATGTTGTGGATATTCCTCAAACCAAACCTAATGCTTTCCCTCAAAAAAAATAAAAAAATAAAAAAGCCAAATCAAACCAAATGCTAGGATGTATAATGTACAGTAATTGGCAAAGCTTTTAGCATATCAAATTCTACTAATTATAGAGACAATAAAAAACTCTTTGAAAAATCAATTGATACAAAAGTCAGATTAATAGTTAATTAATTAAAAGTTTAGGAAATTTTGTCTTTTATTTTCTTTCTACATTAACAGGCTTCTCTACTTTCTTATCCACCTGTGCAGCCTTTTCTATCTCTTAAAAGCGTACATAGTATGTATAGGTTACATTGTTTTTTATTTTTAGTGTGGGAACTCTATTTTTTACTTATTTTATCAGTGTGGGAAGTCTATTGTTTGTGGCACCAGCTCGTTATTTATATATGCACAGCATATTCTTTCGATTAATTTTATCCTTAAACTATTTTATACCTATGAATTATGAATAGTTCCCAAGTTGTCCTGCAGTTACAAATTTACAATTTGTACGTACATTTATATATTTATATGGTCCTTGTTCACACAAGTTACCTTTTCATGTTTTGAGAAGACAACAGTCGTTAGAACGGGGTGAAGGGTTATCTTGGATTAATTAAAAAAGATTTCTATTGTGCTATAAATCTATAAAAATATATTAGTCAAATGATAAGAGTAATTTCTAGATTCTACAGTCGCTTTCATGTATTATGGCTTTCTTTCTTTTTTTCTTTCTTTCTTTTTTTTTTTTTTTTTTTTTTTTTTTGCTGGGTAATTGTTTATGTAGGGGCTAAAACCCTTGAGTTGACGGTCACTAGGATAACCGGGTACCACTTAGACCAAAAGGCCCGGTGGTTTATGGCTTTCTTTTAAAAAAGCATTATACAGAGAGTTCATGAATGTAGATTATTTTTAAAGCGTGTTTTTTATTTATTTTTTATTTTTTAATACAGTGTCTTAAGGATGGTTTAGTGTATACATATCATGAAATGCAACTAAATGATCACAATTATATAGTATCATGTAGATGTGTATTAAGGACCGGTCCTACTTAGATGTGAAATATTTTCCAGTTACCTTAGTGATCACGGAAATGCTCAACACAGTCCATTCATTATTAGTAAATAATTGAATTGTTGAAAGAATGCAAACTTCCACATTCGGGTTGAAAAGGGTGTCATGAGTTCAAACTTTGAACTTAAAACCCTAATAACCGCTTAAAGTGCAATAAACATGAGATGCTATTGGTTAGAAGCTATAGTGATTTCGTTCACACTATGACAACTACACCTTTTTTTTTTTTTTTCTTTTTTATATTTATTTTGATTAAGTTTAATTACAAAATTGGTTGTAACCTAAAACTCCAACTTTATTCAATAAAATAAACATTACGACATATTTTGAAAATCTAACTGTTGAATTGTATGTTCTTTACTCTCTTAATACACACATCAAATTTTGTGTCAATTGGATATTATTTAATATGCATTTTGATAGAGAGTCTGCGTCTCACATTTGAGTTTTCCTCCTTTTTATTTATTTATTATTATTATATTCAAAACAGTGTTTTCACATGGGTTTTGTCTGTTAGTGGGTCTCGTGAACAGTGCACGGGACCCATTACCTCTTTGAGTAACCAAATAAGCGGTGGGTAGTGCACACCAGTGGGTCCCGTGCACTGTTCACGGGACCCACAAATCTTTTTTTAGCAACTTTTTTATTAAAAATGGATTCCATAGCATTATTCACACATTTAAAAATTATTTTGCTACAGTGTTTTCAGTTTTCAGCAAAATAAGCGGTATCCAAACAAACTCTTACTATATGATTTATAAGTCTATATCTTATACATAAATTTTAAATTACAAAAACTTACAATTTAAACAATTTTTTGATGATATAGCTATTGATCTTTAATTTTCTAGAAATTTTGTAAGTATGGAGGATATAAGAAAAAAAATGTAATCCAATAATGTATTTGTCAAAATTCACTTCCAATAAAAAGATATTGAGTTAGTTTGTAACTTTAAGCTACAACTAATTTTATAACTAAATTTTGTCTTATTTAAAGTAAGAACAATAACCCTTTCAAAATAAAAATAAATTCACGCTTGAGATTAACCATTTTGCACCAAATATTTCACAGCATATATATATATATATATATATATATATATGTGGGAGGAACAAATCTTTTCCCAATTAGATATTGTCCGCTTTGGGAATGGGCTGAGAATCGATGTCACCCTCACGAATTTGTCTAATCCCATATTAGGGAGAGACGCTTCCCACCCTTGCTTTATAAGTATTGAGCCTAAGGAAGGGTGTACCAATCATGTATAGTACCTGATTGGGAAAAGATTCGTTCCTCCCACAATATATATAAATATATATATATATATATATATATTTATTGACCGTCTCTCAATTACTTGACCATTTTGCACCATGCATTTATTTAACTATTAAATCAAAATTGGGTTTTAATTAGATAAATTAGTAAAGTTTTTTTTAGTGTAGAATTAGGAATTTTTTTTTTTTTTTAAAAGGGACTTGAATTTGAATATCGCCTACACCAAAAAAATCAATTAGTGTTTTAACATAACGATAAAAAACAATTATTATAGAACATACACTAATTTATCTATCAATAAAAGAAATATTAGACCAAATTAACTACAATAATTAATTAATAATAAAATTCCAGGAGCAGCGTTTACGTTCTTAAACTTTGACTTAATCAACTCTCAGAAAGAAGCTTAATTATGTTCATTATTGTTAAGGTGAAAAGACGTTAGAAGTCTAGCGTAGAAAATGGAAAGTTCGAGTCAAGCTAACTACTCCTACTAAGCACTGAGGGTGAACCGAAAGAGACTTCTATTCCTTTGTATTTCTTTAATATCTTTTTGAGCTATTATTGTAGCAAAAAAGAAAAGGATCTTTTGTGATAACCATATATAATAAACACTCATCCAATGAAATATAGACTTTCTTCTCAGCTACCAATTATGTAAGACTTGGGATCCCATTGCCGAGAAAAAAAAAACAAAAACAGGTAGGTCAATGGCCAAACCTGATTGGACAACATTGATAAAACCATGTGAACACACCAGAAAAATATATAGAGTTATTTGTTTAATTTCTGCGTCTCATTGGCCAATAGGCATTGCATTTAGCTATAGATGGGTCCTCCACACCCTAGTCTTTCTACACTTTTCTTAACCCTTGTTTAGTCAAATGTTGGTTCATGTCAGTGTAAACGTGGGGATTAGTTTATATATAATGCATTTCAATTATAAATGGTCTTTTGAGGAAAGGGGTTTTGGTACCTTTCTTTCCAAGTTCCACAGCTGCAACACATGCAATGGCAACAAAAACAAAAAAAAAAAATCAATCAAAAAAGAGAGATTGCAAAACATTATACAAACCATATAATATAATATAAGCTACTTCTGACTAATGGGACACTTTTGAGCTTGAGCAATGTGCATAAGCTAAATATGTTACTTAACTTCGAAGCAAATTGCAAATACACTATGCTTGGTAGCTAGCTAGGTTATTTCCAGGAAATGGAGTTAGATGCTATGGGATTTATATATAAGTTTTCTTATATGGACGGCTAAGAGGATATATAAGCACACGGCTGCACCACAAAACGACATGGTCCACACTCCAAGTGCAATTTGTTTTGTGATTAATAAGACGAGAATGATACGAGGAACACGGAACCAAACAACATATTTGACAGTGAGCCAATTTTGTTTCTTTAGTTCTCCATGACTTGGTGAATTCAAATTTTACTAAGATCTTGAGGGAGATCATGTACCTGTCAATGTCATTTCCTTGTGGTTTCACACTTTAAACTATGGTTAAATTTAACATAGGAAGTCAATAGCGTTTTGATAATTTCAACAATGATATTGAAAACCCCTGATTGAAACCCCTAACCAGTTTTTAATTTTTCTTTTATATATATATAAAAAAAAATTGATATTAATTAAAACCCTAACCCTATGATCTCAGGAAAAGAGTCAAACTAAGCAGCGGAAAATGACATTTTCTTCTCCATCTAAAACTAAGCTGTTGCTTCTAGATTACTGAGGAAAATGGTACGCTTGTTTCACATACCAAATTCTGGGAAACCACATACAATTATGTGCGTCATTGTCATGTAAAAAAAGACAAAATTATATTTATTTCTCCTTTATCTTTTGTCAAAGGTGGACATTGCTTCTTCTATACACGTAAACCAAGCTAACCCTTAGGGAATTTTGTCTTTTTCTATTGGGATGAATTTTTATTTGTAGTTTAAGTGGAAAAAATGAAGATTTAAATTCTAGATATTTTCATTAAAAATATTGAAAAATATAATTGAAATTTGACTATTGGGGGAAATATTGATACCAAATTTGTAATAGAAGATTGCCAATCAAACTTTGCCAATAAACTCGTTACCACCTTAAACAATACATATTTCTATCAAACATTAAATTACTAAAAAAAAAAATCAGATTATCATGTGATACAAATGCTATTTCCACAACTAATTAAAAAAAGGAATTGAAGAAAAAAAAATTAAAACAAATCCTCCAATTCCACAAAGAGCATTAGCATTAAGCTATGTGAAATAACTTTTTAAGAAATATATGACTAAACCTACCCAAAACTACCATGAAATAACTTTTCAAGAAATATATGACTAAACCTATCCAAAATTACCATGACTCTGGATCACCACTTTCGCATTCACAAATAACAAATAAATAGTACCTTAATAACTCCATTGAGATATTGTTCATCAACAAATCCTCTCTCTCTCTCTCTCTCTCTCAATGAAGATTGGCTGGGGACACAATAGAACCCCAGGGCTGGGGACACAATAGAACCCCATCAACAATCTTCTGTTAGTCATGAGCATTCTTCACTGAGAATGCAATCTACAACCAAATTTGCTCCAAAGTGACTTATGCTCCATTGCGGCCTCACTTTTCTATGCTATAGAGGTTTTTCCATGAAGGATCAGATCTGCTCAGTCATGCTTGATGCTAAGCACTCTTGCTCCAAAACCATGTAATGTTCTAGTTATTTTTCTAATGATGTACATTCAAATATATGAATAAAAATGACATATTTTTCATACGATTTTTTTTTCTTCAATTAAAATAAGTGATGATTCTATTGTAAAACCCATGATTTAGGGAAAAAATATAATCAATAGAACCTCCACTTTTGGGAGGCACCAACAAAACTCCCTTCATTCATGTGAGTTTGGCTTAAACCTTGATCCAAGTGGGTTGGGACCCGGTCTCTCACAATATCATAACACATTCTCATACATTTTTATTTATGAATTTCAGCATGTTTTAATTTATTTCTTACATCATAAATATCAAAAAATATATATATTTTTCATTTTAATTAAATCCATGCACATGACATTTAGAATTTCAATTAGGTTTTCATAATCATTCTCATATGCCATGTAGAAGTACATTTAGGGTTTCCTTTTGCATTTTATTTCTTTATTGCGCACTTGTTTCATGTTTACTACTGACCTTTATCTCTTTTTTTCATTTCGTGCATCGCATAGATATGGAGTCCATTCTACTTGTCGCTACAATGATCAATTCTTTGTTTTTATTATTCCTTGTTTGTTTGGGAATAAATGGATTTGTTTATATTCATTGGTTTACTCTAGGTGGGCAACTTAGTTGGGCGGGATGGGTTTTTATTACCTTCCCACCTAATAACTTAGCTCCCAAACTTAATCTCTAGGGATGTATTGTAGATCAAGTGCTTTTCTTGTAATCTCCTTTTTTACTCTCATTCTCTTCTCTCTCTTAGAATGTATTTAGGTCCAAAGTGTTGTAATTTGCAAACATTGTATTCATTTACATTCATCAATAAAGATGTGCTTTTTTGAAAGAATGCCTATTGTGTTCGAGTTGTAGATGTAAGTGGCAACTACAATGGACAACCTACTAAAATGAACAAAGTAATGCCTAGTTGTCACTTCTTCTGTATGGGAGTAACACCTATTCACTTAGGGCGTTACTCAAATAGTTGTAATCATTTAACTGCTACATCTGTTGTCTTAATAGATATATAGCTTGACACCAGCCGATTGATTGATCTTCGAGGATCTTGAATTCACAGTTTTATTGTAGATGACTTGGCAACATTGGGATATGTGCACTAGGGTTCTAAGACGACTTATATAGTATTTGTCAGACCTGTCATCATAGAGAGAATGGAAATGCCTCAGAGAGAAGTTGTTACAGCTTTTATACTCCTACGGTTTTGTATCAAGCTACTTTCGGTTAGCCTTTAAAGCATGTTGCTGTGAAAAGCTTTGCACCAACTACTACAACAATCTCAAATTGCTGTGGAGAAATCAGTCTTGTCAATTGGTAGATCCATGCAACTAAATAAATTTGATAAGAAGAAAATCTAACTCGGTTGGGGCTAATCAGTTGGGATTAGTAAGTTCTACAATAGGTAAGTATTTGAAATTGAGTAGGATATCTTGTACTTATAACCTCAATGTTTTTAGCAGATTTTTTAGGAGTGGTAATCTATATATCATCTGTTGGGATTTTTCCCAATGAGGATTTCCCCAATGTGACCATATCACAATGAATTTACTTTTCACTACGATTAGACTAATTAATCAACTTATCTTATTGGTTAACTAGGGTCAATTTAAACCCAACAAAGAATTTAGATTATGGGCATTGTGTTTATCGACTCTATTAATGTTCAACAACATCAAAGGTCTTTTTTGTGTTTTTTTGGCTTGTAGAATAAAACAAATCGAGAAACTAGAGGCTTGTGGTGTTTTAGACAACTAGAATGCGTAAAGAGACATTATTTGCAACGTGAAACAACATCCAGTTTGAACAAAGTCTAAATAGAAAGGATTTTCAGATATTTCATAAAATGGCGAACTAATTACATTATGAGTCTCTAATCTGTTTATATACACACAGAGGAGAGAGAGAATAAGCTTAAGAGAGGAAAAGTTTGTTATAACAAACTTAACCACTTATTACACATGCGTAAAACAGTAATTAGAAACTAACAGACTTAGAATAGAAATGCTGCGTTTTGGTCTTGGCTTTAAGTGATATGGTGCGTATTGAAGATATAACAACAACAACTTCAGGACGACACTGTTTTCAATTTTACTCTAACACAACCAGAAGCCAACGACACCATTTTGTTCTCTGGAGAATCCTCATTTGTGTCATCTTCTATTTGATGCCTTTCACAATTCATAGTGATTTTGCAACTTGCAAGGTATGCCAACATTACATGTTTTTTTACTGTTATTTATTTGAATCAATAAGTATAGGAAAACAACTTTGGCCATAATTTGTTGACATGGTCGACTATGAGTAGTGAACAATTATTTTTACATTGACATCACTTTTTTTCTTTTCTTTTTTAACTCACAATATACCACTTCAACCAATTATAATAAAAGTTACGTCTAAACTTTTTTTTCTTTTTCTTTTTCTTTTTCTTTTTTGGTAAAACTTATCTATACTATTATTTAAGAAACTTTCCCTTTTTGAATTCCTCATTTTTTTAATTCAAAAATGCTCATATGCTCCTATGTTTAAGTAAAGACCAAACTAAATGACATCCGGTAAAAAATACAACTCTAATTCCCACTAAAATATTGTCTAAAAAATAGGGTTACTTTTCTGTTGATTTTTAAATTATTTTATCCACTTATAAATTAGATTCTCAAAAGGAAAATTATATATAAAAATAAAGCCAAAAATTTTTTTTTGGCTATAAAATAGGACCACTAAAGCCAACGTTTTCACTTTTTTTTTTTCTTCTCATTTTTTCCCCTTTATCAAGACTTAATTGTTTCTCTCTTCTACTTTTCTTTTTCTTCTTCTATTTCTTTCTTTCTTTTTTCTTTCTTTTTTTTTTTTACTTCTAAATTCTAATCCCACTTTTTTTTTTTTTTTTTTTTGGTTTTTGTTTTTATTTTTTCAAATCTCTTCTTCTTTATTTTTGAATTATTAAAAAAATGTGATTTTTAATGTACCCCTTTTTTTCTTTTTAATGATTTATTTATTTATTTATGTTGGTGTTTGAATTGTTTTCTCTTCACGTCTATTTGTACTTTTTTTTTCCATTTTAATGAATGTCTTTTCTATGTTCGAAATAAAAATCACTATGCATATGATTTAATTGGATAGAAGACAGAACGTCTCAAATTGAAACGAATGAAAAATTATGACACTAAACAAAAAAAAAAAAGCTTTATCACACGCATGAAGTGCGTGTGACGATATTAGGTATTATTATTAGAATACCATAGATTCTTAAAGGAGATTTTGCTATTTCTTTTTCCTGTCAATATTGATAATACAAATAGTAGGTGAAGGTATGAGATTACGTAAGCTCGACCAGGCCAACCAAACATACCAAACCAATTCCAGCTACCTTATGAAAACATGCTAATACCTATATAGCAAAGTTTGGTTTAAAAGTTGCAACCTAATTTGATGTGACTTTTCTATCTACCTTTAGAACATTATTTTCAAATATAAAATATGGCCCATAAGGAATTTGTAAAATTTAAAAAAGGAAGTCTCGTAATAAAATAATAATAATAAGAGAGACAGTGAGTAAGTTAGTTTTTTTTTTTTTTTTTTACATAGAAAATAAATACCTACATATTTCCCAAATAATCAAGCCATGGTATCACAGTATCAATAATTAGTGACCACCACGTCGTTAAACTCCACATAGGAAACCTATCATACTTAACTGCTTCAAAATTAGGCGTTATCAGATCTTCATTAATCACCAACATTTGCGCTTCCTACTGAAAAGCAAATATATAGCAATTTGTATGGGCGGGAAAAATAAATTCCAACTTGTTCATTTGAATAATGGTAGTCTACCATCCACGATATTTTATTTTATTTTATTTAGGAAGAAGTTGTATTAGTATTTAACTATTAATGTGAGAGAGAAATGTGGAGGTGGGAAAAAAAAAGTTTTATGATTAAAAAAATGGTACATTAGTGGAAAAAAAAAATACAGTTTTAATTTTTTTTTTCAAAAAAGAAAAATTTTATTAGTACTTGACAATTAACATGAGAGAGAAATGTAAAAATGGTAGAAAAAACTGTTTTTTTTTTTATAAAAAATTTAGCTAAAAATTAGAATTTTTTAAATTGTTAATTTTACATGTCTTTAAGTAGATGAATTTAAAAGTATATTGGACATCTAAATTGAAGATTTCAAATAGGAAAAATTCCTTAAAAAGTAGTAAAAATATATAACTTCAAGCTGCATTGTGAAAGCAATTGAAACGGTTCTCATTATAATACTTGCTGATAATGAGTAATCAAAAGATCGAAAGGGAGGGTTGATTTGAGGTTCAGGGCAAAGTGGCTTGACTTTTTATAGTGGCAGACATACTATAATTGATATGCTCATATGTTGATGTAGTGGCGGGTTCAGAAAAAAATTACAGGGGCTAAGCAGTAGCAGTTAGGAATTTTTTAAGATGATGGTTATTAAG